>OY282592.1:33756229-34079945 GCA_958298965.1 Chrysolina haemoptera | reverse complement strand
AAACGAAAAAAAATATGTTCTACCTCTGGAACTTCGCTAAACAATTTTTTTTTCGTGTTTGTCATGTTTTCAACAACTAACATACTAAGTTTGGTAATGCTACAATCGATCCTCGTCTTGAAACCCAATCATACTGGATTAATATACAGAGTGTTCCATCTCAGACGAGCGACCCCGTATATCTTTTATCCCAACCCCTCAAAATTGAATAGGGGAGAGGGGTTGAGTGATACGTCATTTGGAAGGTCTTGGAAGTCTCTTTACAGCGTCGCCAAAAATCAATTTTGTAGCTCGAATGTGCCACATTGAATATTTTGGTTATTTTTACAATGTACAAGCCCATTTTTATCAAGACCTTTTTACAAACTTAAAACATATCTTCAAAAAATCAAATTCTTAAAAAAATCGAATTGTTTTATCATGCTTACAATCAAAAAAATCAAATCTGCGTGTTCAAATTGTCCTCCATTGACAATGTGCTTTTTGAATTTTTATGTGGTCGTTAAAAAATAATGTTCCTAATTCATGCTCCTAATTCATGCGTGTGTCTTCCCGCCCCTTCCTGCCCCTTAACTGCTTGCCCGAACTCCGCAACGGCAATCGCGTGCGGGAATGTATCTCTTTTCGCACTAGTTAAGAAAAAAATAACTATTCTGTTGTCTTCCGTCAAGCCTTGTTGCATTCCTTCTGTATACCTCATTCCAAGAATAACTTAAAGTAAATTCTCAGAAATACATAGGCATGTGTACACCGAATTGGTTTGTTTTCTGAGAATTCACTCTTCACGTTATTCCTGGAATAAGGTATGAAAAAAAAATTATGTTGGACTCAGTATGCCACATTGAAGTAATATTTGTTAATTTATTCGTATTATACTTACGATATTATCATTCGGCTTGTGTCATAACACACCTCGCTCCTGTGTAAATAAGCATTGTTAAACGGGTGTCGTTTCAATTTCAATTATGAGGGGTATCAATCACAACAAAATAATAGGTTTCAGCAAATTTGCGTGAATTTGCGGCTGCAAGGGTGAATAAGGCACACTCTCCAAACAACAAAACCAACCAGTAAATCTCAAAAAGTTGTTAGTATCGCTAATGAAAACTGCAGGTACAGCAACCTGAACAAAAAAGCCTCCACACAAAAGTTCTGAACGTTCACCTAATGATCGATGGCTGGTCAGATTCGAGTCTGAACCCACACCAGGTCTGCGTAATACGGAATTCACTGACAATCTCCCAGGACTAGCCTCTTGCTTGAACAGAACGTCGAAATCGAAAGCCGTTCTGTCGCGTCCCAAAGTCCTAGGACTCGAAGACTGAGCACGAAAAAACCGAATCACTGGCGATTTTTCACGTTTCACCGGTTTCTCACTTTTAACCGGTTTCTCACTTTTCACGTCTTGTACTCGGTCACTTCTGGTATTTATTATATCACTACGAGGTATCTCAGTTCTCTCTCTACCTACGCTGAGGTAGTCATTGTAAGACGGTCTTCGTTCCGTAGGGAGTTTGAGAAGTTTTTTGTCTTTTTTTCTCTCCGGTCGCACTGGAGGGGGTTCGGGAGTCTTTTCTTTGCAGAAGGAGGATTTGAAGAAGGATTTGAATGAGCTACCACTCAGTCTCTTCGTCGCTCCTGGATTGGGAATGTTTTCGGGATTAGTATCTTTCAGTTCCGAAGGGGGCTTCCCAAAACTTTTCGAGGAACCCGAGCTGTTTTTACTGGATCTGCTCGACTTGTTGCTGTTCGAGTTGTGACCTCGTTCCGGAGTTTTAGCTGGATTTCCAAGAGGATTGCTCGGACCTGGTTGGCTCACTTTCAGTTTTGCCTTATTACTACTCGATCTGGATCCTTCGAAATTTCCTGATCTACTCGTACCAGGTTGTTCGTTACTCGACGAGTTACTGGATACCTCTCTCGAGTTATTCGTATCGCTTGTGAAAGTTATATGGCTTTCTTCCAAGGAGTTGGTTCTGATAGGTGGTGTAATCAGACCGTTTTCGGGTGTAGAGGATGAGGGCACGTATATGAGGCGACCATATGACAGATATACTACTTCATCTGCCGGAAATATGACATACATGCTCCGTGAGGCAGCCACATTGCGAATCTGTGCTTTGTTTGCTTGCTAAACACGTTCTGAACATTTAGCGTTTTCATGCGAAACTTTCTCGTATCCGGAGATGGTTTATGAGGGAAACTTTTGATAAGTAGCAGTTAAACTCCGCAATTTCCTCTTAGCACCTATAAAATAAAAAAATTGTTTTTATTGACATTGCGTTACAGTGATTTTCCAGCACTCTCAGGCGAAAATCTCGTTGAGATTTCAATGGATGAGATATTGCACCGGAATTATTTAGCTTTCATGACAAAGCTATGAATCTAGAAATAGCTTCGACAGACAGAATAGGAAACCTATCAATTATTTGATGTTCGAATTTTCGGGACAGCCTCGAGTTAACAGGAAAAAAATCGTGATATTCGGCACTGAATCATATACAAACGAATTACTGACAATGACACTACTTGGAGAAAGGCTATTGAACTGATAATCAAAAAATTATTTGAGTATTCTAGTTTTACCGCTCCTACCTATACAGTAGATGTATTCGTCAGAAAATCTCCGACAAAAAAACAACTACTGCCTCTTACGATCGTTGAATTATATTTGTTACAATCTAGGCGAAGTTTCCTACAAGAACTACTCTCTGGACAGATGGAGCATTTATTGTTCGTTTTTCCATTTTTTTCTCGATTCTACATGTTTTTTGGAGTATCTAACTTGTGAGTTGTGTTTGTTTGAGAGGCACATAAATAATTGAACTTATTTGTTTTTAGTGGCCAAGAAATGTATATCAGTGATGATGGGCAACTAAAATTTGTCACGATTCAATGAATCAGAAACAGATAGAAATAGCCTAAAAAAAACACCAGAAAATTCAATTAAAAATGTTCCAAATTATTAATAATTCCCCAGCCACTTTGAAGGGTATTAGAATATATCAGATATATATTTCACCCATTAAGCGCTTTACTTCCAACATGCGTCTAAAAAGTAAAAAATAATTGACAATTCAATCAACCAAATGTTTCAAAAATCAAATATATGAATGAAAATATGAATTTTCACTTTCAGATTTTTTCTTTTCAGTTAGAGTCTTTTCACAATATCTATCAGATGTAGTTCAATGTTTAGCGTGGCTTTAGCCGGGGAAGTAGTTGTTTTCTGTTAGATATTACAAACTAAAATCTCATTTTTTCATTTTTCAATTTTCATGGAGAATGTTCCCCTTTTCA
The DNA here is from genome assembly GCA_958298965.1 of Chrysolina haemoptera. Classification (NCBI taxonomy): domain Eukaryota; kingdom Metazoa; phylum Arthropoda; class Insecta; order Coleoptera; family Chrysomelidae; genus Chrysolina; species Chrysolina haemoptera. Next base: position 34,076,645 of record OY282592.1, on the reverse strand, counting down.
ACATAAATACTTCCCAAGAGAAAAATAGCGACTGAAGTTTGTCTTTGAGCCGCAGATGATTCCACAACAGATTGTATGATTATCCTGTTCATATTGAACCAAAAATAAGAGTCGAGGGATTGGAATGTATACCGAGCAGTCTTTTGATTTGATCTTTGAGAAACGTTCGTTTTACATTTTCATTTCCAACCGCCTTATTTATTTCAAGTATTTTTATTTGCTCTGCTAGTTACATTCGCGCATAGGATGTTGGGTTTTTACCTTTTCCGTCATTATATTTTCTCCGATAGCAAGGTCTCCACCAGTTCTTTCACATTTTCCACAATATACGTACAATATTTGCTTTATTGTTGGTCGTAAAAAAATTTCCAATTAGCTTTGAGATTGTCTGTTGACATGCTATTCAGAGCCCCAGACTGTCCGAGAAAATGAGAACTTTTCACAACGGTAATAATTTTTTATATTCTATTGCAGGTATATTTTCAAAAACCATATTTTTGTCTGGATAATTGTGGCGTACGTCTTCAGAGGCTCACAAATGTATCTGGGAAACACCTTTTGTATCAATGTCCTGCGTGGCATTAGCCAGGAAAGTAGTTGTTTACTGTTATATATTACAAATAAATCACATTTTTCATTTTTCAATCTTCATGGAGAATGTTCCCTTTTCAATATTTCCTATTGGGCCAATATAGATTTTGTTAATGTAAAAATAATATGCACACAATATGGATGAACATTGAAAAATCAATGTAACATTAATAATATTGGTATAATATTGGCTCAAACTGTACTGAATGAACATTTTTTCATTTTCATATCTTATTTTAATATTTGATAAATCATGATTCAATAATTTTCAACAATATCGATATACTGATATTGCCTACATATTGTTTGAAGGATCTAGAAACGACATTGCGAACCTAATATTTCTCTTTTATTTATTCTAGAAAAAAAAATTTATCTAAATTCAATACGAGATTTGATCAATATTGTTTCGTCCATATTCAAGAAATTATATTAACAATACATTGAATAATGAAAATGTCACAGCAATATTTGAATGATAATAAAACAATTTTAACAAACAAAACAAAACAAAACAGCTATCTATATTTATGAGGCTTTTCCAAGAATATATTATCACATGACACCTTTTTCTAAAAGAATGTATCACCCTAGTCACCGGTGAGATAACCTCTTTCACATGTAGTTGAAGAGAAAAATCGATATTTTTGAGATTTTTCTCTTTTTCTAGAAAAATTTATTGGTTTCATATTTCATCCGCACATTGTGTAGTAGATATCTAACCAAAAATATCTGTGGAACCGCAGATCGATGATGAAAGAGAAACTCTTTCCTCTTTGACACGGGTGACGTGGGTTTAAATCTCCACAGTGACAGTTTATATAATTCATGTGAGTCCCTCACATATATAAGTTTCGAAGGGTCTCGAAGAAGCTGCATGATGGCAGTATTGAATTTTTAAGTGGTTTTTTATATTGACATTTGATCGCCTCTTTCACCAGAGTACATTAATCAAATTTTCATCATGTGGCCTGCAACCTCCGAGTGTAATCTAATGTCAACAATTGGAACAGTGCTTCAGATTTCCTGGTTTTTTATTGATAAATAATCTGCCGCCTACCGTGAATACCTTCAATATTCATTCAGCTGATGACATCACTTTTTTGACGCTAGCAAAATGACCAGATGAAAATGAATTTCCTAAATATCACCATCCCCGATGTTATGTCCCTAATTTACTTAGCCCTCATCTTGGACTATCAATATCCCCATTACCGACTGAAGTTCAACTCATAAATAAGAAGAGAGGAGAGAAATATGAAAATGACCACTTTATATTTATACCAGATGCATCCAAATCACCAGTAGGACTAAGAGCAGCTTTTCTAAATAACAACCACCAAGAAGCTAACGAAATATTCATATTCCTGTCCCCAAAAAAAATGCCGGATGGCGTATGGGTATTATTATTATCATTATTAGGGGTACTCACCTGCCGTACGCCCCTGTAGAGTTACAAACAAATGATTTGCCTTGAAATATGAAACTGAATGCTGTCAAGTGACATACCAAATTTCATTAAGAAAAGTTGAGCCGTTATGAAGTTATTCTGAAAAATATATTTTTTTGTGTCACTTTCAACACCCTGTAACTCGGTTAATACTCATTTTAGGGCATATGTTTACTGGAATTCCAATGTGCGAAAATTATTAATCCACCTGAATCCAGATTTTGCACACATAAAGTGCACGTCAATAGCTACTATCGTGCAAAGTTTCAGATCTTGATATCAAAAAATTGGAGAGTTATGGATTTAAAAGAAAACCACAATTTTCCGGTTTTCCCCGGTTTTCTCCGGTTCTAATTATCCGATCGGATCGTTTGACCCGTCATTCTTTTTTGAATTCAATTATCTACAGTTCTTCTATTTGCACCGTTAATATTGCCTCAGTTTCCATTTTACAATAAAATAACTAAAAAAAGCGAGATTTTTTGTTGTTTATAATAAATTAAAAAATAGCATTTTCCAGTAGAGAACATGGTGGGAATAAACTACGGACTGTCCTGCACGGGATGGCACAGGCAGCTTCCAAGTAGTCTTTTCGTCCAAAAAGCATTTGTGGCTCATTGCTACTGGTCTACTACGAAGTGACGGAGGCGCAGATTTAAATCTAAAGCTATAGAGGTAACATCAAAAGGTTTTCAATGAACTTGCTTATACATATGATATTATAAATTAATAATAGTAATAATAATAATAACCTAATAATTGTTATAGTGATACAATTTCTTAATAATGATAATTTTATATTTATATATTTCAGAAATAAAACAATAAAACAACAAATAATGAATGTATGAATGGGAGTATCATCAAAAAAATTGTTCGGTGGCCCGATCCTCATTGAGGTGATGTATTTTTTGGCCTTTCTTTTGAACATATCTACTTGGTTAATTTTTTTTAAAATGTTTGTTTCCAAGAAGTCTTCTTCTAGTTGAGCAAGAGTGATCCATGAAGTTGAGAGTGAAGCAGTTTTTATACAGGTGAGTGAGAATTTTTTTTTTTTATATTTTTCTGATATTAGAAATTCAATAAATATCATCAATAGAGTATTCATCTGCGATCATTTTTAGTTAAGTCCGAAATTAATCTTGTCATTGGAGAAAGTAATAAATTTTGTTTTGTCGACATTCAGAGTAAGCAATTTCTGATTGAACCACTCCACAATTTTTGCCATATCTTTTTCTAGGGATTTTTTAAAATTTGCCCAGTTGTCACCTTCGTAGAAGATCGCAGTATCGTCTGCAAAACTAATAATATGTCCTTCAACATGAAGATTGAAAATACTGTTCAGATAAATCGAAAAAAGTATTGGCCCCAGAACTGTTCCCTGCGGTACCCCAAAAGTTACTATAGAAATTATATTTTCTCATGTAGACTGAACATAAATCTTGTTCGTTAGTGTAGGCCAATACTTTACAAATTGATAAATTGATACGAAGAAGAAGAGTAACAAATAATAATTTTTGGTTTGGACGAGTAGTAGCCGGCCCAATTCGATTTGTTTTCGTGGCCAAAGTATCCGATAATTCAATGTTTACAATATATCAATCTGAAATAGAAAATCGCTTTGTTACTCAATCTCCCGAGCTCTCAGTCTAGCCAAACTGGAAGTCTCTTGTGTCGACCCAGTTTGTTGCATATAAATAGGTTATTAACCTTCTGCTTAGACAAGTTAACATATGAGCATGTGGCAGAAATACTCCAGAGACTGCTGTAATCAAGTTGATGTAAAACTCGAAATAAATTCGATGTAAAAGAAAGGAATTTATTATTTAACAATGAGCTGCTTATCAAGTTAGAAACTAGATGTCCTGCCATATCAGGATGCTCACTGCAATTTGCCTATACAATACAGTAATATATTTGGGTCAGAAATCCATCAGGAAACAACTACTTTCCTGGCTAATACCACGACGAACGTTGAATTACATCCAATGAATTTCCGTGCAGAGTTCCTACAAGGATATCTCCACAATTGCTAGGTGCATTTATTTATTTTTCTGGTAACAGACCGATTTGGGTATTTTCTGGGCAAGTTGAAGTCTCGTACTCATCAAAATTATGAAACTTGAATAATGTTCCGTTCGAATCGATAAAGCGAAAGATTCGAAAAATTAAAAAAATTTTAAAAAATCGTGACTGTAGCGAGTCCAAATTTGGAGCAAAGGTATGAAATTGGTAACTGAGCAACCTTTTTATTTAACATTTTCCGCAATTTCTGAAAAAACTTTTTTTTAAGGATTAAAAAAAAATGTCAAATTTGAAAGTTTTAGAGTAACACGTGACGAAACAAAAGAGGCTGATTTTTACTAATTTTTCAAGCACAAACTAACTGCGGAGTCAAATTATCATTGAATCTGTTAATAAAAAAAACTTCCATATGTGGCGAACTTTATGTGTGACACTGTATTTACAAATGCTACTGTATGTCGACACCATAATTGAGCTTTCGCTAGAATAGGCCAAGACATTGACGAGTTTTTGTCGATGGAGAATCATGGACAAAATGTTGAGGTATTTTTTTAACGAATATAATGCAGAATAATGGTATCTGTGTTATTCAAGTGGGGCATGATATAAAAGAAAAAATGGTTAATGTCTTGCCCTTTTTTCCCAAAACAGATCATGTATGGTGTCGACATAGACTAATCTAATGTCAGTTCAGACAGATGAGCCATAATGATATTTTTTTCAGGTCATTTTGCATATCATGTCAAAATGGATCCTTGGGGAACTCCACAGATGACAGTTTTCTTAGTGCTGTATTTGTCTCCTATATAGACAAATTGTTTTCTGCTTGAAATATAATTTTGGAACCATTCATAAACCAGGTCCTCTGATACCTATTTAATAAAGCGTATAAGCAGATCTTTATCAAAGTGAACAATTATTGAGACTGAGGTATTGAAATTTACTGATATATTTTTGGGAATTGATGATTTTTGCGATTTCAGGGAGCATAAAACAAGCTGCTTTCACAAAGTTATCAATATGCCTATCCCATCAGTTTTGACCTAAAGGGGATAAAGAACAATATACCTTATACGCAGCTGACCGAAGGTTAAACAAAAATAAGCATATAAAAATAATAATAGAACAATGTAGGTTTTTGTATTGAAATGCAGCGCAGATGTTTTCAAAAACCAGTACACAATAACAAAAATCTAGATGCTTCCCTCTAAACAGAACTGAATGTGCACATTTCAAGGATTACAGAATATGGCCTTAGCTTTGAGGACAATACGGCCAGTATTGAATCATACAGGATACGAATGACACTTCAGCTGTTTATATTTGTTCGAACACTTCAAAGAGTTGGAAATGACCTGATCACGGACTTATTTTGATAAGGAATAAATTCCAGTCTATAATAATTTCAAGCTTACATAAAACCAATTTATCTCTTTGGAACACCGTGAATATGAGTTCAGTCACAGACCCAGAGTACAATTATAAAATGTATTTATAAAATTTACGAATATCACACTCGTTCTATTTATGAAAAATGTTTACCTAACTCACTAAATTGAGATACGAACCATCTATTTATACTTTAGTCACACGGTTACGATTATATTCGATATACCTTCAGGAAGAGCTGGTTGAAAGTGGCAGACATGTAGGTTTGTTCGCGACACCTGTTCTGCCTTTGTTCGATAACAACTTTTTGATTTGCCGTAGTTCAACAAAAGACCTGATAACCTGACACTTTTTGCCAAATTAATTGTTAGCCCCATAAATTGTACGAGCGATTTTTTTTCCTATTTTCAATTATTTGACGTAACAGTAAAACACTGTATATACCGGGTGATAACGAGGTGAGGTGCGCCCCCCAATTTTTCTATAGTTTCGAAGATGAAGATTTCAAATTTGGTATGTCACCATAGTACTTGAATACGCATATTTTGACCCCTCCACTGTTTAACGGTTCAACCGGAAGTGACCCCAAACTTTTTTTTTTAAATGACACCCAAAAATATCACATGAAATCTCATGAAAAAATATAGACTGATTATGATAATTTACGTGGAAAGTCTGTAACCTACACGTACGTACCGTGGCACATACAATCTTTGGAAAAGTTGTATCAGGATTCATGAGTCGATGTAAGTAGTAAGCATACCCGAATACATAATAATGATAATAATTTTATTGTCTGCCTCAAAATAATAGGTACATACATAAATTCGCCGTTTGACAAAAATTATGGCAAACAAAAGATGGAGTGTAAGGTCTCATGACCGATTCTTCCACACTCTCCTAAAAATAAAAATAATAATAATAATATTCTATATAAACCCTGACCAACTACAATGTTTTCCAATGAATGGACAGAGTCATAGAACAAAAACAGTGAATGGAAACATGCTGTGTAAGTATATTAGTTCAGACATAGGGAGAATTTTGGTATATCTAGTGAAGAATTACTTTCCGATGCGATCTGATATGAAAAGGAAGATTTATGTATTTCTTTATTATGTTTTGGAATATCAATCAGATTCTTCCTTCTCAAATTCAGATTGTGGACATCAGATCTATATGTGACTCGCCTGTACAGATATTCCGGATGATTGTTCCAGAGGATTTTATAAAAGACACAACGCGAATGAAGTTTCCGACGCTTGTCCATGTTGAGCCAGCTCATTTCTTTCATTTTATCCTATTTCTCCTTCCTAGGACATGGATTAGACGTAGACATGAGATTTCTACTTTTTGAATACGATTGAATACGAAGAAATGGACCATAGACTGTGTCGCAGTGGATGAAGTGAGATAGAACAAAAGAGTCAGTTAACATTTTTTTCCTACGAGCGTGCGGAAAAGTAACTTTTCCGCACGATTTTTCGTTTTGAAAGTTGTACTTTTCCGTACGATTTAAAATCATGCGGAAAAGTTACTTTCCCGCACGATTTTTACTTTTCCGTACGATTTTTACTTTTCCGCACGATTTTTGTATTGTTGAAAATGAGGATATTTAGGACTAACTAAATGATCTATGTAACTATTCTGTCTTATTAGTCATTTTGTAGCATTATTATAGAAACTTGTTTTTAAAAACCTTGTTTTTTCATAAATAAGATGGTCAAAAACACTCGTAGGAAAAATATTGTACCTAACTCTCACGGAAAATGTCTTTTCCGCCCTTAACGGCTTGCCCGAACTCCGCTCCGCGTCGTTCGTGCAACTGCCGTCGCGTGCGGAAAAGTACTACTTTCCGCACTTGTTAGGTAAATAACTATTTAGTTTTGATGTTCATTTCAGCACGATGTGGTTGGAGTAATTTCAAGGCGGCATAAGTGACATGTTTATTGAATCGTCATTTTGAATCTATATATAGCCCTAGATTTTTAACACAATCAGTAACATTGGCGCAGCAATGGGGGATGGCTTTGGAGCTGCAGCCCGCCCCCCACTCCCCCAAGCAACCTAATTATAATTAGAATGATGGCGTTGAATACGGGAAAAATATTGAAAACATTCTAGAACTATTTTTTTATGTGCTAGGATGCTGGATCCTAGCGCACCTTTTACATTTATCGCATTTTGCGACCATAACGAGACACATTCGTTAAATACATAGGTACATAGAAAAAAAGCTGAGAAAATTTCCTACAAGAGGATGTTATTGTTTGCTGGCCTAACAGTTCGCTTGTTGGTGTTATAGGTAGTTTTGTGTGCTAGGATGCCAGAATGGTGCGATACAATTGTTGTTGCACATTTATATTTGTTTTATGATACAGCGTGTATCCGAACATATTCAAATCATACATTTTCGGAATCAGCATAAAATTTTGAGTATATCGGTGCTTATTTCGAGTGAATCTGATGACTTTGGATTTTTGGCCATTTTTAAGGCCTTTGATGTTTTTTCGGCTGAAAATTCATTTTGTGCCGATCGACTCAAAAATCACAGCATATACTAATTTTGGCATGCTGAAACGATTGGCGTTTGCAGAATTGCTCTATCCCGATTCTGTCATCGGATGAAAATGTTATCTAGAGGTTGCAGGATCCATTTTCCCGCTAACAATTTTTCTTATTTTTTTCGATGTTATATTCGTTAAACTCTATCTTTTTTCTACACGCCGACCGAATTTGAAAGCGATTGCTAGTCAAACAAATTTGGTAGACCGATTTTTAAATTTATCATTTTTCATTTTTTGAATATTGTGGCATGTTGAATTAATTACGTAGAATACGGGAAAAAGTATTGAAAAAATTCTAAAATTTTTGGAAGTATTTTTCGTTTGCGGTTTTATATGCTAGGAAGCTGGATCCTAGCGCACTTTTTACATTTTCCGCATTTTGCGACCATAACGAGATACATCCGTTATATACATAGGTATGTAGAAACAAAGTTAAGAAAATTTTCTATAAGATGATGTTATCGTTCGAGTGCCTAACAGTTCGCTTGTAGGTGTTATTCATAACATACGGCTTACGAAAAAAAAAAGTCTCGCCACTTTTGAGTCGACCAATCGAAATCTCTTCTAAAGCATTTTGTCTCTTCTTTACACAAAAGTTTTTCGATTTATTGAATTTTCTACGCGAACGTTAGTTTCACGAGCCAGCAATCTATTATTATTATTATTTTCACACGCAAGAAGTGTATCAGTTCATACTCCCGTTAATGCACACTTCACGAAAAATATTTATCAGTCACTGTCTCTTAAAAAAACAAAACTCCAAGAACACAACGAAATACACAACTCTCTACTTTCATGAACACTCAGTATTTGATATTTATCCCAATCCCAATTCTGGCACCAATATAAAAACTTTCACAAAATTCACTTTAAAAATATTTATTTCCAACACTTAGAACACAGTAATTTATATAACATAATGACTGGTCTACTTATGGTTCACTACTTCAGTAGACTATTTATCTTCATTGTACAAACACGCACTGCCTTTCGTAGTTGGAGATGAATCTTCTGGACGATACCAGAATTCTTCTATATCTTTTTCCAGACTAGGGATCCTAATGTCACCGCTATTACTGCTATTCTCCACTAGATGACGCCAGCAGTTCTGAAGTCTGAATATTCGTGACAGTATTATAACATCGTGGACATAGATCGTTTTTTTTCATCCTCTCTAACTTTGTTTCTTTTCCCAGCAAGCCTTCTGGCTCTTTTCAAAACCGCTTTTACGTCCTTCCTTCACGTAGCCGTAATCGCTTTATGTTTATTTTTTTGTTCGCTGTTCCCCAACTTCATTATCTCTCGTTTGAGTAAACTTGTGTATAGAATCAGAGAAGTTTGAGTTAACTTCCCAGTCACTAATCAGAAAGTCTATTTCAAACTCCTTTTGGACACACCAAATTGAACGGTCTAATTGATAAAGTTACGATTCGTTGTGATCTTCATGGATGAAACGTTCTGAAGAAAGAAAGTGGGTGTAATCATCGAGCTGAATCTGATTAAGGGTTGTTTATAAAAGCTGTGTAAATTTTGGTTTTCGTGTTTTTCTTTCTGAAATTTTGCCTCTGGTGGTGGAAAGTTCACCAATTTTATATAAGAAATGTTGCATGCTTGGTATTCTTTCGTCCCTCATACTTTATTTTTCCTTCGAAATATATGATTCAGTCAAAGAATAGTTCAAAAAAAAAATTAGTTATACGCAGACTTATGAGCGCACTGTTTTCATAGGCGGATGTACCAAAGATCTTGAGGTCTGCAAGAACTAACTACAAGGCATAGCAATATTTTTAAATTTTCGCTTATACTTTGACAATGGTTGAACCTAGCAAAAACGCATTCATTAGTACAACTAAAGTTTAATAGTTATTTTTGTATCTAGTGCGCGAAATGCTACTGGTGATCGAGAACTGATAACGAGGCGCAGCCGAGTTAAAAAAAATAGTCGAGATTACCAAAGTATTTCGCGCATGAGATGCAAACAAAATTTTTTCTACAAACGTCAAAAATATTGTTCTAAAATAAATAATAACTATGAAAAATAGTATTGAACTGGCTTAAATAATTTTTCCAAATCAAGTAATTACTGTAGGGTTTCTATGCATCTTGACTGTAACTATGGAAATAAAATGGCATTTGTTGACAATTATTTCAAAGTGACAGTTCTCGATAATTATTTTTTGACTTTTTATTCGCGTCAATTTCGTGCGTGATATTTATTATTGTAAAAGAATGGAAATTTCGAGCGACGATGAATTAAGCAGTACCCCACCTAACTTGATCGATGCGGCCAATTCCGTTATTTCCAACCTTTTACCGGAGAAATCGAGGCGCCAGTATGAAAATGCATATCAGCAATTTAAAGAGTGGTGTGAAGCAAATAAAGCCAGAAAAATATCCGAAAATGTGCTGTTGGCATATTTTGCACAGAAGTCTAAGAAGCTGAAGTCTTCCACGTTATGGGCAATGTATTCTATGTTGAAGGCAACACTCAATGTTAAAGAAAACGTGGATTTTAAGAAATTTACCAAGTTGGTTCCATATTTGAAAAAATTGTCAGTTGCAAACCATCCTAAGAAATCTAAGGTACTGACTAGAGAGGAAGTTGATCAATTCATAAGAGAGGCAGATGATGAAACCTATTTGTTGGTTAAGGTAGATTTTTGATGATTGTTTTATATGTTTTTTGAATTACTGATTTCCTTTTAGGTCGTTTTAATACTGGGTATTTCGGGTGCTTGCCGCCGTGACGAACTCACTAAAATGACGGTCGATGACATAGAAGATAAAAATTCCATTTTGATTGTTAAAGTACCCGATACAAAAACGAATATACAACGAATTTTTACAGTTTCAAATTTATATTATACTGACTTTTACCGAAAATATGCGGCTCTTCGTCCAAGTTATGCTACCAGTCGCCGATTGTTTTTGAAGTATCAAAATAAGAGATGTTTTAACCAAGTTGTTGGAATAAATAGTATTGGAAAGATGCCTAGCTTAATAGCAAAACACCTAAAATTACCAAATCCTGATGCCTACACTGGTCATTGTTTTCGGAGAACATCAGCCACACTCCTTGCTAATACGGGGGCCGATATATGTGTTTTGAAGCGACATGGAGGATGGAAATCTTCGACTGTGGCCGAAGGATACGTGGAGGATTCTATCAATAACAAAATTCAAATATCAAATAAAATTTTAGACTGTGAAATTTCAAGATCAAGTGCTGTCACCTCTACGGCAGTTGCTTGCAAGTCAAAAATGGATAGTCTTCCAACCCCCGAAACTACGATATCACGAGCTGAATCTGAGTTATCTGGTTTAGGAATAAATATTGGTTCGTGCACTGGCTGCACCATTAATGTTAACATTGTAAATAACAAATAAAATTAGGTAGTGTAAAATTTTCTTACAATTTGAAAACCTTAATTATTGTTCTACATTAATAAATAAACGATTTCTTGTTTTTTGCTTGATTGAGGACCATATATATAGGTTAGAATTTGAAAATCCCATATAGTTTACATGCAGTGTGCGAAATATATTTCGCACATTACTTCGCGCACGGTGTCATGGTAACGAAGGAAAATGAAAAAAAGTGCCACTTCGCATACTGTTGTCAATGTGCGAACCTTGTCATTTTTTGACGTTTGTAGAAAAAAAATGTTGCATGAGAGAGTTCGTATTCATTTTCTCTTCATCTCCAACATTTTTCTAGATCTGAGTTTTTAAAAATAGTAGCTTTTTCCAAAAGTAATTTTCACGTTTCTGGACTCGTGAAGTTTATTATTATTATCTTCTATACTGAGAGCCAAGGTTGCCAGAAACAAAGTTGTAGAACAGAATTGTCTTCACAATCTAGTAAGATTGGGTTTTGAGACAAGACTCGATTGTAGCACCACCAACCTTGGTATGCTAGTAGTTGGAACCATGATAAACACTAAAAAAAAATTGTTTACCAAAATTCCAGGGGTGGAACATTTTTTTTTCGTTTAAAAATAAAAAAATTGATTTTTGCTGTAATTTTGAAAAGTATATGATTTATCGGAAAAACAATCCAACAGGCTGAAAAACAATTCAATTTTTCACAAACATTATTCCTAGTAATTTCTTATGAAATGCGCTCGTTTTCCCAGAAAACGTGATTGAACGCCGACATCAACTTTCAGGTTCACCCTTAGTCGCCGCGAAAGTTCTGGCGGAGCCGAATATTTGATTGGCATAACTCTGCTAAAAATGATCGGAGAAGGAAAAGGAAAAGTTCATATCGTTTCTGAAGACTCCTACCTTCTCATGCAAATATAATATGCGAGTATTCGAGTACCTAAAATGTGTTTTGTCGCACTTCACGGAGATGTTTGCGGATGATCCGAAAATCATAAATAATTTAGAAAATATGGAATTATTATACTGAAGCAGCAACTCATACCCTCTTTGGACTATATGCAACCATTTTGAAGTAGTGTGACAGGTCCCACTTATACATTCCAAAAAAAACTGTGTTTTAATCCTGCCTCATTTTCAACTTACCCATAAAATTGGCATTCTCTTCACTAAATGTTGAAAATTATCGCTTATTCATATCCTGCAAAAGTATATTTAATAACATTTTTGTGAAGTGTAAACCTCAAGTTTGAAATCACATACTTCATTTTTTATGTAGGATGTGTATGAGCGATACAGTCACTGAAGAAATTGCCGGGATTATGGGTGAGTTGAAAACTGAGGCAAGAGTAAAAGTTGTTTTTTTTTGGCATGTATAAGTGCGACTTGTCTCAGTAGCTTTAAATCGTTACATATAGTCCAAAGAGGGTACTGATGCCTGCTCCAGTATAATTATTCCATATCAACTAAAATATCCATGACTTTCGGATCCTCCGTAAATATCGTAGAAGGGTTATGTGAAATGGAACAAAACACATTTTAGGTACTCAGGTACTCACATAATATTATATTTGCATGAGAAAGTCGAAGTCTTCAGGAACGATATGCACTTTTTCTTTTCCTTCTACTATAGTTTTTAGCAAAGTTATGACAAATCTAATTTTCGGCCTTGCCTGAACTTGCAGTGGCGGGTTAGCGCGAGCAATAAATGTGACGTCAGCGTTAAACCACGTTTTCTGAGAAAACGAGCGTATTTCATACTGAAAATCAATCTTGTGGAGAACTGAATTATCTCTCAACCTATCAAAATCGTTTTTAGATAAATCTTATATTTTTAAATGAAAAATTTTTTAGGCTCCACCCTTAACTTTTTGGTAAGCAATTTATTTTCTAATAATACATGATGTCCAGTTGTCATGTGCCGAGTTTCAGAATACTACAGTTCATTCTTCACTTTTTGCTCGAGTTTGTCTATCAAAAGACATTTGTTACAGCAATATTAAAAGGAGGCATTATATTCACTTATTCAGTGATTGAGAGGGATGACACTATATTCCATCTCCTGGATTGAATGACGTAGTCCTTCTCCTTTCACTCTCAACATTGAAGAAGAAGAAATTCCTTAAATTAACGTTAAGCAACAGAGAACCAACTGATTTTTCTTTACTTATAAGTAAGTTTCAAGTATTTTTTTCGCTCAGAATATTGGTTTCATTTTCATATTTCATCAAAAAGCTAATTTTATACATAAAACTTCTGTTTGGTAATAAATTATTTTGGTTGAACATCAAAATTGTTTTTCTTGATTATCTCAAAACATGTGTGATGCTTATTGGTTATTTGTTGCATAACTGGGTCCAGTTGTGTTAATAATAACTAGGTACTGCTACAGCGGAAGTGATTATTATTGTTGTAGGTATTATAGTTATTATATGTCCTGGCAAAACACTTGAACTTTTCTCTTGGCAGACAAATTTCAGTCAACAAAAAAAATTTCTGTCAATATAATTCAGCGCGACAATAGACGTAGGACGAAATTGCTCGAATTCCCACGGGCTCACAATTTTTATCGTGTCAGTTCTTCTCAGGAAATTACCGATAGGCAGAATTTTTTTATCCGATAAAAAGAGCTCTTGTTGTTGTGAGATTAAAAAATATTAGCACCCTAAAATATATCCAGTCAGAGCGTTGGTATATATATACCAACCTGTGGCAATTATTGGGTCAGAACAAACCATTTCAATGTTCGAAAAAAATTCCAAACCGAAAGTTTTCCACTTAACATTTGCGTAGAGATTGAGTTGAAACCCACCGTAATGCTTTCAGCGCCACTATCTCAAACCAAAAATATATTACATGATGTTTTCGAAAGACCTTCAAGCAGGTGTACAAAAATAAAACTTGGGACAATATCAGAAATCAGGACGCCAACTTCGAATTTGTCAAACGTTCTATCGAAAACACTTAACGGTAAGTTAACCAAAAAGAAGTTTTTCAGATGGGTAATGAGCGTGAAGGATAAGATATATTTATTTTAATTTTTCCCGGGCACTGTACGTGTATAAGTGCAACTCGAAGTGACGAAAATAAACGAAATATTCCCGCCGCAAATAATAGTGACTCATTCACGTACGCAAAGCCTGAGTTTTTCACTAAATAAAAATAAAAATCAAGTCCACCTACCTATGACATATCCTAATCATACTAATTCACCACACTAAAGTTCGAAACTAGGCGCGTCAGCGTCGCGGCGCCCGCTCGCGTTATTTCCGTCCGTAGCCGCAGCTATACTGGCATACGGTAAAACGTCTTGACGCCCGAGTTACCTGTATGAACGAGACGCGCGCATCGCTTTTCATAATTTTCAGGGACAGTTGTGGTCAGAACTCCGGTCTTCGTTAAATTTTCACCTATAATCTTCGTAAAGCACAAAACAAAACAATATTTGCCAGTACAAACCTTTTTCTTGAAATGGTTCAGTAACATCTATGTATAAGCTTCTTACTCGAATGTACAAACATATACTGATTTTTTTGATCATGTAGAGGGGAATAACCTGATAATTGCTGGCGACATTTATCTGCCCAGTTTAACGGGGGATGAAAGAGGCACCTATGGTGATCTGGATGAAAAGCATAGAGTATCCTCAGAATTCTTGAATATTAACGGTATTCTCAATATACTTACTGTAATATTCACTTTGACAACGTTTTGATTTGCGGAGACTCCAATATAGATTTTTTGCATGAAACACGAGGAAAAGCTACACTGAATGTAGATCAACCTATGGAAGTTTTATCATCCACAAAATAAAGGACGCAAATGGCCTATGCTAATTTTTATAAGATGGTTCGTTAATGAAAACCCTGGTTTTCGTGTAGTTTTTGCACAATCGCTTATCTTGCAAAATGCGTAGATTTGAGGGAAATCATCACATTCAAATTCTGTGAACGGCATCTGGAAGTGAAGATCGAACACTACAATTTGTATATTTTGGATTTTCACGTTATGTGTTGCAAATGCCCCTGAAAGTTGATCTAAATGCTTGAAAGTGTGTTCATGGCATAGATGAGTAGCAGTAGTGGGGGAACTATCGAAAAGAGGAGAGTAGTGGGAAAACTATCGAGGAGAGGAGAGTAGTGGGGGAACTATCAGGAGAGGATATCATAACCGCGCGGCGATTTGAACAATGCAACTTCCCCATTACCAAAGATGTGCCCTTAAATTTTTTATAACGCGATTTTACAAAAACTACACATTGAATAGAAAACATCTTGCGCATAGTTGAACCACTTGTTAATATCTATCAGTTTCCACAATATTGTTTATTCAGCTCCAGATTTCTACAAATTATGAATTTTTGAAAAATGGTCTCTTTCTCGAGGTTTTCCCGGATTTTCTCAATGGAAAGTCCACAGATCCTGTCGCTTAAGAAACTTTTTCGTATGTTTTATAATTCTCTACGAAAGTTCCATTCACTGTAGAACTATTCCTTTAATACCTTCTGGGATATTTGCAAAATACCAAAATAGTTGAAGAAACACTGAAATTCAGAATCCGACAACTAGAAAGTTTGCAGGAAACGTTAAACTGCTTATGAATTTCTTGAAGATATCAATTCAGCATATAATATATTTGTTTTCATATATGTTTTCCATTATGTTGATGTATTATGCCCAATGAAAACTATCAAAACATCTCAGAAATCTGAAAGTAACGTTAAATGGGTGACAGAAGTAATTAGGCAGATGGAAGCTGAATTAAAGAATATGTTTTGGCAGACAACAATTTCGATGGAGTCAATTTGCGCGTTAGCTATAAAGAACTACAAACTAAAAATCCACAAAAAAACAAAATTATCTGGAAAACGGCTAACAAAAAAAAAATGGCGAAATGTCCTGTTTACGTAATATTGAAGAAATTGAAATTTCAGGAAAAACAATTGTGAATCAAAGTGAAATTGTCCATGCTTTTGTCACATATTTCACATCGTCTGCATTAAATGCAATCCAAGCTCACTGCGGATGTGATTCTTTTGATCTCTCTACAACGATGCAGGTTGACGAAATATTGAGTTTCTCCCCAGTGGATGCTTCTGAAGTAATGACGACCATTTACTCTCTGAAAAACGTGAATACTGTTGGAACTGAGTGCATTTCTACAAAGAGCTGAAACCCATTTGCGCCCCGCGGTCAGAAACTTGATCCTTTAGACAGGTAAGGTCTCCGTCAATTCATTTGTCTAACGTGGTATAAAAATGAACAATTGTTGGACATTGAAATAAAACACTCAAGATTTCTTTCCATGCATTTTTCGATTTCGATTTTTCTTGCAAACTCAAGAGTATCCCAGGGGCCCCACTTGGGACCACTATTTTTCTCAATTTTCAAAAATGACTCACCGTAGAACCTGACATATGCTGGATGTTTAATGTTTCCTATATATGTACATATATATATATATATATATATAAATCATTTCAAAGATCTTTGAGGGTTGCTGTTAAGGATGCAGTCGCCTGATGGAAATGCCAACAAATACACGGGCCGTGA
Source organism: Chrysolina haemoptera (assembly GCA_958298965.1). Taxonomy (NCBI): domain Eukaryota; kingdom Metazoa; phylum Arthropoda; class Insecta; order Coleoptera; family Chrysomelidae; genus Chrysolina; species Chrysolina haemoptera. The sequence goes on along the minus strand of OY282592.1, from coordinate 34,059,687 downwards.
AAACCTCCCTAACTTCAATATCCTTTTTTCATTCTTATTATACATTTTCAACAAGTTCTTTGGATATAATATTTCATCGAGAGTATCCATAACGACTGAAAAAAGCAATATTTCACATAAAATATCTTCCCCGTAATATTTTTTCCTAAAATGACAGCAGGAAAGAGAAACGTGACTCGACTGTCGTATGTCTAATATTATCCTTCTCTGGCGCATCTGTCCGTTGTTTTGATGGATGTCAAACCCATTTCAGCCATTCAGCGCCGAAAGTGGAAATATATGACTCCTTCGTTATGTTGTTCCTACATTCTGGTAACGTATGTTGTGATCCTCATATCAGAAAATGGCACTTTATAAAGTATTTTATCAGCTCTCGCAATTTTTCGAACCATTTGATGTTTATTGAAAGAATATATCTGATTGATTACATCACTCTCAGAATGTCAACAGAAAATAATTTTTTTCTACTAGCGCTTTTCCGCATTTTAACGCGTCGTTCGGCCATCTGCAATCGCGTGCCGAAAAGTATCACTTTCCGCACTTGTTAGGTAAACTACTATTTCTGAAGTTGCCAAACCCAACATGCAACTTCTAACAATCGTAACTGAAGATCGAAGAGGCCTGGCAAACTTTTGTTGCTATAGCCGTGAGTTTTTGCACCACATGTTTACAAAATGTGTGTGCTAAAACAATACTGTATGTTGAGGGCGAAATTGAGGGGGGATCAGCGAATGGGAGAAAAGGCCACTAACTGTTCCAGCAGCTCAATTGGGGTCTATTTTCCGGTGTGCCACGAATATACTGCCAGTGAAAAGACGAAACCATCCTGATGGAACTGCACTAATATTATTCAATTAATTCGGTTTCGGTTTCGGTTTCGGTCTTGGTCTTCGTTTGCTCCTGCTCCTGCTCCTGCTCCTGCTCCTGCTCCTGCTCCTGCTCCTGCTCCTGCTCCTGCTCCTGCTCCTGCTCCTGCTCCTGCTCCTGCTCCTGCTCCTGCTCCTGCTCCTGCTCCTGCTCCTGCTCCTGCTCCTGCTCCTGCTCCTGCTCCTGCTCCTGCTCCTGCTCCTGCTCCTGCTCCTGCTCCTGCTCCTGCTCCTGCTCCTGCTCCTGCTCCTGCTCCTGCTCCTGCTCCTGCTCCTGCTCCTGCTCCTGCTCCTGCTCCTGCTCCTGCTCCTGCCCCTGCTCCTGCTCCCGCTCCCGCTCCCGCTCCCGCTCCCGCTCCCGCTCCCGCTCCTGCTGCTGCTCCTGCTCCTGCTTCCTGCTCCTGCTCCTGCTCCTGCTCCTGGTCCTGGTCCTGCTCCTGCTCCTGGTCCTGGTCCTGGTCCTGGTCCTGCTCCTGCTCCTGCTCCTGCTCCTGCTCCTGCTCCTGCTCCTGCTCCTGCTCCTGCTCCTGCTCCTGCTCCTGCTCCTGCTCCTGCTCCTGCTCCTGCTCCTGCTCCTGCTCCTGCTCCTGCTCCTGCTCCTGCTCCTGCTCCTGCTCCTGCTCCTGCTCCTGCTCCTGCTCCTGCTCCTGCTCCTGCTCCTGCTCCTGCTCCTGCTCCTGCTCCTGCTCCTGCTCTTGCTCTTGCTCTTGCTCTTGCTCTTGCTCTTGCTCTTGCTCTTGCTCTTGCTCTTGCTCTTGCTCTTGCTCTTGCTCTTGCTCTTGCTCTTGCTCTTGCTCTTGCTCTTGCTCTTGCTCTTGCTCTTGCTCTTGCTCTTGCTCTTGCTCTTGCTCTTGCTCTTGCTCTTGCTCTTGCTCTTGCTCTTGCTCTTGCTCTTGCTCTTGCTCTTGCTCTTGCTCTTGCTCTTGCTCTTGCTCTTGCTCTTGCTCTTGCTCTTGCTCTTGCTCTTGCTCTTGCTCTTGCTCTTGCTCTTGCTCTTGCTCTTGCTCTTGCTCTTGCTCTTGCTCTTGCTCTTGCTCTTGCTCTTGCTCTTGCTCTTGCTCTTGCTCTTGCTCTTGCTCTTGCTCTTGCTCTTGCTCTTGCTCTTGCTCTTGCTCTTGCTCTTGCTCTTGCTCTTGCTCTTGCTCTTGCTCTTGCTCTTGCTCTTGCTCTTGCTCTTGCTCTTGCTCTTGCTCTTGCTCTTGCTCTTGCTCTTGCTCTTGCTCTTGCTCTTGCTCTTGCTCTTGCTCTTGCTCTTGCTCTTGCTCCTAGTTTTGGTCTTAAATCAAGACCAGTTCTGCTGGGCTCCTCCACATAATAAAAGAGCAGTTCGCGAAAATTCAGACCAAATATTTCCTAATAGGTGGTTATGAAATTCTGGACCAGTGAGGTGGCCGGCAAGATCACCTGACCTTACAGTTTTGGATACTTCCTTGTGGGGCACCTTGAAAACAGAATCTATAGAGAGCAAGAATATGACACAGTGAATGAAATGAATGCGTCAGATAATAACATCAGGCAATTTATACCTATCAGAAGAAGGGATATTGTTAGGGATGTTCTTAGTTTGAGACGACGAGCTCGCTTATGTATTCAAGCGGAAGGCCATCATTTCGAACACTTCTAATACTTTTTGTGCATATTTTGCAGGCTCCTTGGTTTTTGAAAAGAACAGTACTCAGCCAAGTGTTTGTCCAAAATTCCAAGTAATCTTCTATGCGGCTCTTGTCTTTCCGGATATAATTCAAAATAAATTTGTGCTGTTCCTATCAAATTTATAATAAAGTTTCAACATATCTCGTTTTTTTTCATTTGAGAAAGAGGACATTTCGACTGAAATTTCTGCGAACTTATGATGTTTGATGAGTTTATTAAACAAAATTATTCGATTGACTCAGGACCATCTCAGATGAAGTTTATTTTTAATATTTGAACAAGAAGAGCAAATCATAATGAATTATACATCAATAAAATCAAAATGGGAAGCACTATTTTTCTGTGTTAAAAAACAATATGGCGCTCATAATAGAAAAAAGTTGATGATGATTGCCAAAAGACGAAACGTCGGAAAGTAAATCTGAAAAAAAGTATCAATGGAAATTTGTATTTGGCTTTGAGCCATGTTGTTAAATAACGCTTGAAAAAAATGAAAACGAAAATTTCGATTTTTCCGGATATTTCGGAAAATACTCGGAATTTTCCAAGTTTCAAGTTGAGCACCAAAATACGCAACTTTGCCCTAATTTAAGCTTCGACGTATCTGTAGTTTAGGAGATCCCAATGGTGGGGGTCGAATTTGAATTATACTCTATAGTACACTTTATGATCAATTTCATTAAAAAATTCAATACCAATAACAAAACTTTGAATACTTTTCCTGGATGAACTAAAACAAATAAAATTATTTCATTTCCACTCCACCTACCTACCGAAGCAGATATCTCTCATCAACATTTCAGAGCCTTTTCTGATATTCAGATAACTGTAGAATTTCCAAGGAAACCTTCAGGAAGTTCATAATAGGGGGTGCCACTTGTAACAGTTACCACAGTTACATATCGACGCTTAGACATAACATGCGCATTCTGAGTACACTCCAATTCATGAATAGTAGATCAAAATTCAAAGAATTACATAGAAGCTTCATTGTAAGTATACGAATGAGGTAATCATGGCTACCCTGATATCGTTGAAATTGGACTTTAACATATATTGTTGTCCATAGTTAAACGGCACTTGGTGGAGGTTTTCGTTTATACAGGGTGTTTCCGAAAAAAAAATGGGTTGTTGTATGGAATATAATGTATCAATAAATGGCAAGAATTTTAGTTTTTGAAGTAGTCAAAAATTTTAGAATTTTTTATGAAATCGCATTCAGCACTGGTTTGGTTCTCCAGGCCACAGAGTGTCTGCCCACTGGCAGTGTTTCAGCGCAGTTTGCGCAGGTTGTAGACCTCTTATCAGTTATTACCAAAAGGTCTTGAAAACTTTAAAATTCAATATCTCCTAAAATATTTTTTTTCACAAAAAAGTATTCTTCCGTTTCGTTTTGTTTTGTCATCTCCTACTTCTCATTTCATTCATTTATCTTATTTTTTATGGTCCGTATTGGGTGTTCGTCCTTTTGTCAGTTTCACCGTTTGTCCGCTTTGTTTGTTTTGCTGTGTGTCAGTTTGTTCGTTAACGAACTCAAGTAAGTTGGTCTGCTTCTCCGATTTGTTCTTTGCCTCTTTGTCCATTTTGTCAGTTTTATCATTTTGTCCATTTTTCAGTTTTTTTTTTCTCAGTTCGTCAGTTCAATCAGTTTTGTTTGGTTGTCTGTATTGTCGTTTCATCAATTTGGTTTTTTCATTACCCTATTTTATCAGTTTTGTCTGTTTCTCCTTAATTCAGTTGTGTCGGTTTTATGTGATTATCCGTATTGTCTGGTTGGCTGTTTTCTCGTTAGTTTCTGAGGTTCATCGTTTTGTTTATTTCATTCGTTTTGTCAGTTTTTTCAATTTTGTTAGTTTTCACTGATCTTTCGTATGAGGCGTTTGTCCGTTTGTCAAATAAATCCTTCCATTACATGCCATAATTGAATTATTTGCACACTTTTCGGAGAATATTTCCTACATTCATTGAGGAAAAATTAGTGAAAGTACGTCTATGGTATCATATTCATGATTAAAATACCTAATGACCCGCTTATATTATTTGATAGTACCTTTCAGTTATTTATATCTGAAAACATATTCATTGAGTGAATTCCCAGTGATGGTGTTCCAAATAGAAACGACTATGTACAGAAAACATGTGAGTATAATCATTAGTTATTAAATATTCGGTATCTTCAAAAAATAACAAATCAATCATCGAAATCAAACCTTGGATTACAAGTCTAGTAGTGAACTCCATAAAGCAACGAGATAACCAAAAAAAACAACTGCCAAGAGAATATTCAACAGAGTTATAATCTCTGAATACAAAAAATACAAAAAGGAATTAATTAAATTCCCTGTTAAAAAACACAAAAAACGAGTACTACAAAACCCAAATGAATCAGGCAGGTTCAAACTATAAACAAATATAGAACATAATTAGCAATATACGAGGTGAAGATCAAAAGAAAAACATCGAAAATAATAACATCATACTTGAAAACAACATTTCGGTCAGTAATAATACAGTAAAATCAAACGAATTCAATGAATTTTTTGTTGAGCCAAAAAATACCAAAGACAAAACTCAAAAACTTTTTATAAGATATTAAAGTAAATCAATCCATATTTTTTGGACATACCAATATTTTATCGCCGCTTGTCCACATAATCAATGAAATATTCTCAACGGGTGTCATAACGTGGGGTGATTACTGGATACGAGAATCATGTGTCCTGAGCAGACGCAGTGAACCAAGGATAACGGCCTTCTGCATCCGTCCGGCTAAGATTTTTGCCATATTACGGCAAGCCGGTATGATTTTTAAGTTTGAGAGCAGTATATCCACCAAGGACCCCTATAATATTATTATTATTTTGTATCCGTTTGGATTATACCAGTCGGAACAGAGAAATCATGTGAATGATCTTGGATAGCTCTGAAATTTCACAAAGTTGTTTCTACATGGAATTTTATTAAGAGTAATTGGTCATAGTTTACCCTGATAATCTAGTGCGCTTCAGCGCACTTATAGCCAAAATTCTGTCGTCAGAATATTAGGTCTGATTATAATCGTTAAGACAAATGCTCCAAAATTGAATGATTGCACAATATCAAAAAATATTTCAAAACTCGCAGTACTCAATCATGTAATTTAAAACAAACAAACAAAAACAAACAAACAAACAAACGAGCAGAGAAACGAACAAACCAAACAAGAAAGCAAGGAAGCAAGGAAGCAAGGAAGCAGGGAAGCAGGGAAGCAAGGAAGCAAGGAAGCGAGGAAGCGAGGAAGCAAGGAAGCAAGGAAGCAAGAAAGCAAGAAAGCAGGAAAAGCAAGAAAACAAGGAAGCAAAGAAGCAAGGAAGCAAGGAAGCAAGGAAGCAAGGAAGCAAGGAAGCAAGGAAGCAAGGAAACAAGGAAGCAAGGAAGCAAGGAAGCAAGGAAGCAAGGAAGCAAGAAAGCAAGGAAGCAAGAAGACAAGGAAGCAAGAAGACAAGGAAGCAAGGAAGCAAGGAAGCAGGGAAGCAAGGAAGCAAGGAAGCAAGAAGACAAGGAAGCAAGGAAGCAAGGAAGCAGGGAAGCAAGGAAGCAAGGAAGCAAGGAAGCGAGAAAGCGAGAAGACAAGGAAGCAAGGAGGCAAGGAAGCAAGGAAGCAAGGAAGCAAGGAGGCAAGGAAGCAAGGAAGCAAGGAAGCAAGGGAGCAAGGAAACAAGGAAGCAAGGAAGCAGGGAAGCAGGGAAGCAGGGAAGCAAGGAAGCAAGGTAGCAAGGAAGCAAGGAAGCAAGGAAGCAAGGAAGCAAGGAAGCAGGGAAGCAGGGAAGCAAGGAAGCAAGGAAGCAAGGAAACAAGGAAGCAAGGAAGCAGGAAAGAGGGAAGCAGGGAAGCAAGGAAGCAAGGAAGCAAGGAAGCAAGGAAGCAAGGAAGCAAGGAAGCAGGGAAGCAAGGAAGCAAGGAAACAAGAAAGCAAGTGAGCAAGAAAGCAAACAAACAAGCAAGCAAAGACGCAAGCAAGCAAACAAACAAACTAACAAACATACAAACAAACAAACGAGCATTCAAACAACTAACAAAACAAAGAAATGAACAAACAAACAAGCAAGCAAATAAGGAAGCAAGCGAGCAACCAAACAAATGGACACACAAACAAGCAAGTGAACAAACAAACGAACAAAACGAGCACAACGAACAAACAATTGGATTGACAGAAGTGATTTTATTTTTGCCAACAATGCACTAGTGCGTTTTTTTTACCAAATGCAGGAAAGACTTCGACAATAAAAAACATAGAAGTAGTCTTTGTTCTTTGACAACCATTTTCCAATATTAACCGGAACTACATCAATCATCAGCTCCAACAACTTCTAAGTCAATTTCTTCAATTTGTTCTCGGTAAGAGAAACGGAAATAGAACCGAATCGATAACAAGTGAGTGCATCCCATTGCGCCTTCGACAACTTATTTCCATTTCGAAGTCATCTTTGCTTTTTCCCGACCTAACGGTCCCTTATGCATGCGAACATTTCATTAAGTTTTCCCGCTCAATCGTGTTCATCGCCTCCCACTGATATAAATACAGTATCGATTCGAGGACTTTCAGGAATATCCGAACTTTCCTCCGGGACTGTACCCCAGCTGATCGATTCCCGGTTGAAGCAGTAGGGAGCTTGACATCAGAGCCTACCCCCGTTCTACAAACCCAGCGAATATTCGGTTCTTTGACGCTCCAAGTGTTTTGTGAGTAGTTGAGTGTGTTTGTTGAAAACGAATTGCTGTGAGTGGTGGCTAGGTGATACAAAGATACTTATTTCTATAAATGGTGAGTCGCCGATCAATAATCATTAACTATCTGTCACTTATCAAACAGTTATTATCTTTGAGGTCGTGTTCGAGTTGATACTTCGAACGACACCATTTTTTCAATCTAGATCAGCTCAAATAATCCAAGTCGGCTGTTCCAGACTGGGTCTTTTGGTTAATTTTGGTTTTCCATTTCATCTGTTTTCAAAACTTTGACTAGTAGTTTGACCCTTCAATGACTTCAAGAACAAAAAATGTATGATTTTGTGACAGAAAAGAAAATATTGCTGTAGGTCTGTTTTTCAAACAATATTGAAATCCTATCAATTTCCTACAACACGAATAGTAACAGTAAGTTATTGCTGTTTCCTTTATACCGCATATGTTTTTATTTTATTATGACTATTTTCTCCGATGGTGGAAAAATTTTCATGCAACATATTTCGTCTACCAACACTCTTTATAGTGAGGCTATCATTGATTGATTTTGTATATCCAATTGGAAAACTCCATGTCTGGTTGACCTTCATGAATTTTTGAATGTATCACGTTACAATTGTGCATATATACTGCTATATTACTTCGCTTCCAAGTCTTTTCTTAGTTAATTCTGTCCTCTTTAATAATAACCTACCTATAAAAGTAAAGATGCAATTTGTGCAAAAGAATGTCTTTCAGAACAAAATTATGTTATTTTGTTACAAGGAGCAATTGCAATTGTATCATCTGCCATGAGGAATATTGTAAAAGTATGTGTTTGATATAACTGAATACATGTCGTGGTATTAGTCAGGAGAGTAGTTGTTTTCAGACGGGTATTATTGTCGTGATAGCCTAGAACATTGTTCGTAGGTTGATGATTTTGACGTGCTGATTCCGAAACTTTGAACGAAAATGTCGAATACACATCAGAAATATTTTTGTCGGGACAAATAACATCCAATATGGATTTAAAGCTGTCCAACTCGAGAACGTTAGAGATAGACGAATTCTCCGAACGCCAATCGATTCAGAATGGTCGAATTAGGATATAGTGTAAATTTGAAAGAAAAAAATCACAATACATAATTTTTTATGCTTTTTCATTTTTCCTTTTTAATTTTTCGAATTTCAAGATGGATTAAAAGCTATCCAAATCGAGAATAGTTGGAGATAGACGAATTCTGTGAATGCCAATCGATTCAAAATAGTCGAATTAGTATATACTGCGAATTTGAACGAAAAAAAACGATGGACAAAACAGTCGAATATCACCATACATAATTTTCTGCACTTTTTTATTTTTCATTTTTCGAATTTCAAATGTTTGTCCTCCAACGTATTTTAACGTGTTTATTCCGAATCTTTGGACGAAAATGTCAAAAACCCATCAGAAATATTTTTGGCGGGAAAAACAAACATCCAAAATGGATTTAAAGCTGTCCAACTATAGAACGGTTAGAGATAGACGAATTCTGCGAACGTCAACCGATTCAGAATGGTGGAATTAGTATAAACTGAGAATTTGAATCAAAAAAATCAACGGACAAAGAAGTCGAATATATCACCATACATACTTTTTTGAACTTTTTTTATTTTTCACTTTTACAAATTCAAATTTTTGTTCTCCAACGTATTTTGACGTGCTGTTTTCGAATCTTTTAACGAAAATGTTGAAAACCCATCGGACATATTTTTGGCGTGAAAAAAACATCCAAAGTGGATAAAACGCAGTTCAACTCGAGAACGGTTAGAGATAGACAAATTCTCCGAACGCCAATCGATTCAGAATACTGGAATTAGTATATACTGAGGATTTGAACGAAAAAAATCAATGAACAAAAAAGTCGAATATATCACCATAAGTACATACTTTTTTGAACTATTTAATTTTTCATTTTTACAAATTCAAATTTTTGTCCTCCAACGTATTTTGACGTGCTGATTTCGAATCTTTCAACTAAAATGTTGAAAACCCATCGGACATATTTTTGGCGGGAAAAAAATATCCGAAATGGATTAAAAGCTGTACAACTCCAGGTTGCTTAGAGATAGACGAATTCTCTTAACGCCAATCGATTCATAATGGTCGAATTAGTATATACTGAAAAAAATCTACGCCAAAAAAGTCGAATATATCAACATACATACATAAGATCTGAGCCAACATTTGTTGTCCCAATAATTGATCAGCTATAAGACAGCTCTTCGCTTATCTTTATATTTTTCGTCGTATTATTCGTTCAACGTTTCATTAGAGAAGTTTCATCGTTGCCAAAAGTACTGAATTTCATGAATTGGGTCAAATAATTCTAAGAATAAAAAAAAGAAACTGGCCACTACCTACAATAAAACAATTCAAGTTTTGATGAAATCCAAATGTTTAATTGTTAAGAAAAGAAATTCATCTAAAAATGTCTTATATGAGTAACAATGCGAAGTTGATTATACAGTATGTTTTCAGAATAGGGTAACATACTTCGGTTGATGATTCTATAGACAAAAATATGCATGTCCAGTACATCGACGACTAGCTTGGAGGTAATCCTGAACCTCCCTCCCCTGCATTTGCACATTGCAGCAGAGGAGAGTATGGAAGCATCCAGGTATAAATGTCTGGGCCAATGGAGGGGCAACAACCAATGCCACTTCAGCATACTGGAGGCCATAAGAATCGACACGTCTGAGATTCCGTCGGACAAAGTGACTCCAACATACCCCCTTCAAACTTAGTTAATTTCCACCCTATAACAAACCATCCCCAAATCACACTTTATTTATTATTATTATTACTTTTGAACTAAGAAAAATTCCTTAAGTCATATTCATATCCAAACTATTACCAATTTGAAACAGACAAAAACTCGAGCATAAAAACAAAAATTTCACAAATAATCGGTGAGGATTATTCATTGTCCTGTTATTCCTTTCACATTTGCAATAGGTGAAGGAATTTTCTAGAAATCTAACGAGATTCCTGAAACATAACTGAAATAACACCATTACTGCGAAGGAAATGAAAATGATAATGAATATTATCAAACTGAATTACATTAACTGCGGTCGCTGTAAAGCGTTATCAGTTGGTTTCATGTTGGCAATGTGAAGTGTCGTTGTTTTCATATAAGTTTTGATGCACGTAGTATGCCGCCTCCGGGTAAATAATATAATTCATATGATAAAATTAATCAAAAAAAAAACTTCAAGAATTGGGTGCGCATAGTCGAGAAAAGTAAAATTAAAATATGTATCTGTTTACAGTGTTTTCATGATGTGAGCTCTGTGTGCAAATGGTTTGTGACGTGTTATTACTTTGAAAGGTTGCTGTTTGGCTTACTTAGTATAATTAGACCTTTTTCGATTGTAACAATTAGACCTTTTTTGATTGTATTTCAAAAAGTATTGAATGAAATTCAGACTAGTGAAAGGTTCTGAAAGGAACTGAGGCAAGTCTTCTTCGTTCGAGTCCAAAATACATAGGCATATGTAAGAGTAAATCTTCAAGTTGAAGGTTCGAACTTGAAGGTTCAGGTGTTGGGGAACAAAAGTTTGTATGTATTGAGCACATTACTGATCGTTGGCCAAAAAGATTCATAACTATGTTGATGTTCACTACACAAAAATTAATTCGTTTTTCTCTTCTCGTAATTCTACTCTCACTCACCTATCAAATCCTAGATGATTTCTGAATTACGAGTAACGGTTTCTGAATTACAATTAATGCTTTCTGAATAACATTTCACACAGGTATCTGAAATCCAAGTTATACTTTCTGAAATTCAATTTACAGATCTTGATTTCAAATTATACTTTCTGAATTATAATTAACAGTCCTCTACAAGTTACGTTTTCTGAATTAAATTTTACTGATCTGAATTCCAATTAACACTTTCTGAATTAGATACCTATAATGAATTGTTTTTATAAAACAGATGAAGAACAAAATACACTGGTCTGTTGCTTCTGAAAATTCAGAAATTAACTCATGAAGAAAACTGAAGCTAGATTCAGTAATGATAATAATAATAATATTGATCCGACAGATCTAGACATCAAAGAACCCATATCTCTGCAGCCGTTTGACTTAATCCCATCAAACTTGGTATCACTGGATTCGTAACGACGATGCCTAACCAAATATGGAAAAATATACTGGGTATCCCATACAAAAATATCACCAAAGTCATTTTTACTCAAATGCGAATAACCCTTTATATTTTGGGTGGGATTTAAAAATTGGCTCATCAGAAAATAAAATCGTCCTGTCTGAGGATTTTTCCGAAATATCTTCATGTTCAGAAATAATGGATTTATTCCATAATTTAGCGACGCACTGTATATTTTTATTTTGGACAGAAACACCAATTACTGATATATATCATTCAACATCATCTAAAAATAGTTAAAGGCAGCAGTTAAATTCTTTGAAGTCGCTATTTTGGATGTCCGCCATGACTGTAAAAGGCAAATTCTGATATGGCCTTATATCCAATTTCCAAATTCCCAAAAACTTTATATTCACCTATTATCTGCAGGACTATGTGTTGTATAATGATCGGTAAGAGATGTTGCTATAGTTTCTTGTATGACAGAAATATGATATGATAGAAATGTTATACTTTGATTTATTTTATCCTAGTTGGTGTATTCACTGCTGATGGAAAACCATATTAACGCTATTGAAAAAATGAGAGTAGAAATGCGATTTTACCACAAAAGCAAATGGGTACAAGGCAGACGATATCCAGTAGGCAGTAAAGATACTCCTCCATGAATCTCATAAGGGTGGAATCGAGGGGGAAACTACTCTTTCATTAGGTGTACATCATAACATTTTCATTACCTCATTATTAATTTTAAATGAATTCATTATTCGAAATGTCGAAAACTCGCCAGAAATTATTTTTGCGCAAGAAAAAACATTTGAAAACTGATTCAGAGCTGACCAACTTGAGAACGGTTAGAGATAGACAAATTCTGCGAACTCCAATTGATTCAGAATGGCCCAATTAGTATGTATTGTGAAGTTAAAAATCATCAAAAATATCAAGTCGTCACATCAACTTGAAATTCGCACTGTATACGTAAAATTTTATGCTCATTCCAAAAATGTATGATTTTTATATGCTCAGACATAAGATTTAGCCTGAAAACGGTGTTTACGAGAAAATATTAAATTTTCTGAGATTTTTATTTTTCATTTTTCGAATTTAAAATGTTTGTCCTCGGACGTATTTTGACGTGCTGATTCCGAATCTTTTGACAATAATGTCAAAAACTCATCAGAAATATTTTTGACGGCAAAAAAACATCAAAAAACTGATTTAGAGCTGACCAACTCGAGAACGGTTAGAGATAGACAAATTCTGTGAACGCCAATCGATTCAGAATGGTCGAATTAATGTGTATTGTGAATTTCGAGTCAATAGAAAGAAATTAAAAATTACTCGAAAAAGTTGCAAGGGGTTCACCGTTCACCCCTAAAAATCATCAAAAATATCAAGTCGTCACATCGACTTGAAATTCGCACTGTATACGTGAAATTTCATGCTTATTCCAAAAATGTATGATTTTCATATGCTCAGACATAAGATTTAGCCGGAAAACGGTGTTTAAGAAAAAACATTAAAAGTTACTCATTTTTTATTTTTCATTTTTTGAATTTAAATTTTTTGTCCTCCGACGTATTTTGACGTGCTGATTCCGAATATTTTAACAATATTGTCAAAAACTCATCAGAAATATTTTTGACGGCAAAAAAACATCAAAAAACTGATTTAGAGCTGACCAACTCGAGAACGGTTAGAGATAGACAAATTCTGCGAACGCCAATCGATTCAGAATGGTCGAATTAGTATGTACTGTGAATTTTGAGTCAATCGAAAGAAATTAAAAATTACTCGAAAAAGTTGCAAGGGGTTTACCCCTAAAAATCATGAAAAATATCAAGTCGTCACATCGACTTGAAATTCGCACTGTATACGTAAAATTTTATGCTCTTTCCAAAAATGTATGATTTTTATGTGCTCAGATATAAGATTTAGGCGAAAAAAGGTGTTTAAGATGAAAAATAAAATTTTCTGAGATTTTTTATTTTTCATTTTTTGAATTTCAAATTTTTGTCCTCGAAAGTTATTTGACGTGCTGATTCTGAATATTTTAACAATAATGTCGAAAACTCATCATAAAAATTTTTGATACTCGTTTTCGCCTACTTACACCAAAAATCATACGTGGGCATGAGCTTCGAACTTTCTGGATCTTATTTTTATACATTTGAGTTAAATCATGTCCATACAACGTATCCGCGTAATTGAATGGTAATTATCTTTCATTGCCCCCTAAAACTTTTTCATTATTTTTCATTAGAGATAATTACTTCAATGCTTTCATTGGGTGTACAAAAAATGACTAGTTGTTTCCCCCTCGGGTGGAATATAATACGGATATCAGACTTGACCTTGTTTTGCTCATTCTTCGTAAATGAAAGCACTCTATATTCGGCAAAACACTGTGCGACCTAGATGGTATCTAGGTCAACCCAGTAATAGTGGGAGTTAATGATACGGATAACGAAACAGCACGAATTCTGAAACACTAATCGGAGAAATTCAAATCAAAGTTCGTGAATAATAATTTTGTTAATTCATTACCAACAGGTTACCCTTCATTCTGAATAGAAATCAAATGGAATATGGTTTGAAGTGGAGTAGAAATTACTTATCTTCGTTAGTATTGAATGAAGTACCAAATCAGAAATCTTTTTTGTATGTTGGATTTAGTTGGGGAAAAATCGACTTCCATACTCCGAGCAATACAATAGGGATTATGATTTTCATTCTAAAAATAGTATAGAAACATTCACTTAGAGAATAAATGAGTTTAAGCACCGTATAAGTTAATACAATACATACACATTTAGACGGTAAATAGATCGATGTTTTCAACATCTTCAACAACAGAAAAGGGAATAGATTCTAGAGAACAGAAAACCGAAAAAATTTAAAATAAGAAAAAACTGAAATGAAGGAAGCAGTGTGTTCAAAAATAAGGTAAGGTAAGGTTTTGTTGGTTTATTTTCTGTTCGATGATTTCCGAAGTAACTTCAATAGCATTCATTTTTATATAATGATATTTGAAGATTTGTGCCAATCAGGAAATCAACAAATTCGGATGATAATCGGTTCCATTTATGGTTCGTTTCGAAACAGTTATTGATGTTCATGATATATGCTTATCTGTTGACATTTTTGTTATCTGTCGTGCAACTAATTAGCATACATATTGATACATATTTCATGGTTGCAATTATCTGAAAAGCGTAGTCAATTTCAGTGATATTATTCTCATATGCCAATGGTATTTCAGTGTCGCATAATCTCTCTTCACTGATAAGTGATAGATACTAGGGAGGAAAGTGCCACTTTTCCCCCCACGGGATGTAGTTTACTATTAAAAAACAAACAAAATCTTGAAATTTTAACACCCCGTATATCGGTAACGAATCATTTGCGGACCTATGTTTATATGAACTTTTAGTCGTGAAATAAGCCAGGGAATGTCCCCCTTTTGGATGTACATGAACAGGAACACCCTGTATATTTTTTTATTACTTTCAACACCTTGTAACTCGTTTATTATTCATCACAGGTTATATGTTTATTGAAACTTTTAGCTTAAAAATGAAGTGATTATTCGACCGTTGGAGTTTGTCCCCTTTATTCTGGGACACTCTGTATATACATGCTTTGTCATAATAAGATATTATTCTTTGATATTAAAGCATATTTTGATTGATTGATTTTTAACAATAGACGTACACAATTTAAATCTTCGACACAAAGCCAAGTTGACAATACCTACTCATAGAACTGCTCTCTATCGGTCTTCATTCTCATTCCAAATTGCTAACATATATAATAATTTTTCATTTGAATTCAATAGTTGTAGTCTTTCTAAATTTAAGATTCAGTTGAAGAAATTTCTGATCGAAAATCCTGATTATGTATTTTGATGCGTGCAATTCAGCTTACAATTACTTACTATTGAGGTTTGATTATACCTATCTTTTTATATAAATATTTTTTTCTCAGTTCATGTACATATGTATATTTAATGTTTAGTCTTGTAAGTGTGCGATCTATACTCAAGTTGGAGCTCATTCCTCACAAAGAATGAGCTCCTTTTCATGGTTGAGTGGAAGAGCAATAAGCGATCTAATCGTGGAATTGAACTCTGCCATTTGAGTGTCATATCGACATAATTTCATTTATGTATTATGCTCTGTATGTCTACTCAATAAAATCATTTATTATTATTATTATTATTATTAGATAACATTATTGATTTTAATTCTGTTCATTTACCAACAGGTGATCACGCGTTCGAACTAAAAAAGCGTCGATCTCACAGGCTTATATCTTGGGTTGAAATTCCTTTAGGCTATTTTTCCGATCATGTAAGTGTTTTTATTTTTTCATTTTATCAGTACTCGTACTCGTATTCGTAGATTAGTTTGATTTGTAGTAGTGTGGAATACCATCTGGCTCTCTTCAGCATACAAATTGGAGTTCTATACCGGGTGTCCACGAAAAGGTGTCTCGCCACTATAACTTTTTTGCATTTTTGAAAAGTGACTCAGCTTCATGCAACTGCCGGTCTAACAAACTTTCGATTTTTAAGTGAGACACCCGGTACATTTTCATTTTTTTGCCTTCATATGACATTCTGAGTACAACCATGTATCATTTGTTACTTTTCGTAACCTAACATTTTTAAAATTTTGAAATTTATTTTTGAATCTAGAGGGCTATTATAAATACGTTCAAATTATTAATTTCAGTCCTAAAGTATTGGGAAAATACATCTTTACGGTTTTCGTTTAAAATGCATCTGCTGGATAAAATATAATTTTTAAATTATTATTATTATTTTTATTCAAATGACAACATAGTGGCTCGTCGAGTCAGAAAAAAAGAGCATTTCATTACGATTAATTTGATAACGTACACTATTAGGTCTCGAAGAAACTTTCGTCAACAAACTTGAAAATATTACGGTAGATTTTTCTTTTTTAGATTGAAATAATATTAAAATTCATCGAGTATCCTGTGACCAACACAAATGATATAACAAAACCACCAATCCAAAAACTAATATATCTTTGTATAAATTATTTTATTAACATTTTTTTCAATCAATAGTATTCATAATAGTTTCCTAATTTAGATTTGGAGAAGTGAGGTAAAATAACATATCGACAAGTAATGTCATGACTGTCATTGAAGATGTAAATAATAGTAATTTATGGTACTAGTGTGTTATGTTGAAAATAAGTCACGCGAGAAAGATTTAAATTCTAAAGTGACTTAGGAAACATAACACATGAGTGGCATACAATGTTTTATCCAACACATGACAGTTATGACCCATTATTAATGTCATTTCAGACAAGTAAACTATCAACTCACTAGTGACTTATGGATTATAACTCACTAGTGTGTTATTTGATAGTTTACTTCTCTAAAATGACATTAATAATGACAGTCATAACTGTCATGTGTTGGATAGAGGTAGTGTTCAAGTAATTATTCATCATGAATTATTTATTGACTGATTCGGAAATGAAATGTGAAAATATACCACTTGGAAGTTAACGCACGATCCGCACTTTTGATTTGAGGCTTTATTCTCTCGAATTATGATGCAGTTGAGTTCGCGAGAAAGAAAGAGCCTTCGTTATACCACTTTTGACGATACGATAGTAGCACGGGAGAGAACGTCTATAGTTATTGATCGCGAGGTTGTGAGTTCAAACCCGAATAGAGAATATGCTATTTTTCGTTTGTTTTCCTTAATTTCAATTTTGATGAAAACTTTGTTTGTGTAATTTACATATTATAATTTTTTTCGAAAACTGAACTAAAGAAAGACTTTTTCCTCCCACCCATATAGAAAGTACACACTTTCCTTCCTCAAGCTAGGGAGGAAACTCATACTTTTCCTCCCTAGGAAGGAAAGTACTTTTCCTCCCCCTCATTTCAAGGAAGTTGTAAACGATGAAATTTGTGAATCTATTATAATCAAATTGTTTTACATCTTATATATCCTGTATTCTGGTAAAAATCGAACATGAATGTTTTCTACTTTAGTTCTTTTATAACTTTTTGTGTATTTAGAGCGCAAAGCTCGACAAAAAGATTAATCTTTGGAGAACGACAATGACACTTTGTGCTCGAAATACACACATTATTTTTTCTACAAGCGCAGCTCTTAGAAAACAAATGATCGAGACTTCATTCAAATAGGCACATAACCTTACTTATGAAAAAATCACTCAATAGCAATCCGAAATGTATAACCTATCTAAATGTCCAATAATTCAAATCATTAATAAGAAAAAAGTAAAATAACGTTCTTAAAAAAAAAAGTTGCAATTGCCACGAGCTGAACTCGGGACTTTCGGATTACAAGCCCATGACGCTAGTCATTGCACCACCGCAGATTCTCAGATGACCATGACTGTATTGTCTATACTTTCCATCATGCAAGTATAGGTCCGTTTTAGACAAAAGCAGTTGAGATGCGTTTTAAATTTACAAAAAAAGGTTCATTAAGTGGGTAGGAGAAAAAATCATATGTATTACATGGGAGCAAAGTGCCTTTTCGTCCCTTGGATGTTTACTAAACTATATCCTGCCGGAGGAAAAGTGGCACTTTCCTCCCTAGTAATACAAATAGCTATTGCGTCCTGTTCATAATTCATTACGTTGCTACCGTTATACGATAGCCATGAAAGCAATATCACCTAGAGAGTTCGTTTTGGTTCAAACACGAAATGTCACGAAATGACAATGAACAATGACAGATACTTATTTAATAATGTTTCATTCTCATATTAGTTTCAATGCAGTTTTCGCAAAAATATTGTTTGCATCTCGAATGCGAAATATATTTGCGTTCTCGAATGGTTATTTTGCCGAGGTTCATCGAGGCAACTTCCATTCTCGAAATTATTATTATAGATTTATTATTATTATTATTATTATTATTTCGCATTCTAGATAGGAAAATAGTTATTTAGAAAAAAGTATTAGATTTTAGCTTGAGGGTGTTTGAAAAACCGAGAGCTAAAATCTATTATTTTTCCCATAGTATTTTTTTTTGTGACGGGAAAAACGACGATTCGATAGTGGAAAAAATCGAATATCTACAGCTTTCGGTTCGCAAGATCTTTCACATTATCTCATATTAACAACCATGTCATCTACATATACAAACAGGGTTCATAGCCGCATCGATAGGATTGCGGCTTACTACGCCATAGGTACGTGGTTCAAAGTGACAGTTAGGCATATTTTTTTCATTTTATCGTGTGCGTGCAACTCACAATTATGGCGCGAATGTGGGGGCGTGTAAGGGCTCTGATGGCTCTTTGCTTGTACTTGAACATACTCGGGAATATTTGTGTATCAGTAATCGCGATGTGGCTTGGACAAAAGCGTGTAGCCGTACCATTCTACTTTTGATCCCGCAGTACCGCATGCGAACTTGTTTACACTAGTAGCGGGGTGAATCGTCTTGCTGAATTTTGGAATAATAGTCATCGTTATTTCGTAACAATTTTGTATTATTATTAGGTTTGGGTAAGGGTGGTTAGGTCAGGTATGGTTAGCTAGTAATTTACGCATTTTCAACTCTGTTTGCATCCAAACTAATTCACGCATTTTCGACTGACTCGCAAGCTAGGTTAACTTGGTAAGGTTAGGTTTGTGTGCAATTGCGAGCAAAAAACAAATTCACGCAGTTTCAACTCAGTTTGCCTTCTTGTTTTGTCATCTAAACACTCCGCCATACCGCCATTGAATGACCCACTTGGTCGACTACATTATTTTAATTCGAGTTGTGCGCATGCGGAACTTCGGGATCAAAAGTAGAATTGGTACGGCTAGATGCTTGTGGGTGGGACCAGCTTTACCCGGTTAGCATGAAAATTCGTTATGCTTGTGGTTCCATGCTCTTGCCTTTGGCTCGCCTCGGATCTTCCCACTCGCATTTAACTTCCATTCCAACCTTGTCACAGAAGTATCTAAACCAATGATTTTCAATTCATTTCAGATGGCTGGTACAGATCCAAAATGGCAGAAGGATGCCGCCGACCAGAATTTCGACTACATGTTCAAATTACTCATCATAGGAAACAGTTCAGTGGGAAAAACTTCGTTTTTGTTTCGATATGCTGACGATAGTTTCACATCGGCCTTTGTGAGCACGGTTGGGATAGACTTCAAAGTGAAAACAGTTTTCAGACACGACAAACGAGTTAAACTACAAATATGGGTGAGTACTTTTGTATATCATACCATCGTTCTGTCTTTGCTATTTCCAATGAATTGCTAACTTCATTATTCAATTTTGATACGATTCAAGTCAAATTACACGTAATCAAGAAGCTGAATATTGGTATTTACGTATTTGCATCTGTAATTTCCTCCTTGATTGATATTAACATATTGTTCGTGAACCAAATTTTTAATCCGAAATGATTGAACCATAATATTTCAGGATACAGCGGGACAGGAGCGCTACAGGACAATTACTACTGCCTATTACAGAGGAGCGATGGGATTCATACTGATGTATGATATTACAAATGAGGAGTCATTTAACAGTGTTCAAGACTGGTAAGTTAATGAAATGCGGTCAATTGCGATGAAACTAGTCAACTTTCATTGCATCGCTATTGAAGGCACTTCTTTGGGAATTTTAACGTTGTTATGTCGGAAATACAAAATTACAATACAAAACATGACGTCATGCTCGTCTTAACGTGAATAACCTATAACCCATATCCAAATTGAACCTCATGACAAATTAACAGAATTTAGACGAACAACACATCACAAACTCAACAGCCTACATGTTGACAATATAATTCAGTTAATTTGTATTCGACAGGGACCCTGGCGAGAAAGTTTTGGGGTAGTTTTGATTGCTTCCATTTCGTACGTTTTTTGGAGTGCTGAATCCGAATCTGAAGTTTGCTAACAAAATGTAAAAAATAGTAAAAAAATCAATATTTTTGTATTTTTTGCTTATAACTTGAAAACCATAATTTTTTCGTGAATTACTTTTCCATGCATAAAATTTCCTGCAAATTCCACTATTCAAGCATTTTTTTCCGGCAAACAGTTCGCGCTCAAAAGCCAAATAAAAATTGGCCTGCTGAGTCAGCAAACACCCATTTTTTTTTTGATGTAGCTCCAATTTTTTCCGCACGTTCTCCTGCACACATTGGAGGCTACTGAACTTTTTTCTATTACGTTTTGTAGGCGTTGGTTCCAAGTTAACTTATGGTCGAAGATTACTAAGTATTTTGCCTCTAGAAATTTTTATCCCATTCAGTACAGGTCCCGTATTTTTTTTGGGACTAGGGCTGACTATGTAAGCTTCGAGACTGTGCTTTCGAATTTGCCTTTTGCAATAATCGCGAGGTCATCGACATCTCCTAGGCAATGAAAGCCTCTGGAAGATACTCTTTCAATTAATTCGACCATTAGGATGGTCCAAAGTAGGGGCAATAGCACCCCTTCCTGCGGACATTCCCTGTTTGCTCTAGGTGTTAGTTTTATTCCGCCGATTGCTGATGTAATGACCCTGTTTTTCAAGTCAGCGTTTATCCACTAACATAGTATGAGATTAACCTCTTTTTTAATAGAAAGTTTGCTGTAGACTCGTTGGATGCATTGCTGAAGGCACCCTTGATGTCTATGAATGTCATGGTTATCTCTTCGCCTTCCAAGGACTTCATTAGTAGCCTGTTGAGGTCGTACAGTGCTAAGTCTGTTGACTTGCCTGGTTGATACGCATATTAGCGTTCGTTGAGCGAGCTTGTCTGTAGTACCTTATCTCTTCTGTATCTATCTATAAGCATTTTCAAAGTTTTTGGCAAAAAATACATCAGATTTATGGGAAGATATGCCTTGGGTGTCTTGTCGCCTATTCTCCCTACCTTTGGAAGATATGACACTTCTTGTCACATCGTAGATATATGTCGTAGTGCTATGCAAGCCTTGAATATACGGCACAGGTATGGAATGAGTATTTTCTGTCCCTTCTGTAGAAATATGGGATATATTCCATCTACTCCAGGGGATTTGTATGGTTTGAATTCACTGATAGCCCATCTGATTCTATTTGGTCTCGATATTTCCGTAGCGAGCCTCCATTCCAAAGTTGTTCGCCTGTTTGGCCTGCTTCTAGTGCTCTCTACTATTGTCGGGATATTAAGAATTACTGAGGCTGGAAAGTGTGCTTCTGTGAGCATCCTTAGACTTTCCTCGAATGTTGCAGTATAGGCATTGTCATTCTTTTTCAAGAAACCTACCTGGTTTACAGTACCTTCTTTGGCTAAAACTTTATGGATACTGGAGCACGTCATTAACTTCTGGCCTTACTAATTTCTTTGTTGTACTGCGTGAGTATGTGGTTGCACTAGACCGTTTTGTTATTTTGAGCCTTTCTTCCTCGTAGGCTTCAACTATTGCCTTGCCCACTTCGTCTACTGCCTTCTCAAGGCTCTCCCTGTCTCGTATTCCAGTCACGGGTCTCTCGAGACACTCACTGAGTGAAGCTGAGTCCAGTTGGTCTCTCTTAGGTTTCTATATTTGACTGAAGTAAGCAGTGGGGTAACTAGATCGTATAATATATAATATATGATAATATAATCATGTGAAATTTTTAGCAAACCTCAGGTTCAGATTCAGCACCCCAAAACACATAGAGAATGGAAGTAATCAAAATCACCCCAAAACTTTCTTGGCAGAAATACAATTTTATCAGATTAATACGAAGAAAAACTTATGACTTACTAACTTGCCAGGAATAATCTAGAACTTCATAGTTCGACCTCTCTATCCCCCCAGATTGCCTATTTCGAATCACTATTTTAAAACTTGTTCAAAGTGAGTTGGTTGACGCAACCCTAAACAACTACCATATGGGCCACCCTGCATGTTGTCCTGAATAATCAATTCTTCAAATCCAAAAATTATATGAATTTTTCTTCCATGTGATATACCTTTTGTCACTCACTACACAATTTCATGTACTAACACGTGGAACGAAAATTGCAGGGTAACTCAGATCAAGACGTATTCGTGGGATAACGCTCAAGTTATTTTGGTGGGCAACAAATGCGACATGGAGGATGAGAGAGTGATCAGCTTCGAGCGAGGCAGACAGTTGGCGGAGGTTCTTGGTGTGGAATTTTTCGAAACTAGTGCGAAAGAAAATATAAACGTGAAGGTGAGTGTGTACACTACGAAAGCGCAGGAGGGCCACAAGCAGTTTTTTTTCAAAACTTCCACTTTAATGTTGGAATTTCGACAATAATATCGAAATTTCAACTTTTTTCTTGAAATTTCGAGTTTAATGTTGAAATTTCGAAATTAATGTTGAAATTTCAACATTAAATTCAGTCGAAATTTCAACATTAAACTCTACATTTCAAGAAAACAGTCGAAATTTCGAGAAAAAAGTCGAAACTTCAACATTAAAGTCGAAATTTCGACTTTTTTCTCCAAATTTCAACTTTTTTCTCGAAATTTCAACTTTTTCCTTGAAATTTCGAGTTTAATGTTAAAATTTCGACTTTTATGTCGATATTCAATCACTTCGACTTTATTGTCGAAATTTCGACACCAAACTCGAAATTTCAACATTAATGTCGAAATTTCAACATTAAATTCGAAATTTCGACTTTAAAGTCGAAGTGATTAAATCTCGACATAAGAGTCGAAATTTCGACATTAAATTCAGTCGAAATTTCAACATTAAACTATACATTTCAAGAAAACAGTTGAAATTTCGAGAAAAAAGTCGAAACTTCAACATTAAAGTCGAAATTTCGACTTTTTTCTCGAAATTTCGACTCTAAAGTCGACATGATTTCGACATTAAACTCGAAATTTCAAGAAAAAAGTCTAAATTTCGAGAAAATAGTCGAAATTTCGACATTAACATTATATTCGAAATTTCGACTTTAAAGTCGAAGTGATACATTTTGGTCTATAAAATCTGTAATAATACTGTCATACTGTAAGTTACGAAGGTGTTTCTAAGAGAAGTGAAACAAATTTGGATTTTTTAGAACTGAAGTTTTCTCACAAACAATTTAAATCATTAGTGAAATGGTTGTTCAGATTTCGAATTCAAAGATATCTCCGAACTCTTTTGGTTTCTTTTTCGCTGGCATGCAACGTAACTATATAATTTGATGTATTTATCGATCAGATTTTCAAGTAAAAAATTACGTTTTAATGACGTTCAGACACATTAAAATTTCGTACTGATATTCTTTTTTTTTCAGGCTGTTTTCGAGCGCTTGGTTGACATCATTTGCGACAAAATGTCGGACAGCCTAGACACTGACCCTACCCTCATGAGTGGTGGAGCTAAAGGCCAACGTTTGACAGATGTCCCCCAAGGGCCCCAGGCTGCCAATTGTAACTGTTAATGTTTTTTTAATTCTCTTGATCGTCTCTGAGTATGGACAACTCTCAAACTGTTGAATCTTTGACCAGGATGTACGAAAATCTCAGTTTTCATTTTTACTCTCATCGAGACTGACAATACGCATGCGCATTTTCTTGATTTGAATTGACTTCGCATGCGTCTGTATGAGTAACGAATGTATTCATATATACGTGGCGGGTAGGCCTCTTTGAAGAAGATATTGTTTGTGTGATTGATGACTTGTTTATTTTGTGGAAATTCATGATCACTTTGATGAAACGAAAGAACACTCTTTTGTCTTATTTCCACTAGATTTTTATTGTTACGACCGGTTTCGGGTTTTATCCCATTATCAAGTATAAAAACTAACTAATACAATTGAACTCTAAGCCCAGTTATAGGGAGTTTGCAGGTAGGCTGGATGGAGAGGTAATTAAGGGAACAAGGGTGAAACAATATAAACTTAAACCCTGGAGGTGATGGAAATTACCTGGGTTGTCAAATTTATAAATTCAAAAGTGGAGACCTACACAAATCGAGTTGCTCGTTGAGGGTTTTAAATTTCGGGTTTTTAATTGATTTATTAATTTCCATGGCTTCCAACAGTTTCATTGTCTTCCTTTATTACATGTGTGTAGAATTTTAAGGTTATCTTTACTTATCTTGTGTTTGGATTCTTGTAGATGTTCGTACATTGTTGATTTTTGTCTAAACCGACGTGTTCACGGAACCTTACGTCAAAATTTCTACCGGTTTGGCCTGTATATACTGCAGAGCATTCCCCGCATTCTAATCTATATATCCCTGATTTTTTCATTCTGTCTCGTTTAGGTTTTGCATTGAATAGAATTCTGCCTAAATTATTATTACTTATAAAAGCTGTTGTTATTTTGAATTTAGAAAAATAATTTTGGATGTTTTCTGAAAGTTTACCTGAGTAAGTAATGCTACCATATTTACGGGTATTACGTTCTTCAATATTTGGGTATAGTTCATTCTTAATAATTTTTTGAGTTTTACCTGATATTAATTTCTCTATTAAAGAAACTGGTACTTGTACAAAAAACATCCAAAATTATTTTTCTAAATTCAAAATAACAACAGCTTTTATAAGTAATAATAATTTAGGCAGAATTCTATTCAATGCAAAACCTAAACGAGACAGAATGAAAAAATCAGGGATATATAGATTAGAATGCGGGGAATGCTCTGCAGTATATACAGGCCAAACCGGTAGAAATTTTGACGTAAGGTTCCGTGAACACGTCGGCTTAGACAAAAAATCAACAATGTACGAACATCTACAAGAATCCAAACACAAGATAAGTAAAGATAACCTTAAAATTCTACACACATGTAATAAAGGGAAGACAATGAATCTGTTGGAAGCCATGGAAATTAATAAATCAATTAAAAACCCGAAATTTAGAACCCTCAACGAGCAACTCGATTTGTGTAGGTCTCCACTTTTGAATTTATAAATTTGACAACCCAGGTAATTTCCATCACCTCCAGGGTTTAAGTTTATATTGTTTCACCCTTGTTCCCTTAATTACCTCTCCATCCAGCCTACCTGCAAACTCCCTATATAACTAGGCTTAGAGTTCAATTGTATTAGTTAGTTTTTATACTCGATAATGGAATAAAACCCGAAACCGGTCGTAACAATAAAAATCTAGTGAAAATAAGACAAAAGAGTGTTCTTTCGTTTCATCAAAGAAGATATTGATATAAATGCTTTTAGGAAAATACTCCATTCCTCTCAAAGTGAAAATGTGTCATGCTTCGTCATCTTTCTTCTTTGCAGAGGTTTACTTTTGGGTTTGGAGGTTTGAAATCTTGCCTTTCATCTGAAAATATTTTTCTACCCCTGAGTTTGTTGAAAGGAATTTGCTATCAAATATACACTATTATAGTTCATCCTTAAAAGTCGAAATAAAGTATGTAGATGGGGCCCATAAAATCTGAACATAATCGTAAAATGCCTTTATTCCTTCTCGAGTATTCATTGATAATAAAAGAACAGAGTTAATTTTAAGATTTATTATGCGAGTTTATGTCGATTTTTACATTAATGGTTTCGTAATGTACTTCTATAGTGTCACACATAAAGTTCGCCACATATGGAAGTTTTTTTTTTAATAAATATAATGAAAATTGGACTTCACACTTGGTTTGTGCTTGAGAAATGAGTGAAAAACAGCCTCTTTCCTTTTGTTATGTGCTACTCTAAATCTATCAAATTTGTCATTTTACAAAGGTATAAAATGATAATTGAGCAACTTTTTATTTCCAAAAAACAACTTGCTATTTTCAGGATTTTTTTAAAAAATGCTAAATTTTACAGGTTGAGAGTGGCACGTGGCGAACCAAAAGAGGCTGTTTTTCTCTTTTCATTTCTCAAAACTTTATGTGTGGCACTGTATAATGCTTCAAAATTTTTACTGGACATTAAGCCAGGAATCACACTAATCGACCAGGAACGACCGTCCACCTACGACCAAAAGTAAAAGTAGATCAATGAAAACTTTCAAAGTCACACTGATCGAACATCCACGACCGACCACTAGAATAATTTTTTGTAAATCTGACATTAATTTGACATTCGAAAGGTTATGTGAATTGTCTGTTCATTTATTGAAAATAAGTTAAATTCATAATATCAATAGTTTTGCTTTAAATAATGAGCAGTAGTGATACTGAAGAAGAACATTTTATTTTTCCGTTAGGAAATAACCTATTTACCTGAGTTTTGTTGAAGTCAAAAGTTCATCATAAATGTGTGTCAAAATGACATTACGTCAGGATAGTGTGACACCGACCAAAATTTCCAGCAGACTACAATTTCGAAAACGGTCTTTGAAAAACGGTCGAGGACGGTCAATGACGGTTATACAGTGTGAGTTGTGCGATAAGAATATACGTGTTGGAAATTTTGGTCGTATAGGTGGACGGTCGCGGTCGGTCGGTCCTAGTCGATCAGTGTGATTCCTGGCTGAATGATAACATTGACATTAATGGGCAGAGATGGTACCTGGGTTCGAAATCTAGGGCAGTCACTGGTCCCGGGCATGGCATCATACGTTAAAAGGGCTACGTCTTCCCTTGCTTGCACGATTATCTCGAAGATTTCTGTAGGTTGCTCGTGAAGCTGCAGCCAGTTGTTGGAAATAACAATAACAAAAAAAACACAATACGATAGAATGAAATATTAGGTGGGTGATGATTTTGGTGAACAATCCAAAGAATAGTAATATACAGTGAGGACGTAAAAATTCCTTCCCCCTTTAACTTTTGAACGGAATAGCTATCGAGGTCCGGTAAAATTAAAATAAAAAGGTACCACTTTTACTACTTTTTCGCATGAAAATGATAGAGGTCACGTGACCTAGTGTCAAGAGGGCAGCATCAACTTTTTTTTTTCAAATGTAAGGGGGGTCATGTGGCACTTGGTTTTGAAGGCCTTCTGATTCTCTATCCAACACCGCTTTGATTGTGGAAATCGGCCAAGCCGTTTCAAACTGACAAGGGTTTGAAATTTGCTCGAAATATGTGACAAATGAATTATTTTAACTATTAATTGCAGCAGAATTTTAACTCCCTCACTGATTCTGGTCGAAAAGCAAATTTTTACCACATAAAATTACCTTTTTTTGTATATTTCAAACAAATTTCAAACCCTCGTCAGTTTGAAACGGCTTGGCCGATTTCCACAATCAAAACGGTGTTGGATAGACAATCAGAAAGCCTTCAAAACCTGGTACCACATGACCCCCCTTATATTTGAAAAAAAAGTTGATGGTGCCCTCTTGACACTAGGTCACGTGACCACAATCGTTTTCATGCTAAAATTTAGTAAAAGTGGTACCTTTTTACCCAAATTTTACCCGACCTCGATAACTTGTTCCGTTCAAAATCCCGTCAAATGTGAGTGAACAACTTTTTGTATTTCGATGAAAAGGAGAAAAAACACAAAATCAACTACACAACTTCAATCAAGTATCATTGTTTGGGATTAATCGTATTTCATGAGTAATTTTTTGTCAAGTAACAAAAAATTACTAGTGAACTAAATACTTATTGAACCATGACAAACATGTCAATCGATATTGATTAACCAAACGTTTCCTTCATTTTCATGATATGAATATTATGTTGGCTGGATAGTACTTGGCAGTATATCAAAAGATTTTAGCGTGATTTACATAAGTGAAGTTACTTGTACCTATCTATTTTCTTATTCAATTAATTTTCGACAGTTTTGTATTTTTTTTTTTTTCGTGTCAGATAAATGATCTTCAAATTCAAATTCCTTTTGATTTTGAAAATGGAAATCGAGACTATAAATAAACAAACAAGTAAAAAGTATCAAGTTTTTTACTTTGTTCATATAGAAGATCAAAAGGGGGCAACTGATTTTCATGTCACTACATTTCACAATACTATGAGTCACCTGTGATTTTATGAAGAGCAGCAAGTAGGATATAAGTATCTCAATTTTGTATCGACAAAACTGTACCCGAAAGTCCTGTTTTAAATATCTGTCAAAATATTTTTTATGAAAATACGCATTTGAAAATCCCACTATACTTGTGTAATTTGATATATTTTCCATTCAACTCGAATTGAAGGGGCAACATTTTCTACCTTCCATCTTATACTCTTGTGAATTTTTAACCTTATACAATACGAAACTTTCAAAACTAACAAAACGATGTCAATATAAAACAAAATGTAGTATAGAGAGAAATGTTCTAGATGGAAAAAGAGTTTTGTTGATGGATCGTGAGTAGCTCTATACAAAGATATTTTGAAAATAGGTACTTCAAAAAAAAGAAATAAGATTATTGAAGCATAGTGCTACTCGCGAATATGGTAATTGTTAAAGAATTTTGTAAATGTTATGGCGATAATCAGTTATACAGTTATAGCAAATTGTTAGTCCCACACTACGTTATTGTAATTTTATTCTAGAGTTAATTTGCTGAAATGTCTCAATGATGTCTCTGAGCTACAAAATTACTCCTAATTTGAATAAAAATACAGAGTGTTCGCGACGGGTCTCTTTTTGAATCATATATTTCAGTTAAATACATATCGCTAGCCTAAAAGGCGTCATTTGTTATTTGTCCATGTGTTGTAATTTTAGAGAGGAGGTGTAGAACGCTTGAAAATAAAATCGCAATGTAGTAACGATAATATTTGTTGACTATAAAATCAGATTCAATGTGAAAGTGTAAATATAAAACATATTTATTTCGAAATTATTTTGGTTTTTGTGTAAAGCTTCAATTCTATGGATTATTTTGATAACCCACTGTTTTATAGATACGGTACAACTGAAATGATCTAACAGCCCAGCAGAGTTTTGGTTAAACCCTATTTGTTTCAAGATATTAGATATTACGAAGACCAGATAAAAGGGAAAAGCCGTTCAAGGTTCACGCGCACTTAGCCGACGCGTCGCGAACCGACGCGGCGCGAGACGAAGCGTGATTTAGCTGATGTCCGCGCACTGGGGCAAAGCGTCGCGTCACGTTTCGAACGGCGCGGCGTGCATATAATTCACTTCAGCATTTGAATGCTGGCCCGGAGAGGGGAGGCAGGGGTGGCAAATGTCCTCTTTTTCGAAAAACGTTAATGTTTCGGCGACTGTATCTGTTTCCGTTATAAAAATTTGCTGAAATCTGTATTTGAATAGGTATTTGAATTCAAATATAGTTTTCAGGGTTTTTTCAGCAAGTTTTGATACGGAGACTGAAACAGTTTCCAAAACGTCATTCTCACCTTTTTTTCAGATAGGCAAATTCAGTGTAGGATACGTTACTGACAAAAATCATAATTTTATTGAAGACACCAGTCTTATGACCGCAGGCACTTATCGGGCTAATTAATTAATTTGTCCCTTCTACACTTGTACATACTTCCATGGATTAACATTTTTTTATTGTCAGATTGAGGAAGGTTAAATACCCAAACAAATCATGTCAAATTAAGAAAAAAAAAAATTCAACAAAAATCAAACTTTGAAAACTGATGGTATAAATAGAAAAGGGAAGGAGGTAGGGGCCCACTTGCATATTCTGCCTGGGGCCCAATGCTGGCTTTCTCCGGCCCTGTTTGAATTGAACGCAGTACTTTGTCGAGTGAGGTACGATGAGCAGTTTGTTCGTAAGAAGAGAATCTCTTTGTAACAAATTTAGTTGCCACTATGGAAGAAAGAGAAAAAACAAAAAGAGACACTCGGTAAATTTCATCATTTGTTTGATGATAGCAGACAAGACAAAAAGGAATTTTTCAAATATTTCGGAATATCATAGGAAAAGTTTTTGAGCTTTGTAATCAATGTGTCTGTATCTATATCACAGCTAGATACTGCAAAGGAACAAAATTTGCCACTAACTTTAGCACCTCTTCCTACCAAATACTGCTAAAAACTGAAATATAAGACAAGAATCAAAAATATTTGAATCTAGTCGTCGCCTGTCACCGCGCATTGAGGCGAAGCGTCAAGAGAAACGACTCCTAGTTGGTCCGAGGAGAATTCGCGCGTCGAACGGCGCGTCTCTTCGCTTCGCGCCGCCTTAGTGCGCGGGATGCCATATAACTTAATGTAAATTTCTCGAGCGAAAAATCCGCAACTTTATTCGCGCCGCTTCGGCTAAGTGCGCGTGAACCTTTAGTGAGATGAAAGATTAAGCAGAATTCGAATATACTAGATGAGTCAGAATGGGACTATATACTATGTATGTGAATGCCTTAATATATTTTTGAGGAAACAATCACGATCAACTTATAATCCTCTCTAATTTAAATAGTACGTTTTGACGTAATGGCACTGTTTAGTACCTTTTATAGAGATTACATCCTTTTGTTCCGATTTCGTATCAAGTTTTGTAGTTAGGATAGCAGAAGTTTTAATACCACACGACTTTTTTTGTAATTGATGATGAAATACTGAGAATCAATAATGTTTGTGCACAAAATTAGAATATATGTGCCAATATAATTGAATATTTCGGAAATATCGTAAGGATCCAGCTTCATATGTTTTTTTGTTTCATTGTTCTCATCTTGTATTCGGAACCCCAGGTAGCACATGAATTTTGTTTTTATTTTGGGCCAAGATATATAGCATATAATATTGTTTCAGAATGGGTGAATATTGAAAAATAATATTAATATATTGGTTGAATAATTTTCACCAATATACACATTGGATAAAAAAATATTCTTATACCGATAGTAGGAGATAAAAAAATAAAACAATCATGTATATCCCAATTCTGCAAATATATTAACGGATATTGATTAAAATCCTTACTAGAACCCAACTCCTATATTGAAAATTTTCAGGTACCATTATTGATATTTGAATATTTTGCTGCCAATATTGCTTCGAAAATATTTTATTAATATTATTTCAAAAATGTCACAGTAATATTGACTAATATCGCGAAATGTTTACATTTTTCCTTTGGCCAATATTTTTTGAATATTTCACCAATATTTTCATACTATTGTATTATCTCAATATGAGTGTGCTACTTGGGCAATTGATGAGTATTCAATTTTCCTTGAACTAAAATGTATCCCCAGAATGACAAAATCTGAGGGAATTCGAAATCGATATAGTGTTTACATCAATCGCCCAGTAAAAGAAGGAACCATTCCTGATTTATAATTGTATCTAATTGTTTCTGGTGTCTTCATTTCCCAGAATTTTTTTGTTATGATTGCCAAAACAGAACTGTAACTGAGGCTTCAATTCCGATTTTTATCTTTCGAGCTTTTCTGAAAACAGATACATCGTCAGGTTTATTTCATTTGCATTCTTCTTACTCAAAATTTATGATTTGCTGATAATCTGTCAACGTTGAGCTTTTGTGAGAATAGGATATGAATAGTGAAAGCACTTGTTTCAATTCTGCATGTTATCCTAAAACACTCATTCATCATTGAAAAATAATACAGAAGTTGAATTAATTTATTTGAACTTGTCAATGAAAGGAGAAATTTTGGATTTATTCAGGTCTGCTTCATACCAGATTATAAAAAACTGTTGAAGTGAAAAACTTACATTTCAGCGTAAAAAGTTTTTGAATAATTTGATATTCACACTGAGATGATGCCAGTTTCCCAACAGTCGTGAATTCCTGATAGTTTGATGAACAATCAATTCTGCCTCAAATCATTATGTGACTTCTTCAGTCTCTGTTCTGGGTTTTTTGTCTTCAATGTCGTGACTTCTACAAATATGTTTTCCAAATGTGAAAAGTTATGGCGACTTAGAATCTATGCCTCAACTGATTGTTATGGTATCAAGCGCTCTGTCTGTAAGGACAGTAAATGATCTGAAGATCGCACAGTTGCAGAAATTATGTTTTATACACTTTGCTAAATGAATATAAGTTCTCATTGTTACGTTATTGATATATGGAATGTATAATATATTATTTTGTGAATTAGTGTAAATTAAAATTAGTGTAAATGCCTATGTTTAGTTTTTTTCTGCCTTTTCGGTTTCAGCGTTTTCTTCGTTGATATTCTTGAAGTTGTTGGATGGATTGAAGTCCTTTTCTTAGTTGTGGTTGTTGAAGAGGTAGTGGCAGAACAACCAATGAAGGTTTTGTATGTTCCATCTTCGATAACTTCCGTTCCACCTGGAGAACATAAACTCACTCCATAGCTGGAAATGAAAATACTGGGCATTAATATTCTCATAATATTTTTTAATGTTGACACTGGGTTACAAAAAGGATGTGAAGATATTACATGCAAGCGCTTTCTGCAGCAGTCGGTGCTGCCATCTCTACGGTTCTACTCAAACTGCTTGTTGTGCTGACATATAATAAATACACTCTAAATCAAACACAGTGGGAAACCTGAAATTCAGCGAGTCGAAAATAAAAATACAGAAATGATTCGGAGTCTTTCAGAATGGTATTTCTGAAACCGTTATGCTGAAATTTGAAACACTATCGAAGGAATTGAGAAAATCACGAAATACAGCAGCTGTCACTGTTCCCACTAGAAAGTTCTATCATCATCTCATATGGCCTATTGATCAATCAGTATTATTTGTGTATCCGAAAGGAGAAATCTATGCAATTGCATGGTCAATTTTAGTTATTCCAATGAAAATAATGTACCTCTCATCCTCTGTTTCACTGCTCAGGAATTGTACAAATATTTTCTCCACCTTTATAGTGTTTTTGCAAAAGACTAGGCAGTAAAATTTCTTCTTCTGGTTCCATCTCACTTTGGCTTCCTTAACCGAACCAAGCATTGGGGGTTGAGCATAGTACACGAATGTGTTATTCTGATCACCCTTTATTTCTCTGTAGTTTGATCTGAAAAAGGCCAAAAAGATTAAATTAAAAAAAAACATCAAGTCAAAATCAAACTCACTCAGCAGAGGAAGATGATAATACAGCCTCGGCTACGTTTGCATTTTCATCAACCAAAATGAAATCGAAATAACCAGTTGCACCGGAATCCTTGATGAAAATACTCAGTCTATACTGAAACACTTGAAAAAAATATTTTTGTTGGGATCGAGGAATATTTTTCTACTTACTGCAAAATGGAGCATGGTCAGCAGTATTTAGAAAAAACTTTGTGTCTCGCATGTTACCTCTGTAAGTTTTCAGTCCAAATATCCTACAGTCATTGTCAGTGTTATTGCAAGTTGTACATTCACCCTAAAAATTTAAAACTTCATCAAATCTTCCTTTTTTTATGTTTGCGGACTGCTTCTTGAAAAGTAATATATCATATAAATGATCTGTTTGAGTGGAAATAACAAATGAAACAGAAAACCTAACCACGGCTTGAATCCTTGGCACAGTTTCAATTCAATCGTTTCGAAATAAGGCTGTGAATTCAAATTGGCCATATCTCAAGCACATTCAGAAAAAGGAGATATCTAAACTCCATGGTAGATCATCTACTTCGTTCCAAAAACTGAAAATTTCAACAGAACTCTCGAAGGGGTCACAGATAAGTGGTAAAGAATTATATCAACCGATGAGATTTAACGCCAACCGCACCAATATCACCCTAGGTCAAATATCTGGGATCTGTACTAGATAAAAAACATATCAGGAAAAAGCCCAAGAATGAAACAACTGACACAGCCACCTAAACCTTGAACTTGTGGGAAAAACTGAGAGTTCAATCCATATATCCTGCAGAGACCGATCAGGTTTGTGGCAGCAGAATTAGTCTGGTAGAAAATGGGAAAATCTATCAGAAAACCAATGACCAGCCCCTGAATGAATAACTGGTGGGATGAGAACGCACCCAATGGCCCCTTTGGAAGTGAACCCAAACGAAAATACACCCATTTGCATGAAAATAAATATAAGAACAATAAATACAATGACGAGAAGTCAATCAACAATGGCCAGTTTCGACTCATACTCGGAAATCATCAAACCAGTTTTGTAAAAGAATTCAACACGAAGCTGATGAACAAGAGTTGATACTGATGTGTAGAGAATAATAAAAGAAACTGGAATAGGAGTACATGGGCCTAGAACTGAATACGCCCAGATAAATCCGCAAGCGAAAGTCTGCACTATTGGAAAATGTGTCCAGTTCAATCTAGAAAGGAATTTGTGAAGACTAGAGATCAGCAATATGTCAGACAGCTTAGGGTCCGTGAAATTTGATTGGATTTAACATGGTCTGAAATTGCTGGAAGAAACTAAATTTAATAAAAAAGAATAAATGGTTCCTAGGACACACTTTAGTAGAACTTTATGGTAAAGTTGACGTACTAGCAAAAAAAGGCTGAAACGTCAGTTTGAGGAACTAAACCTTTCTGTGTAATAAAAACCACACAAGACTCAAATCTGGGAAATTCGGAAGATAAGCAGAGGAAGAAGAGTGCCGATTTTACGAGGCATTACCAACTCTGCAAAACCCGAGGTTGCTACAAAATGGAGATTGACCTAACGTGAAGCCATCCAATATTCCGAACGTTCCACTGTAAAGAATCAAGAGTTAAAAATGAATATGGCGTACATACGTTTTCGAAAGCGATATCATTTTCACATCGTATTCCCATAAAAGTGCAATTCTCATTGGAAACCGATTCAACGAAGTATTTGAAGGATCTTTTGTGGTCACAACCTGGCAGAATTTCTCCTTCGTGTAAACTATTTCTTCCAACCGAAACAATATCGGAAAAAGTTGTGTTCGTTGGGCATCCAGGCTGATGTTTGGCACTATTCACATAGAAATCACTGTGGCCCAATGTTTCGTTAATCCCTTGGCTTCTATCTAGAGAAATGATATGTCAAGTACAAAATTTAAAATATTAGACCGGGAGATGACACTCAGTATGTCTTTAGGAGGACAGTATCGTCCTTATATCCTCATGATAATAAGACATGAATCACAGAATCGTCGTAGATTCTTCATATCCAAAAAATTATTATTATTATTATTATTATTATTATCATTATTATTATCATTCGGCAACGATTTTATTCAGGCAGCCATATGTTTCGTGATGAATCAATAAAAGTAAAATACTCTAAAAACCATTGGCAACCCGTTAGAGTATTTTAGTTCTATTATTTCATTACAAAACATATGGCAGCCTGATTGGAATTATATCGAAACACATAACTTTTTGAAAGTATTATTATCATTAGAACCTACGACGATCATTCGATTCATGCCTCATTATCATTGTAATGAAATCTTGAGAGACGTGACAGAATTCATTCCACTACCAGACATTTGGCACAAAGATGTTATAACATTGGGAAAAAAGGTTCCTAAGGGCCAAAGAAATTATCAAGTCCAGTTACAAGAATCAAACTCCGAATGTATTAGGGACTGCCACCAACAATGTAGATTTCAGAGAATCATAAAACAGTTTTAAGTAGTTGTAACGTTTGGGAATTGCAGTTTGAATAGAAAAGGTCAAATACTGACGCTTGTATACCGCCCGGTTGCAGACCAGGATAATTCCTAGAAATCAACCCAATTCGATCTTTTAATTATTAGTTAATTTCGTCAAAAATAATACTTAAATATTAATAGGTAGGTCGTTCGTTTTAAGATGTATGCAAATTTTGTTATTTTGAAAGTGAACAGGCAACTATAAGAACATCGGACTAGCAAAATAATGTTTTGGCAGCTTTTGTGAGCGTTTCTGCCAATAAAGATTAATTCACATTCAGTGCGAGTCCTATTTGTACGGGGCGGTCACCCAAATTATGTCACTTAATAGGAAAAGTTATAAGGTAATTAGGAATGTAGAACACAAAAATACAGTTAAGAATACCAGGATCGGTCAAGTAACGACATCTATTTTACAAGTTAAAATCCTGAAGAATGAGATCATCCCCTCTCCTCTGGAGAGGAAAGGACAGTCCTGGCCAGCTTTGAACTCTGAAAAGAAGAAATCGGTTGAAATGTTATTTTTGAAGCAGTAAAGTGTTAAAAATTCTCAGGTCAGATAAATATACGCCAGGCATAAGCCAAAGTATTAGTTCACTTGAGTTAGTCACACATATGTTCTTTGTTCACCCCGTAAGGAACACTGTTAATCATGAGAATATACGGGCAATACTGTCCTTCAAAAGGCATACTGAGTAAAATTGTATCCAAAATCTGTCATCATCTCCCGGTCTATATGCTGAGTTTTTACCGTCATATGCATCGGTGTGTATGATTTCAACATATTGAGCACAACTTGGATTCAATTTAACAACATCTGGCATTCCTGTGAATCTGAGTCTGCTTGGATCCAAACCTGAAAATCGAACAAATCCATTAGTTTGTTATGAAAAATGTTCATCAATGCTATTTCTATATGAATCTCAAGCCAAACATTTAAATTTTTTATACTAATTCATTCATTATACCTAAACAACTAGGAATGATTCAAGAAATAGAAGCTATCTACCACACCAAAAACGTTACTTTCACTCGACGCGCGTTTCGCCAATATAGTTAGCATTCGCAAGAGCTTTAAGCTTACTACAATAGTTATCCATTCAACTTGTTTAATTTAAATTAGAAACTACCAGCTCTAAACTACTTATTTTGTATTTGATGACACACATTCTTGGATTAATGACTCAAACATTATATTGATGAATAAAATTTACTTTACCAACAGATATTGAAGGAATTATTGATAGTAAAAAAAACGTAGTGAAATAAAAAACGAATAATAATTTAATGAACAATAATTCAATAATAATAATTTAAGTAAATAGCTTTCAAATAGTTTGCTCCAAATTTTACCATCTGTATAACATTTTCGATAAATTGCTGTTGTTGACTCACCTGTTATTTTCTTTATTTTGTTATAAGTAGCACCAACATAACCAGCAATATGAGCTCCAACTCCATGACCGACAATATGAATATTATTGAAACCATAATGCATATTTTCCTGTAAGGTAGCTTCAGTTATTTGTCAGGAATGAAAGAGCTTAACCACATATCTCACTTTCAGTTCTTTGAGCAAACTGATGATTTCTAAGGCCACAACCCTAGCATTTGCTAGGGCTTGGTCGTACGGGGGCTCAGCACCTCGCTGCCAATCTACAGAAATGAGGTTATAATCCAAAGATTGTTCGAATATGACACTCGCAACGTGCTGGAAAAACAGAATAACCCAAAATATGGAAGCTAAAATATTACATGTCTTTATTGCAGTATCCAACTGCTCAAACTGTTGAATATCAATTCTTAACACCCAAATAAACGACTTTTATAGTATTCAGTAGGAGATTTGAGGCGATTCTGCATTCCTCCCACCACTTTTACAATGACATCTAGGCGTATGTCTGGCATAGATCTCATTCTGTTATTATGACCTTGAGATTAATTTTATTATATGACGTGTGTTTGTAATCAGGGTATGTGTTTGACATAGTATTATTATGTGACTATCATGTGTAGTCACTAAAAACCATCTAGTCAAGTGAATGGTACAACAATGGTACAATGGTTGCAACCAATTCAAGGGAACGAAACATTTTTTGAAAACATCTATTCTGGTTCATTTACAACTTTGTACACGATCCGGAACTTAATGCAATTTGCAAAAATCTAATTTGTGAATTAATAAGATTTTTGCAGAATATGTAGATGCATCTGAAAAGAGTTTTCAAAATTTGCAATAATTCCCAAAATCTTTAGGGTTATACACAATCAAGTAGAAATAAAATAGGATATTTGAAATAATTAAATCTAACCTGGATTCGTTATGACGGTCTCTAACCAATAATGGAAAATATAGTTGGGGTCTTGTTGTTTATACCCTGCGCCTCCACCAAATGGCAAGAGAATAGGCTTCTAGGGGCCTTTTTGGCCTTTACTGTAAGCCACAACTAATATTACTTGATAGGGTTCGTAGTTAATAGGTCGATGAAAAAATGTTTCGTTCGCTTGAATTGGTTGCAAACTTGATTCTTGATATCCAAATTTGCAGAAATTTTGGAATTTTATCAACGAGTATACAGCAATATTCAAGTTATTTGCCCTTTTGGCAATGTTGCGTACTTCGGAAGAGGTTAAAAAACTGAGATGTATTGCTTTCTCGATGTATTGCTTTCTCAATGTACCGTTCACTAGACCAAAGTTTGAAAACTTTCATAATTACTGACAGGTTTACTTGGAATTAATTCACTCATCAATCGTATAATCGTTTTAAACTAGAAGAAAAATTGTTGTTACCTTCACCCATCCAGTATAGCCATTCGAAGTGAAATCGTGGATGATAATCATGAGTTCAGAATCATTGTTGAAACCAGCAGCTTTTATTGAACTATATTTAGCGATCAGACTATTGTAGAGCAAACTCTCGGGGTCCTAGCAATGAAGGGCGTTAATAAATTAATTTTTTCTGCAATTTATCAACTTACCAATTTACTTCTTTTCAACAGCAAGAAATCTGTTTTGATTATATGTCGTTCCACTGGTATCAGATTGATTGGTCTGTATTTTTTATGGTACCATCTCGAATCTGCCTGAACGCAACCGAGTCCTTCATAGCATTTCGTGAATATATCTGGAAAGTTCAGAAGTGTGGATGGAAGAATATATTTCATGGTAGTCTTTTTTCCTCAATCTTTCAGTTATGGTGAAAATTTATAGAATGAAACACAATTTTTTTCAAAAAAATGACGCATATAGTGGGGGAGCCTTAGACAAAAAAACGTTATTTCGGAGAAAGTTTTTTTTTTCTTTCAATTCGTATTTATTTTAAAAAGATTATTTTCGAAGAAAATGTGAGGGTGTTTCGAATACTTTCAGAATTATGCCCTAATGAATATTGAAAATCGATTTTCAAACACACATTTTTCAGTCAGAAAAGTCATAAAATGCCTCCTTATGTTTGCCAACTCTTTCTCAGATCCTACTCAACAGATATTTTACAATCACAAGCACTAAAACCAACCAGTGTGCAAGAAACTGCACCCTTTTTTATCCGTGCCATTGCAAAAATAATAAAAAAATTATTTGAGACATAGAAAGGATACAGCTAACGAGTCTAATTACAATCCTAGTAAGTTTCTTGCGATAAATAAACTGAATGTTTATATATTTCTTTACATGATGCTTATGGCTCATACAATGATATTCAATAATAATAATAATAATAAGCAGCTGCATAAGGATAAGCCAATGCATGGGGTCTTCTTCAAGAACATCGAAGACCTTGTTTTATCCAAAAATATGACCGTAGCTTTTCTCAGGTCAAGTGAGCTGAAGTCGGAGACTGAGGGACATGCAAAAACTGTTTGATAATCTTTTTTCCAATACTCTAATAATGAACTTTTTTCCCATATGGTACATGCTTTTTGGCGGTCACTGTATAAACAGGTCGAAAAATAAAACAGAAATTAAACAGGTACATCAAATCAAGTTTTACTTTGCCACTTTCTTACATCTTCTCCGCACTTCCGTAAAAACCTGAAAATGTAAGTTAGTAACTATTTACAATTTAGGAACTATACTACATGTAAGTGAGACCACTTTTTTCAAAACCTGAGCCCGATAATCTTACCCTCTGTTCCTTTTTAGGCTATTATTATTTTTCACTATATATTCCTATACCTTCAGATAGGTCCAACTGATCGATATCAAATACATTTTCGAACAATCCACATTTCTGATACTAATCCATATAAATTAGTCTGAACTGAGACAGAACCAAAAACAACACCGAAAGGGAACGTGTAAAGCTTGCGTCAATGGCAGTGAACATTTTTGCACTTCCCATTGTTTTCTACCTATACTTACCCACACTATCATCATTATTCTCGCTTTCTTCATTTTTGGTCATTTCATTGGTATCTGTTGCTTCAGAGTTTTTTAATGCAATTACGAACATACCCACGAAAAACAATAATTTCATCACAACACTCAAAAATTAATTCGATTTTTGACATTGTACGAGATATCTGACATATGACGATAAGAAATGATAGACAGGGAGCCAGCACCGTATTTCAAGTTATCATTTTAGAGTAATTTCGTGATGATTAAGATGTTGTTATATATACATCAATGTAAAGTGTGTATTATTAAGTTATGAATAAATTTATTATGTCTGAATATGAAGTTATTTTGGAAAAATACATGGATAGGTCGATTTTTTTTCCGAAGGGCCAGTTTCTACTCAATTCCCAAAATCTATAGGGTTATACATAATCAAGTAGGAATGAAATAGAATATTCGACATAATTACATCTAACCTGGATTCGTTAATCGGTCTCTATGCCCGGCGCCTCCACCAAATGGCAAGTGAATATGCTTCTAGGGGCCTTTTTGGCCTTTACTGTAAGCCACAACTAATATTCATTTGAAGGAAGTAGTCCATACTCAAAGTGGAGTTTCAATGTAACAGAAGTTAAGTAAAACTCAAAGTCGTCTCCACAATATATATATATATATATATTTTAGCCCAATGGTAAGGGGAAGGGTGTTAACGAAGGTTTGGCAAGAACTTGTCAAAGGGCTTTTTGAATTTCATGTGACCAAGTATGTAAAAAGAAAGCTAAGAAAATTTTCTACAAGAGGATGTTATTGTTTGCTGGCCTAACAGTTCGCTGGTAGGTGTAATAGGTGGTTTTGTGTGCTAGGATGCCGGATTCGTGCGATACAATTTTTGTTGCAAATTTATCTTTGTTTTATGGTACACCGTGTATCCGAACGTTTTCAAATCATACATTTTCGGAATCAGCATAAAATTTTGAGTATATCGGTGGTAATTTCGAGTGAATCTGATGACTTTGGATTTTTGGCCATTTTTAAGGTATGTTTTTTCGGCTGAAAATTCATTTTGTGCCGATCGATTCGAAAATTACAGAATATACCAATTTCGGCATGCTGAATCGATTGGCATTCGCAGAATTGCTCTATCTCGACTCGGTCGTCGGTTGAAAATATTATCTAGAGGTTGCAGGTGCCGTCATCCCGCCAAAAAAATTTCTTATTTTTTTCTATAATATATTCGTTAAATTCAATCTTTTTTCTATACGCTGACCGATTTTGAAATCGATTGCTGGTCAAACATAGATTTGGTAGACGTTTCTATTTTTAATTTTATTATTTTTCGCTGTTCGATGTTAAATTGATCGCTTAGAATACAGGAAAAATATTGAAAAAATTCCAGAATTTTCAGAAGTATTTTTCGTTGGCGATTTTATGTGCTAGGGTACCAGATCCTAGCCCACCTTTTACATTTTTCGCATTTTGCGACCACAACGAGACACATTCGTTAAATACATAGGGATATAGGAAAAAAGCTAAGAAAATTTCCCACAAGATTTTGTTTGCTTGCCTAACAGTTAACATCCGGCTGACATCCTAACTGATAAATTGTATGTTCAGCCCCCCCCCCCCTCCCCCAAACTGAAATCCCTGGCTGCGCAACTGCTTCTTTGGTTATGATAATTATTTTTATTTTGGCTGGTTTAGTGATAGGCTGACGTTCATTTCATGAACCCTATAAATATAAAAGTAGGTTTCTCTTGATTCATCGTCAGAACATTCACTAAATGGTTTTCAATTGTGAGGATAATCAAACACGATATAATCTAGGATCATATATTATTTTCAACAATAAATTGGTTTACTTTATCACCTATAATTTACAATTTGTGTTTGTAATCTAAATAGATTATTTACATTATTTACAACAAA
This sequence comes from Chrysolina haemoptera, assembly GCA_958298965.1. NCBI lineage: Eukaryota > Metazoa > Arthropoda > Insecta > Coleoptera > Chrysomelidae > Chrysolina > Chrysolina haemoptera. The sequence goes on along the minus strand of OY282592.1, from coordinate 34,017,703 downwards.
AACCATGTTTGAAATATTTTCAGGGCTATATAGGTACTAATTCATTTAAGTTGTGTGGTTAAAATTCTGTTTTAAAAATTACTTTTTGTATACCACTGTTTTGTTTTCTTAAAGTGCAAGAAAATATTTTAAACATTCCTTAATGAATCACATTTTACATATTTTCACTTTCATGAAATATATACCATTTTCAAATCATCGGTAAATTCCAATAAACTATAAAATGTCAACAGTAGGATAGAGAAGTTAGTTATACTTTATAATATATAGACGGAGAAAACTGTTTAAAATTGACTATAAACTTTGATAGTATCACATGAAACGGTATTTTATTATATTAAAGCTATAGTAATACCACTAATATTGATGATGCGGTGATATGAAACATAACTGATATCGAAATTCACATCAGGCTTGTACCAAAGTAGGTAAACTTTCAATAAATGAAGCTTTAATCATAATAACATATGATTTTCTTCTCGAAAATTTCTTGAATTTTCTTCTGATGAGTAGACTGAAATGATGTAAAGTAAATTTTTAATATTGACAACTAAAATGTACAATTTTTCAGTTGTCCTTTCAATGTGGAAAACGTCACTTTGAAACACCAATGCGGAATAGTATATTGCATACCTAGGCGGTAAAGTGTAATTTTTCAGACCGAAAGAAGACTTAGACAAGCGAAGCGCAGCCGAGCCTGGCCACTTCTTGAGGACTGAAAAACTTCACTGTCGTTGTTTGCACATAACTTTTCATCCTACGAAATAATTGTTGGTAATGCTTTTTCTACAAAAATTTATTGAAAAACTGACCGGAGTGATATATTCACACTCTTTATCTCAAAAACTAGTCATAGGATCATGTTGCGTTCCTTGAAATATTTCAACGTATTGATCAATTCTTCAACATATCAGAAATTCAAGAAATTTTATAGAGAGCCATTTTCTCTTATAAGATGTACGGGGTCCTATATCAAAATTCGACCAGCTGTGAGCCGCAATTCCTTCAATATGTGACCAATTGGATCGATCGTCTTTATTTGTTCGTTTCATTCCAACGCATCTACCGACGTGATGAATTTCGTGTGATACCACCAATGTCTTATCAGTAAAATCTGAAATTTCCGCTAAACTATGCCATTATAGGCCCTTTAAAACTTCCTTAAATCTGCAGCATAAGACTTCAATATCACCAATCTACTTAAAGAAATTCTAAATATAATTGGCAGTATATATTATTAAATTTATAAAAATCATGGAATTCAAGACGGAAAAAATCAACGTAGTCATCGATAAATTCTCTAGAAACAGTCCTAGTCAAGAAGGCGATGAGGCTCGCAGCCTCCAAAGATAAAGGCTTCTAGTAACACTTAGTGGTCGAATTTGTATCACTATACAATACTAAGGCCGTTTATTCATTCCATAGGCACCATATTCCATTTCAATCATCCCCGTGCCTAGTGAATCAACGACTCCCGAAATGCTTTCACTATGATCTGTTCGAAAATGAATGAAGATGGTCGTGAGAGTTTCAAACTGCCAGGTCGTGGCTCCAAAGTTACCTCGCACAAATCCCTCCCGAACTCCTTCAGGTCGGGTCTGACGGCTCTTCCTTGTCCCTCAGAGCTTTCAGCAGGTGGCTTCTCAGCTCCGACTCCGAGCTCCTCCACAGAAGCACCAACTCCTCTTTGGATAGACGTTCTAGAGGAGACCTCCCATTGGAGTTCCTCGGAGAACAGTTCGGTGGTGGTGGTGCTGGCGGCAATTCTTCTCCTCTCAACCTCGATCTGGACCTCGACTTTTCCTTAGGCGCGGGATTGTTGCCATCCAGAGATCTCGATTGCTCCGTCAAAGGGTTTCTCTTGGTTTTCTCGGAATTGACGGCTGTGGCATCTCCCAAACTCTGATGTCTGGTTTTATTCCTCCTCGCCAATGGAGGATGTCGCAGATCAATCTGTGTTGGCTTTGATTCTGTCTCGGTGGTATCTTCCACTTGGATCCTGATCTGTGGATTCGCGTTTTGTTTGGTATTTTTATTTTCGTTGGTTCGCTTTACCGGTTTTGGGTTTTTAGCGATTCTCCCTTGAAGTTCCTCTATCGTTTTTCTATTCCTTCTGGCCACTTCATCATCCGACAAGTTATTTTTAACGTCGCTGCTATTTGCACCCGATACGTTGTTGAAACTCCTCGCGGTAGTCAGGAAGTCAGACTTTCCGGACGAGCATAGAGTTTCATCGCTTTTGCCAAGAGTCAAACTGTATTGTGGCTGCAGACGATGCTTGTCAATTGATTCTTGATATCGGGGTAAAGTGGCTAACTTTTTACCAATACTTTCGCTGTCCGAAAGTTTCCTCAAGGGTTCCGAATACTTGCTGCAATCCGACAAGTTTTCGATCGATAAAATTGGGCTCTTTCCCGCTAATTTGCTGCCACTGCTCAACATGTCCAGAGCACTTGACCTTCTGCTGTTTATGTCAGGCGGCGAACTCGATAAGAAGGCTGAGGCATCCTTACTCAATCTCCTGCCAACTACGGTACTGCGATCTGGCTTGAGACTTAGTGAATTAAAAACGCTGTCGGTGCTGAAACGTCTCACATTCAGAGTCATCGAACTTTTTGCTTTATTCCTAGATCTGGGACTGAACAGCTGTTTGTTGAAGTATGTGGTTGGAGACCTGATTTTCCCCCCACTTTCTGCTTTCGGACTGGACCTGAGGAAAGTTCTCCGGATAATGCTGGGGCTCAACTTGGACTTCTTATCATCCGGAGATAGCTGGTACTCGGAGTCCACTTCGGTTACGGATTCCAGAGGAGGTTCCCGTTCTTCTTGTTGCCTGCGGATAGTACTTTTTTTCAATAGTGAAGAGTTACTCGTATACTGTTTTGACTCACCTCCTGATTTCTTGGATCATTTCGAAAAACTGTGCTTTGCTTTTTCTCCTTCTGCGTTGTTCATGTTCCTTCTGAAACAAGAGACATCAAGAAAATTCTATGGAATATTCTAAGAATACATCACAACTATCTGATGTGTGTATTGTATTCGTGTATTATTTATAGTGAATAGCTTTATTTGATTTGACACAGTTGCAAAATTTGCTTCCACTTCAAGCAATGGCAAACTGTATTACTTTCTCTGTAAATATCAACTCAATAGATATTTCCGTAAGCAATTCTCTAACAGAAAACAACTAGGCCCCACTAAGACCACTGAATTACATTCATTAGAGCCTTGAAAAAAATTTCGAGGAGATATTGTACAGTGCTGTGTGAAACATACATTTCGATCCAAATTCCGGAACACCTATATGTACCAATCATCCAACCTTTGCTCACCCAATTGAATCAAAACATATTTTCGGCCTAATCTTGGAATTCGTAAGATAAGGCTAACGTATACATCCAGCGATATATTTAGGTTCCATATGACATTGCCAATTTTCACGAAGAGATTGTTGACTCCTTCGTGATAATTTTCGAATTGGAAATATTTCAATAAACAAGTATGATAAAACGTATTTGATTACAGTTCATTTAAAAATAAAATATCATTCCACCCACACTCTGATAACGATATATAAACAAAATTCCGTACAGCAATATTCGTGTGATATTGATGTTGAAATAATACAGAAGGGAACTACGATAAGGCAAATAATAGCTACCGTAATTATTAATATAAATATTTTTTAGAATTTTGAATAAACTTTATCATTATTATTATTAGACAGTTCAAGGAATCGTTCTCTTTCATGACAAACTTCGACCGAAAATTTTTTGAAGCAATTCCCCACTTCCGATACCGTCGAAAATGTTGTAAAATACTGGAAGGGGAGTGAATATTATTTTCAATTTAATTTTTTACCGAATTTCACGGATATTTTCGATATTATTTTTTGAGTTGTCGCATGAAGTATTATTATTGGTTTCCAGTAGATGTACAAAATTTCAGCTCAGTCGGAAAGACATATATCTATAAAATTTTGATAAAAGGAAAACAATACCAATAAAAAGGAATAAACGCTCTATGAAGGGAATAAACGATCGATTAAAAAAAACGAATGCATCATTAAAACCGCGAGCAAAAACTAATTCACGCATTTTTGACTCACGAACTAGACTGGCTTGTTCAGGTTAGGTTTGAGTTTTGAGCGCGAGCGAAACACTAATTCATGCATTCTCGACCCGTAAGCTAGGTTAGCTTGCTCAGGTTAGGTTTGAGTGTTAAGCGCGAGCAGAAAACTGATTTACCCATTTTTGACTCGCAAGCTAGACTAGCTTGCTCAGGTTAGGTTTGAGTTTTGAGCGCGAGCGAAACACTAATTCATGCATTCTCGACCCGTAAGCTAGGTTAGCTTGCTCAGGTTAGGTTTGAGTGTTAAGCGCGAGCGGAAAACTGATTTACCCATTTTTGACTCGCAAGCTAGACTAGCTTGTTCAGGTTAGGTTTGAGTTTTGAGCGCGAGCGAAACACTAATTCATGCATTCTCGACCCGTAAGCTAGGTTAGCTTGCTCAGGTTAGGTTTGAGTGTTAAGCGCGAGCGGAAAACTGATTTACCCATTTTTGACTCGCAAGCTAGACTAGCTTGCTCAGGTTAGGTTTGAGTGTTGAGCGCGAGCGAAACACTAATTCATGCATTCTCGACCCATAAGCTAGGTTAGTTTACTCAGGTTAGGTTTGAGTGTTGAGTGCGAGCGAAACACTAATTCATGCATTCTCGACCCGTAAGCTAGGTTAGCTTGCTCAGGATAGGTTTGAGTGTTAAGCGCGAGCGAAAAACTGATTCACCCATTTTTGACTCGCAAGTTAGACTAGCTTGCTCAGGTTAGGTTTAAGTGTTATGCGCGAGCGAAACACTAATTCACCCATTTTCGACTCGTAAGCTAGACTAGCTTGCTCAGGTTATGTTTGAGTGTTGAGCGCGAGCGAAACACTAAATTCACGCATTTTCGACTCGCAAGCTAGACTAGCTTGCTCAGGTTAGGTTTAAGTGTTGAGCGCGAGCGAAACACTAATTCATGCATTCTTGACCCGTAAGCTAGGTTAGCTTGCTCAGGTTAGGTTTGAGTGTTAAGCGCGAACGAAAAACTGATTCACACATTTTTGACTCGCAAGCTAGACTAGCTTGCTCAGGTTAGGTTTAAGTGTTAAGCGCGAGCGAAACACTAATTCATGCATCCTCGACCCGTAAGCTAGGTTAGCTTGCTCAGGTTAGGTTTGAGTGTTAAGCGCGAGCGAAAACTGATTCACCCATTTTCGACTCGTAAGCTAGACTAGCTTGCTCAGGTTATGTTTGAGTGTTGAGCGCGAGCGAAACACTAATTCATGCGTTCTTGACTGGTAAGCTAGGTTAGCTTGCTCAGGTTAGGTTCGAGTGTTAAGCGCGAGCAAAAAACTAAATTCGCGCATTTTCGACTCGCAAGCTAGACTAGCTTGCTCAGGTTAGGTTTGAGTGTTGAGCGCGAGCGAAACACTAATTCATGCATTCTTGACCCGTAAGCTAGGTTAGCTTGTTCAGGTTAGGTTTGAGTGTTAAGCGCGAGCGAAAAAACTGATTCACACATTTTCGACTCGCAATCTAGACTAGCTTACTCAGATTAGGTTTGAGTGTTGAGCGCGAGCGAAACACTAATTCATACATTCTCGGTTATGTTTGTGTGTCAAGTGCAATCAAAAATTAATTTACGTACTTTCAACTCAGTTTCCTTTCTTACAAACGTCTTACACGTATAACATTAATTCTTTTTATCATGCAAATGTGATTTTGATATATGGAGAATGCCATTGTGCGTTTGCATTATTTCATATAACATTTTCAATTTTTCACTGTGCAAATGTGCATTGAATATGAAACGCATTATCCCACCCCTTGAAATTCGTTTGTATGTTTTGTATTGTGTACTTTCTGAAATAGTATAAAAACCCATACGAACCCTTTTTATGCTTTTCTGGAACAGGCTCGTTATATGTCCTTGTCTTATAGTGCGGACCAACTCTCTGGCAGAGTGATGGGGCGACACTAACTCCACACAGTTGATGAACCGGTACAGCTTCTGCAAACAAAACATGTCGCTAAAGGCATTATCGTCTGATGTTACAGTGTTTGTCTTCCTTCCTATTGGAAGTTTCCGTTATTGTGATATTTTATACAAAGAAACGCGTATTTTTGGTTTGAAGGGTTGAGAGCCATTATATCGCAATAGGAAAAGTATAGGTTTGTAACACATGACTCATTAAATAACATCTTAACTACTAACCAAACAAAATAAGGTAAAGGAAATTGATAATTTTGTTGATGTCGAAATATGTTTCTCTCCCACATTCCCACAAATGGGCAATTTGAAGCAAATATCTAAGAGAATGCAATTACTTTTCTTTGAGGATAGTGAACTACTGGTCTGATCAACCTGTGCCTTTCAGGTCAACTTTTTTTATAAACAATTAACGAAAAAAAATGAGTTTTTTTTCCTTTGAATTTTCCGTTGGAGAAAATCGTTTCAAATGTATAACTAAAATTTTGGGGAATTTGGTTTTTTCAAATATTTCAAAAACTATCTAACTGATATTTATCGAATTTGAAAACAGATTCAAAAAGGGGAGGAAATTTTCTAAAATTATTCTTATATTTATTTATGTTTCATACCGATACAATTTTTTTTTCTCAAGAATAATACATACTTAGTTGTTTTTGTTAGGAAGTAGAGTAGAAAGAAAAAAAATATATAGGAAAAATTCAACTGTTATAAATAATGATTTATTAAATAAACGGTGGTAAAAAATAAATTGTTAATTACCAAATCCGTTTTGAAGCAATATTTTTTTTTACTTTTATCCGAATGTTATAGAAGGGATATTCATATAATTCAAGAAGAAGAAGATCTTACTAGTAAAGATCAACGAAAGTTTAAAGCAGTAACATACATATGGAGAAATCTAGTAACAAAACATGAAATTTTTCGAGTGAGCACATCAAAAACAATGAAAATACAGATGAAAAACAGGAAAAGTGTGGAGTCTATGAATAAACTTGTGGTATTTATCCTGTTCCACATTGGATACACTAGTAGAACCTTCAATAAAATTATAACTGAATATAGGGTTTTTTCATCGAAAATGACAAAAAAAATTCAACATTTGCTCCCTACCTGCTCGCAGAAAATCTCACTTTCGAACATTATTCTGAAAAACTTCATGTTGTTAAAAAAAGGATAAAATTGAATCTGTTAGAAAATTTGGAAATTGATAAGGTAAGATTCTCAGAACTAATTAATTAATGACCCAACAGAACTGAATAACTGAATTGGATTTATTCAAGAGGTAATCGGAATAATATTAATAATCAAAAACAAATAATTGGAGGTCAGGTATAAACTTTCTTCAAAATAATTTATTATTATTTGAGGATGCCGTCACATAATTTAACTTAATATGCTTCTGCCTAAGAAGCCATTATAAGGAAAAAAGATTGACACGGATTGTGAACTAAGAAATTTGTGAAATTCAACATTGAAATTTCATTAAAAATGGTTACATAGATTTCCACGAAGTATCAGCTACATCAATTCAAAATACAATATTTCTAATGAATTTACCTCATAAATTTCGAGATAGAACTCGTTGTAGGATGGAATATTCAATAATCTTCAACCGTCTTTGGAGAAACAGCTGAATAAACATTCGGTTTCCCTCCTAGTCCTAACTTTTTCAAAATATCGTCCTTGATAGATTCGATTCGAAGTATCCTGAATTCCTTCTCGGTTTCGAAATTATCCGTATTTTCATTAATTTCTTCCCTAATATCCACTGTATTGGCGTATGGAGGACGAGCTATAGAGATATCTATCACTGCGAATACTGAGATCAGAACAATAATACCGAACAACTTCATTATGACTCGACACACAATTAACTTATTGCAAACTACTTGGATTTCGATCCCGGCCGAAATATAAATTTTACCCTCCCCACCTTTCTTAGCCATTCTGCAGCAAATGGTATGTGACCCCTGATGAAAATGTCGTGCGATCCTGAAATGAAAACATGTCCTGATTGTGTGGAAGCGTGCCCAACGCATGCTCCAAAAAATAGATGGACATTGTTACCCTGAGAAGTTCAGTAATGTAGATAGGAGTAAAATGACTAGTGATTCAACATAGTTTCATCATTCATCATGTTCGTTATCGAAGAAGATCCAAAGGTCAAATATTTTAAAAATTTGGAATTCTGTAAAAGATAATTTCGAACACGGATGTGAAATTTGTTATTATTTGTACATCGTATCACACTCACAATGTTGACCCTCAAAGGTCGTGTTTTGAAGAAATGTTGTCGAAGGAAAACAAAGAGAAAATGTGGAAACTACTCTAATGAATGCAAATTGAAAAGTACTCTTTCGTTAATGTATGAAAAATATTTCAAAACCAGTCTCCTCGAATTGTAGTTCCAGTTTGGTCAACATTTTAATCTAATTCTAGTACACACCGCTCTGTTCATGTAACAACGAAGTTACACAACTTTTGCTTCACTCTATTACTTCAGTATTTTCTATTCTGTTTATGCTTGTTATTGTCGTTCGGGTATACTTTATATGGGTGTCTTATTTTCAAGATTATATTAAATTCATCATCGAAATGTTTCGTATCTGGAAGTGAACTTTTTTTATTCAAAATTTGTTCTTTTTCTCAATCTCTACGAGCAACCCTCGGAAGTCTTCCAAAGACGTGGGAGCTAGGGAAGACGAGGCCCATACCTTCTGACTTGTGATGCCATTCACGGACCGACGACCGTGCTAGGATTTGAATTCACACCCTCACGGTTTCAAAGAAAACGCTTCACCATCATGACCACCACGATTATTCACTGATGCCATACCAACTATAGTGAAAAAATATAAATTTCCTGGTCACTATCCTGCGCAGTGGTTCTAAAACAAGCAATAGGGTAAGTACTGGGACATAAGTACGTGAGAAGACTCAGGTAGGGCATTAGTCTTAGCCTTTTAAAAGCAGAGTAAACGATCATTAACTTCTACACGACTAAAATTTCAACGAGAACCAAACCATAATCATTGTCCAAGGCAGTCAATCGGCAATAAAAGTTTTGTGGTCTGATTAGTTTTTCTTCAAACTGGTTTGGGAGATGGACAATAACCTCAATGAATCAGGAGTATAGAACACTCCTCTAGATAACAGATCACAAGGACATAGTAGAAAATGCGGAGGCAATTGCACCAGCAAGAGTTGAGGCAGCGACAACTCTTATTGGACCACAACCAACCTGAGGAATCCCATTTGGGGATATTGAGTAGAGCACAAATATATGGGTCAAAAACTACCACGGTTGTCATGGGAGAATGCTTCAGATAGTTCTTACAGAAAAATTAATCTTCGGACGAAGCTTACAACACCAAGAAACGTGCAAAACTCGATGAGTGTCTCAACGAGTTCTGGTCGTGTTGGTCGTTTGCGAAAATTGACATCCTAAAATCCAAGAATATCCAGTAAAAAAACAATATTATTGCCAACATATTCACTTCAGATTTTACTCTGTATTCATTGGGAAAACGAATTATCAGACACATTTTGCTGTTTCCTAACACTAAAAAAACAAGCGGATCAGATAAAATTCTACCAGTCCTTCTCAAGAAATGCGCATCAAAATTTACTCCAGTTCCTTGGAAGGTATTTCCGTCTAACTGAAAATTGCAAGAGTACAACTAATCTCCAAAAAAAGACAAAAAGACTCTACCTTGTATCTATCTACCTATCGCATTGCTATCAGTTATATCGAAGGTCATGAAGTGGACAACTAAAATCCATCTCATGTAAAATCTAGAACGCTTAGGAACTGTGCATGACCAAGGCGTTTGATAGCATTTGGCACCAAATTATCCTCACCAAGCTTGTCCCCCAATTGGATTTCTTGCCATCTAACTTTCTGTAAGTCTCCTCGTGGAGGTTGATTAGGTTTTCTCTGATACTCTACCAAAACTGTTTCTTCTCAACAACAACGATTTTTGGAAACTACCTCATTCCCAGTGTACAGCACATCAGCGACCAACGTAATTATATCAGGATTATCCATACCAATGAAGCCCTCCATATCATTGTTTGGTATTACTCGGCAGTATCCTTCCTTCGGAAAAATATGTGAGAGGTCCTTTGCCAAAGGTGCCTCTCACAACCGAAGAAGTTGATGGTCCGTGTCTGGTTGATAGAATTTAATTTTAAAACTAAAAAATGTTGAAGAATTCGCAGAGGTAGGTTATTTTTTGTTCTTGCCTCCGAATTCAGAGATTTTCTAATATTGTATACATTTTCATTACCTACGTTCATGTCCTCTTTGTTTGGAAATTGGCATTTAGAAACCGTTGGCGTATTGGCATCATGCTTGGATGATAAATGAAATGGAACTGAGAATTTACATATATTACTCATACTATAGCTTCAAATAAACGATTGGCCAGAGCAAAGGCTGTTTGTATATCATATACTGTTTTGAAGATGTTTGAATGAAAGAAATAAGTCGATCTTTTACGATCATTGGGTAATATTATTGAATAATATTTTGAAGTGGACTGTTTTGGTAATTTCGGTGTTTTCATTCCATCAGTTTGTGAAAGAAATATGGAAAAATGATAATAGGTCTCCGATGATAACGGCAAGAACTCCCTTACAAACTTTTTATTCGATAGATGATTCTAGAAGGTTCAGTTATGAAATCAACAGCTTTGGGGGCTTTCTTGACGGCAGTGACCGTCCAATACAATTGGTGCCACAACGTGTTCAATGGCATTGGTAGAACAAAGCCGTCATTGTCCAGAATGTCTTGAACCAGAGAACGATAACCACATAATGCTAGTTTAGACAATTCTGGCCCATTTTGACGGAATATAATAAAGATTGTTTTGTATGCAAAAACATCCTGTGTTTCCATAACGAATTGAATTAAGAGCTTCAGAAGCTTGGTTACTAAAATTGCATTTACCGTAATGGCACTCGTTATTTGAATTTAGAGGTTCTATTACGCGCAGCCGGTATCCTTGCAACACCTTTGTTGCAAAAAGTCTGCGACCTGTTGATAAATATTTTATGAGAGTCATGAAAAATGACCCCTGGCATTCGGTATCCCTATCTGTTGCTGCCCTGAGCCTTTCCTCCTTGCTCTAGATTGGGAGAGTGAAGCATATTACTCAGAAATATCTGGCGTCCAAGAGACATATTGGATCTTGGAGTTAGTTTCGGTTATAGGAATCAACCAAGACCTGATAACTGAAAGCGTCAGGTACACTGAAGCAACGGTACACTTCATAACGACGAACTGAAATGTTGATATCGCATTTTATGGGTTCATATCGAAAAATTGAGACGGAATATAACGTCCTATACGACAGGTGTCATAAAATGCGTTCCATATTTGGTCGTTCATGACCGTCATTGTACATAAAAGTGTTGGATATATGGCATATATTCCACAGACTTGTGACATGCAAGTCGAAGTTTTGGGATTCTTTTCAAATTTACAACTATCTTATCAAAAATTCAAAATTTTTTCAACACATTCGTGGACAGGAGTTCGAAAGACATCAAAAAATCATATCCAATTTTTTTTAAAGAATCGAGTTTATTTTTGTCCAAATGTGACGAATTGTATGAAATAATTTTTTTTTCGTACTTTTCGACGAAAAAACAGATGACGGCTATAGCAGAAATGTCCCAGTACACAAAAAAAATGTGACGGACCTGCTACAACCGTCACAAAGAAACGAAAAACAGAAGGAGACTATTAATTTCCCACTTTTTTTAGCGTCTACCCCTTCCATCACTCTGGGAGAGTTCTTGCAGTCACATGCTACCAAAATATGGTTCTCCCCTGTCTACTGGGATACACGTTGAAGGCTGTCATATGAATAACTCGTATTTCAGGTCTGATGGGGACGGTTCGGCACAATATGAAACGACTGCTATAGCAGTCGTGTAGCAGTGCTCATGACGGCTATAGCAGCTCTGTCCACGAATGTGTTAACAAAGTGTTGGAATCCAATCGTGCACTTCCAGTGAACATAAAGCGAGTTACATACCTGACTGAAGAACATAATATTCCTGCTACGCCATATGCTGTCCTTGGGTTTATTGCGCAAAATGGGCAACGTGTAACGGAAGAACAAGTGCTCCACTAGCAGGATGATGAGTCCGAGCGCAATTCCGACGCCCAGAAGTATGAAGACGCCTGTGACGGCGGCCACTCCTAAGGGTCTAGGTTGGGCGATATCGGAAACGAACTTGAAGCATGGCAAGCCTCCGTACCATTTCTCCTGAAGGATGTCCATGTAGCCGTTGCTGGAATATTTGGCTATCACCGCCGAGACACTGTCCTGTGAAAAAAAATATCGGGATCAGCTAGGGAAAATAATGCGTTCAAGGGAAACTAAAAGTTGTTTAGCAGAATTGAAAAGTAATATTTCTCTGCGAAAAAGAAATATTTTAGCCACGTCTAAACCGACAGATCTCATGCCGGTTAGGTACGACTCCGAAATGCAGTTTGAAGTGGTCATAAACAGCCACCAAACTTGCATAAAGAACGGATCTCAACTGGGAAGGGATGCATCAGTGTGGCACAGATGGATCTAAGATGGACGAAAGGGTTGGAGTGGGCGTTATAGGACCAAATTTGAGGCTCTCAAAACCCCTTGGTAACACCCCAACCATCTTCCTAGCAGAAGTACATGCTAAAGAATTATGTGCCGAGGAATGCCTTGAAAGCAGCACTCGAAGGACAGAAATCTATATACTGTCAGATAGCCAAGCAGCACTAAAAGCTGCGAGGTAATACACCTGTGAGTCTAATATGTCTTGGGACTGTAAACAATCACTGAGACAACTGGCAGCAAACAATCAGGTCACCCTGATGTGGGTGCCAGGTCACAGATCAATTAAAGGCAACGAAGAAGCAGATTGCCTTGCCAGAGAAGGGGCAAACACACAGTTTCCCGGCCCAGAACCCTTCTGTGGACTCTCCAAAACCCACTTGAAAGGAAGAGTTCCGACGCTGGGAAACCGATGAAATGAAATCTCACTGGAACAAAGTGCCAGTACAAAGACAAGCGAAAAGACTAGTGTCACTAGCGAGTTGGACAAGAAAGACTTGAAGATGGTTACGGGACTCCTCAATGGACACTGCTCTCTGGGGTACTACCTCAAAAAGATGGGATTTGCTTTGTGAATGCACAGCGCTTTTCTGCAAGAGGCTTAAGTTCCTGGAAGAAGAAGAAGAAGTCTCGGAATCCCGGGCCTCAAATAGATCAAGGGTCACGAACAGAAGAACTTATAGGTAGAAGTGCTTGTGAGGCTGCACAGCCTGTATGACCCACTGTACAATCTACAATTTTCAATAATATACTTCCATCACGACTACACCTTAGCTCACCTCAATCATTTTATAACAAGTTTTCATTGATGGGACTTTCAATTCATTATTGATCATTTTGATGATGTACATCACACAAGCGAATTTGAAATTTTGTATTTATACACGAGCTAATACTCCAGAAATAAAATAGCAGATGTTGATTCAGTGATAGTGATTTGGTTTTTATCACTATTTCGACATCATAGCCATACAACATGGGAATAAATGTTATTCCCTTACACGAGCATCAGTAATATATCATAATATACATATATTATTAGTTCATGAATCCTTCAACAAATCTGCGATACATTTTGATAAATTCATTACTATGATATACCACCATTTAGGTTTCAATTTCTTAATTTTCCATAAATTTTTATCGAGAATATTGGGCCGAAAAATTACGTCTCAACTATAACTAATCATCAAGTAATAACGACTTCATTTCTCATGTATGATGGTAGAAAGCACTACTTTAAAAGTATTTGAATTTTAGTGTGATAGTAGCAATTAAACACTGCCTGGGTCTTAGTGGCAATTAATATGAGACCCAGTCCCAAACACAGGCGCTTCTATTGATTGCCAATACTAAAGTTTTAATAAGGGTTATTATCTAGTATTTTCTCGGTGCACAATCTGTGTGTTTCACAATTTGTGTAATTGATGATTTGTTTATTTTGTGGAAATTCATGATCACTTTGATGAAACGAAAGAACACTCTTTTGTCTTATTTCCACTAGATTTTTATTGTTACGACCGGTTTCGGGTTTTATTCCATTATCAAGTATAAAAACTAACTAATACAATTGAACTCTAAGCCTAGTTATATAGGGAGTTTGCAGGTAGGCTGGATGGAGAGGTAATTAAGAGAACAAGGGTGAAACAATATAAATTTAGACCCTGGAGGTGATGGAAATTACCTGGGTTGTCAAATTTATAAATTCAAAAGTGGAGACCTACACAAATCGAGTTGCTCGTTGAGGGTTCTAAATTTCGGGTTTTTAATTGATTTATTAATTTCCATGGCTTCCAACAGATTCATTGTCTTCCCTTTATTACATGTGTGTAGAATTTTGAGGTTATCTTTACTTATCTTGTGTTTGGATTCTTGTAGATGTTCGTACATTGTTGATTTTTTGTCTGAACCGACGTGTTCACGGAACCTTACGTCAAAATTTCTACCGGTTTGGCCTGTATATACTGCAGAGCATTCCCCGCATTCTAATCTATATATCCCTGATTTTTTCATTCTGTCTCATTTAGGTTTTGCATTGAATAGAATTCTGCCTAAATTATTATTACTTATAAAAGCTGTTGTTATTTTGAATTTAGAAAAATAATTTTGGATGTTTTCTGAGTGTATTACGTTCTTCAATATTTGGGTATAGTTCATTCTTAATCATTTTTTGAGTTTTACCTGATATTAATTTCTCTATTGAAGAAACTGGTACTTGATTGTTTACCGCAATTTGTTTAATGATGTTTAGTTCATCCTGGAAATTCTTATCAGGTAAAGGGAACGCAAAAGCTCTGTGTATCAATGACCTAAACGCAGACAATTTGTGTGAGATCGGACTGAAAGAATCAAAGGGAATTGTACAGTCTGTGAAGGTGTTTTTCCGGTATATATTAAATTGAAAACTATTATTAACTCTTGAAATACTCAGATCTAAGAAATTAAGCTTCTTGTTTTGTTCGATTTCTACTGTGAATTTAACTTTGTTATGTAGACTATTTAGGAAGTTCGAAAATTGATTAATTTGTCTGTTAGAACCATCATTTGAATTTATAAATTTGACAACCCAGGTAATTTCCATCACCTCCAGGGTTTAAGTTTATATTGTTTCACCCTTGTTCTCTTAATTACCTCTCCATCCAGCCTACCTGCAAACTCCCTATATAACTAGGCTTAGAGTTCAATTGTATTAGTTAGTTTTTATACTTGATAATGGGATAAAACCGGTTGTAACAATAAAAATCTAGTGGAAATAAGACAAAAGAGTGTTCTTTCGTTTCATCAAAACTCTTTCACAACTTTACCGCAGCTCACCTTGAGAGGGAAGCCCTTGGTCATTCCGATGGCATAGGTATCCTCGTTGATGGTGTCGCCGATCTTCTGCAGCTTGCAGCCATGATCCGTCGCCCGGTAGTAGTCGAGTATCGGCGTATCGGCGATCAGTATGTCCAGCGATCCATTACGCAACTTCTCCACGCCGTCTTCCACGTTCTCCAAGGTGTACTGGTGCATGTGTTGCCAAAGCAGCTGATTCGCCCTCTGTACATAGTACTCGGCGGCTGAAGATCGAGGAGCGCCCACTTTTTGGCTCAGCAACTGGAAACAACAAACAACTCGAGAAATAACAACAAGGAACAAACGGTTTCAAGTGAGTGCGCCATAAACAGGGTGGCTACGAGGTTTTGGCTAGATGATACCTCGAAAACTATTTGAACTACGAATATGAAGCTTCATAGCTATCTCACGTTACCGGTCA
This sequence comes from Chrysolina haemoptera, assembly GCA_958298965.1. Classification (NCBI taxonomy): domain Eukaryota; kingdom Metazoa; phylum Arthropoda; class Insecta; order Coleoptera; family Chrysomelidae; genus Chrysolina; species Chrysolina haemoptera. Next base: position 34,001,803 of record OY282592.1, on the reverse strand, counting down.
TTTCAAATGGGACACCATATACAGTGACCGCCAAAAAGTATGTACCATGGGAAAAAAATTTATTATTAGAGTATTAGAAAATAGATTCTTGGGAAAAGTTTGTGCATGTCCGATAACCTAAAAATCGATTTTGACACATGTCACGTGATCGCTGGTATGGCGGCAAATTGAAAAAAATTACTATGAAAAGGCAAAAAGTGGGGTAAAATGGCAAGATATCAAAAAAAGTTATTTGAAAAAGTTGCTTAGAATTGAATTTTATTCACATATACAAAGTTTGAAAAAATAATGAGAGAAAATTGAAAATAGCAATTTTTTTTTAAATATTTTCCTAGCTGTATAAAAATATCATATTATTATCCTATGAATAGCTTGACCATACCGGAACATTTGTATTTCAATGATAATGACAAAACTTTCTCATTTTCTCTACACCAGTGAGCACTAAATTAAAAAAATTGGATTTTGTTAAAACCCTGGCTGTTACATTGGTTCGTACCTAAAAGTTATATCAGAATTCCACGACCATTGTGATGACATGACACTCCAGAAACATGGTGTTTTCCAGATTATAATCAAGTTTCGATGATAATCGTGCCAGAGCGTTTCACTTCGCATGTAATGTTGAAAACTCTAGCCTCTTTAATTTGACGCACATATTTAAGATTATGTGCGAAGTGAAACGTTCGTGCACGATTATCATCAAAAATTGTTTAAAATCGAAAAAACACGATATTTTTGGATTTCCCTATCATCGCAATAATAGTGGAATTGTGATATAACTGTTAGATACGAACCATTGTAACAGCAAGGGTTCTGACAAAATTCATTTTTTTTTAAATTAGTGCTCTCTGGTGTGGAGAAAATGAGAAAGTTTTGTTATTGTCATCGGAATACAAATATTTCAGTATGGTCATGCTATTCATAAGAAAATAATTTGATATTTTTGTACAGCTAGGAAAATATTTAAAAAAAACTGCCATTTTCAATATTCTCACAATATTTTCTAAAACTTCGGATATGTCTATAAAATTGAATTCTAAGCAACTTTTTCAAATAACTTTTTTCAATTTGCCGCCATACCAGCGATCACGTGACATGTGTAAAAATCGATTTTTAGGTTATCGGATATGCACAAACTTTTCCCAAGAATATTTTCTCCTATACTCTAATAATAAACTTTTTTCCCATATGGTACATACTTTTTGGCGGTCACAAATGTCACACAAAACCTTTATCCAACCTAATCCTCAATTTGAGAGGAAATTCTAGGAGGCCAGAGCTTATAATTTTTTCATTTTCAGATTGTGGAAGGTGATAAACCCAAAAAATTATGTCAAGAACTGGATTTCCTCCACAAAATCAAACTTTTAATCAATACTTATAATTCTCCTTATAAAATGAACATAAAGCGTGTGCGTTAGCGATACACACGGCCAAAACTGACATTTAGACAGTGTATTTTTTCCCTGCCAAAAATGTCACTTGAAATCTAATGAAAAAATCATGAAAATTTATAAGGATCTACGTGGAAAGGCTGTAACCTACGAGTAACCCTGGCATACACTTTTTGGGAGGTTCTATGAGGATTTATAAGTAGATGTAATTTATAAGCATACCCGAATACATGTCACACGAGTTTGTGTCAGGCAGTGGTTGTTATAAGATTCGATAAGGTATTCCACTTTCGCTCACAACGATATTATATGCTCATTCACAAGCTTGTCAACGTATGAGAAATCTGTGGAAAATCACAATTTATAATCTTATTGGGTATCGTTTGAAGAAAGTGGATTCAGGATTCGATGGTCTGTATCAGTTTCAGTATTCAATTTTATTGGGTATCTTGTGGAAACAGTGGGATCAGGATGTGATGGTTTGAATCAGGAACTCCTTATCCAAATTTATACGATTTCTATAAGTTTTCATACAATTCAAAATGTATCTACTTATTATTTCCTTCGTATGTAGAATATATTCGTTTTCGTTTCTTTTACAACGAACAGACAGTCGTGAGCACAAAGCTCTAAATGTCCGAATGAATGAAATTAATGTATCTTTAACCAAAGACTTCTACCGGAGTGCTTCTACCTCTACTCGAAAGATGGAGCTGTCTAGATCACATTTTATAGCGCGGGATCAGAATGTGCAAATAGCCAGCTATAGTAGGATGCGAGTTGTGAAAATACGGACGAGGAACAGATGGCATTAAAAATGTCTGCACAGATCTACTTTATCTCCTTTTCGTTTCTATTAGAAATGAATGTATAATTCACATATTTTTCTATCAGCACTGCTGATGAAAAAATATAAAATATGTAAATGAGCAGTTGAAGTTGAAAAAGACTTCATTTCTGTATGTGCATTTGTGCATATAATAATCCATTGGATTTATTATCCTCAAATGGAACGTGCCAGGAACAATCTTGCAGAATTTTTTTTAAACAATCATGTGACTGCTATGAAATCTCATATGTTTTCCTTCATTTTCAAACTGGATGACCTCATAGAAACATATAGGAGTCATCTCAGGAATCGCTGATGGAAACGTCTAAAAACACATTCAAATATCATAGATTTACGTTAGGAAAATTAGAAATTAAAGAAATATGTATCTGTAATGTCTTTTAAATACTGATGAATATCTAATATGGCTCTATACGGATTTGCGGTTTCACTATCCAACTTGGATCTCATAAATTCTCTCATAATTTTTATTTATCAGTCTCTATGAGAAATTTTTGGCAGGGTTCAGATACACAATGTTTCAACTGTGTGTATCGCAAGAGATACACTAGCGATGAACGTGTTGAGGACTGGAAGTACAGTTGATTATCATTCATATAGTGTACACAAAGGCATAGCCTATGCTGGTAAAAGACGGTTATTATTATTGTTGTCTGTAGCGCTCCAGGACCAAGCACTGATTTTGGGTGGCATTTTAATTTTCCATATGTAAAGAAAACCGAAAAAGCTGTAGTTCTGGCTGAGATATTCCATTGGGTTTCTGAACGGGTTCAACCAAAAGAAGAGGGCAGGATTTTTTCAGTTTCAGATGCAAATCTGAGTGATTCAATCTTGCTGGCTGGGGATAATCCTTCACGATTCACTGTGGCGTTAATAATTAACAGTGCTGCTCCTAAGGTGGCGTATGGAGTTAGTAACAAGGCCTATCCAGAACACGTAGCTAATGACCATAACAGTCGATACCGGCAAAAAAATTCAAATAATTAACCCACAACATCCAAGAAAACCAAGCAACGAAATATATCAAAGAGTTCCTTTTCCAAAAATATTCGCTTGTTGACCAGGAAATGACAAACTGATCAACACGCGGATGTTGATATAACAACTTCTTTCACTGAACTCATTAAATCGTATTAATAAATACTCGTGATCAATGATAAAATCAAACGTGTTATTGAAACTCAAAGTGTATATAAACATCCGAAGTTCAAGAAGAATGTTAAAAGGAAATTTGTATTTACAAACAATTCCCAAAACTATTTGAACAATTTCATTCATCCGACTTCAGTTCAGGATGGATTCAATAACTGATATACGGTGTGTCTAATTTGAAAGTGTCAATGAAAACTCGATTTTTTTCTGTCAATTGGATTGGATGAGAAGTCTTGAAATATTTTGTACCAAAATATAAGTTCTTCGACGATACTTTTGCCACTTTCTCTACTTTTGTTCGTTTAGGATATTCATAAAATCTGTTGTGGAACAGTTTTTATGAATATCCCATTCATATTTTCAAGAAAAAATCAAAATGTAATGACCATGACAGGTCTATGTCAAAAAATTAACTTTCAAACTGTTACCTCAGAAGAAATATGTTCATCATTTCCATCCTTGTTGTGTATAATTGCTTCTGAAGAGCCTACTTTTCAATTTATATCAATCTCCCTGATGAGCTTGGCAAAGCAAAATGGATTTTCGTCGACAAAAATGTATTGGGGATTAAATGCGATAGAAGCGAACCTTCAATGAAATGAACGATTTCTGTCTAATTCAATGAATAAATTTTCAATAAATACTAGAGAAAACTAGAAAATCAACTGTCTGAATTTTCACTTTCAGTTTTTTCTTTTCAGTTAGAGTATTTTCACAATATCTGTCAGATGTAGTTCAATATCCAGCGTGGCTTTAGCCGGGGAAGTAGTTGTTTCCTGTTAGATATTACCAATAAATCACATTTTTGTTTTTCAATTTTCATGGGGAATCTTCCCCTTTTCAACATGAATACCTCCCAAGAGGTAATCCTGATCGATGAAAAATAGCGACTGAAGTTTGCCTTTCAGCCGCAGATGATTTCACAACAAATTTTATAAATATCCCATTCATATTTTCGGACAAAAATCACTTTACAATATATTTACCTACTACCAATATGTAATATCAAACATTACGATACTGATATGAGTTTCGTAATGAGATACTTTACCGCACTAGTGAGATAAAAATATTCCCAGACAACATCAACAGAGCGTCATATCATCCCTGTTATTCATCAGCTATAATTGATTGGATGTCTCAGATGATTGATGGGGTTTGAATTTTAAATGCGAGGCGATGCATTTTCCATGCCGATGAAAACCAGTAAATAAATAATACGATAATCGGTAGTAAATTTTAATCGATTTTCCCAATCAGTTTAACGTCGTGACATTCAATTTATGAATGACTTTAGGAATTTGCATGGGAGTTTGTGATGATATACGTGAAATGGATATTTGATAGGAGTCCATTATGGAAATCCTTATTTGGCAAACACATGAATTATGTTATTATAATGCCACGGAAGATAGTACTGAATTGGGGCATCGGTATCCTTCATAAGTTTCACTAACACAAAAGGCTCATTATTTGAAAATAACGGTTTGAAACGTTGTTCCAATAGGTCTACATTTATCATCCTTGTCAATATTTACACTATACATTTTAACTATGATTTTTGCCCGAAGAAATATGCGATCAGAAATCTGAAATCATTCGGTGAATATAATAAAGACATCTCCATCTCATAAAACTGCTGATTCTTTTCCATTAATAATAATAATAGTAAGTAATAATAATAGTATTTGGGTGGACGGTTAATCCAGATGTCGATCTACTGTGTTTCTATGACAACACTGTGCCAACCCAAATACATGCATGCCCTAAGGTATGAAAGATACCAAGACCATGCCACCTTTTCCAAAACTACCTAATCCAGTAAGATTGGGTTTTGAGACAAGAATCGATTGTAGCACCACCAAACTTGGTATGCTAGTAGTTGGAACCATGATAAACACGAAAAAAAATTGTTTACCATAATTCCAGGGTTGAAACATATTTTTTCATTCATTTAATCTTGGATTTATCGGAAACACAATTCAACAGTTTGAAAAACGATTCAATTTTCCACGAAAATTATTCCTATAGTTGTTGAAAACTGAGGCAGGAGTAAAACCCACCTTTTTCTTTGGCATGTATAAGTGAGACTTGTCTCATTAGTAGTAGTTAAATCGTTGCATATGGTCCAAAGAGGGTACTGATTCCTGCTTCAGTCGGACTATCTCATATCAACTAAAATATCCATGACTTTCGGATCCTTCGTAAATATCGTAGAAGGGTTATGTAAAGTAGGACAAAACACATTTTAGATACTCAGATACTCACATGTTATATTTGCATGAGGAAGCAGAAGTCTCCAGGAACGATATGCACTTTTTCTTTTCCTTCTACTATAATTCTTAGCAAAGTTATGACAAATCTAATTTTCGGCCCTGCCTGAACTTGCAGTGGCGGGTTAGCGCGAGCATGAAATGTGACGTCGGCGTTAAACCACGTTTTCTGAAAAAGCGAGCGTATTTCATGAGGTATTATTGAAGATCATTCTCGTGGAGAATTGAATTATCTCTCAACCTATCGAAATCGTTTTTTGATATATCGTATATTTTCTGAAATAACCACAATGAAAAATTCTTTAGGTCCCACCCCTAATTTTTTGGTTAACAATGTTTTTTCTAATAATACATGATGTCGAGATGTCATGTGCCGAGTTTCAGAATGCTACAATTCATTCTTCACTGTTTGCTCGAGTTTTTCTGTCGTTACTGGATTAGGTAAAGAAATATCAATCGTGACGACGACCGAGTTCCGAAAATTTGAATGCTATTGAACATAATTAAAAATTCCTGAAATAATTAAAAATGCATCAGAGGACGATTCGTCTGAGATGGTCAATGGAAAAGTAAAGGCATAGAAATGGCTTGAAGTTTAGTGTTCCAGTTCTCAGAATTTTTTCGCCCAAGATCGAGTCGCTTGAAGTAGACATCGAGATTATTGCTAACGACTTCCACTTTGATAAAGCAGCGTCTACTTAATTGGTTCAGTTGTCGCACTAAGACCTTTTTTATGGACCTCTGCCGTTAATTTAATCCACTTTAGAGAAAAAATTCCAAAAAACATTTCCCTCCGGTGAGGGCAAATGTGTAGGAATGGGCGATAGAGCCAGGGGTTTACTTTGGTTGTGTGCTAATCCATTTTGGCTCAATTCCACTTTATAATAATCCGGATAAACAGGGTAGGCCGGAATGAGACCAAAAAACTTCGAACACGGATTCCTTACCTCATTTTGAGGTGGAAAGTTCCCATCAAGGTATGTCCTCAAATGTATCCCCTCTTAGATACAGGGTGTCAAAGTACGAACAAAAATTGAATTTGAATTTTTTTCTCCAAAACTCGCGAAGGAAAAAATATCAAACTTGGTAAACTAATCGAGGTTCATTAACCTGATAATTTTAATTTAGAGTCTTTAATTTTTGTCAACCAGTGGTGTAGGTACAATGGTATGTGTTTATATTTTATTATATATTTTAATCAGTTAGGCTCATCGATACTCAAACTAAAATTCATAATATTTTCTTTGGACGAGTGAATGGAAAAATGAGCATCTGACATGAGGTAGGCTCACCGATAATCAACCTAAAATTCCTAACATTACATTTACCCAAATGTGGAGGTTTCTGAGATAATTTGAGAAACAGTACGGGTGAGTCAGAATGATGAAGTGGCGTAAGAAGTTGGCAGTACAGCCTACAGAACAAATGGCTAATGACCATTCATAGCAGTCGATGCAAAAACACACACAAAAAAAAGGGAAAATGGTATGTAACCTTCAGTGGAATTAAAGAAACAGAGCACGATATCAGTCAAACACTGCGGATGGAAATTATATTTTTCCTGTGTTACATGCTGAAAATTTTTATGTAATTTTCGCCAAAAGCTCAGAGATACAGCGGAAATATAAATAGAGCTCATATTTTCACGATATTGTAAAAATGTTCCGACACAAAATGTTAATAAAGTGGAGTCTGCGGTGTGTTGCTGAATAAAATTAAAAAGGAAATGGAATAATACTTCCTGAAAATATAGATTTACTTCCGTTTTCCGCTATTACTTGTGGAAATAAAAACGGCTGCTATACATTATGTGAAAATATATACTTCAAATACTCCATGTTTCTGATAAACTATAATTGGAATCGTTTTCATTAAATATGTTGAAATGTGCCCAATTTGAACAGGGGAACATTCTCTATAAAAATTGAAAAATTAAATATGATTTATTTGTAATATATAATAGAAAACAAATACTTTCCCGGCTAAAGCCACGCTGGACATTGAACTACATCTGATAGATATGGTGAAAAGACTCTAACTGAAAAGAAAAAAGCTCAAAGTGAAAATTAGCATTTTCATTCAGATAGCTGATTTTTTTTTATTTCCTCTAGTTCTCATTGAAAATTCATTATATAAATTAGATAGGGAGAATGTTACTAAAAAATATCACTCCCAGAAATCGTTCATTTCATTGAAGCAAGGTTCGCTTCTCTCGCATTTAATCCCCAATACATTTTGGTCGACGAAAATCTATTTCGCTTTGCCAAGCTCATCAGGGAGATTGATAAAATTGGAAAGCAGGCTCTTCAGAAACAATTATACACATCAAGGATAGAAATATATTTTCGTCTACCAAAATGTATTGGGGATTAAATGCGAACCTTGCGTCAATGAAATGAACGATTTCTGTGAGTGATATTTTTTAATAACATTTTCCCTTTCTTCAATGGAAACCAGAGAAAATTAAAAAAAATCAGCTCTCTGTATAAAAAATAATTTTCACTTTGAAATTTTTTCTTTTCTTCTCAGTTGTATGTAGTTCAATATCCAGCGTGGCTTCAGCCAAGGAAGTATGTGTTTTCTGTTACATATTAAAAATAAATCACATTTTTCATTTTTCAATTTTCATAGAGAATGTTCCTCTTCTCAACATGAATACCTCCCAAGAGGTTATCTTGAACGATATAAAATAGCGACTAAAGTTTGTCTTTCAGTCGCAGATGATTCCACAACAGATTTTTTGACTATCCCATTCATATTTTCGAACTAAAATTTGTTGCGAGTGGAAGAGGCGTCATGTTTTTTTCCAAGAAAATATTTGACTTATACAGGGTGTCTTTCATCTTTTTCTCTAGGGAATGTATAGAATGTATATCACCAGTACTTCATATACATTTTTTTTTCATAAAAACTTTCGTCCCTGTGTTAGCGAAGTCAAAAAATATAATTTTTTTATAACTTTCCAATTAAATATGAAAAATCAATCAAATATTGGAAAGGTTTTATGCATGAGTCAGTTGCTACAACCTCATGACCAAAACCAAACCAAAACCAAAACTTTGAGAAGACTTTTTTATATATAAATAACAAAATCGATGCTCGTGACCGCTTTGAATTGAATTATTCCGTACAATCTATCTCGTCTTGTGTTTGTGGATCTTTTGCTGGAAAAATCCTCACTAGTTTACGTTGTAGTACATGTTCAAGAGTTAGCAAAAACGTATGTGACTTTCTGGAGCTTCAACTGACATTTCCTGATATGACAGATAGAACTTTTAACTGATGATGATCGGCCGTATTGCCAAATATGCGCCGAACTGACTGACAATAAGTATAGCTGAGGCACCAGTCAATCTAATAATAACACTGATGCTCTTCAAACACAACTCGACCGGCGGCAGCACCAAACTCTTGCGAAAGTTCGAAATAGATGAACACCTCGATCTACCGGACCACTATTACAATCTTTATGCAGTCATTGTCCACTGTGGTTCTGGCATTGAATGTGGTCATTATTACGAATTGGCCAAAGACAAAACGGACTGGTTTAAGTTTGATGATAGTTGTGTTGTCTTGAATTCATTGGAGCCTCTGGAGACGCCCTACATTTTATTTTATGAGAGAGAGGACATTGGCAGATCAGGATCTTCAGATGATGTGGTGCTGCAGGTTTTCCCGGGTTTTCCTGCAGCTGAAAAAGCAAATGCGCCACTGGAATCAATCAAGTCGCCCCGGAGCGCCAATTAATTTTTGTTGTTGTCTTATATTTTGTATTACTTTCGTTTAATTTTTATTAGTGTATTTTACATTAATAAAATTAGCTTTGGAACAAAAAGAAATTGTAAAAAAATTGAATAAATTTCATCTTACGCTTCTGTCGTGATAATTGCTGACGGTGTTGTGGAAGAACAGTCCCGCAATCAGCGCGGCTATGTTAGCTGTGTAGCTGGCGACGAAGATGACTGAAAATCCTCCCCAAACGTTGATTAAAAACTTATTGGGCCAGCTCTTGGGGGCCTTGAACGCGACAAGATGGCCGCACAACAATCCCCACATCACCCAGAGCGCGGAACTCATGCTGAAATTCTTGGATCGCTGTCTTCCCCAGGGATTCAAGCCGAAAGGACTCAACCACTCGTAGATTGCTACTGCGATAGCGGTTATGTTCAGACCTAGTTTTGGGAGAAAAAAAGTTATATTAGCGTCGGAGTTGTAAAGTTCGAGAGAAACTGGAGGCTTTTTGCCGGTCTTTTTATTTCCGAGGATGAGTGATTGCGTGGAAGATTAAGTGCAAAATAAATTCAGATATGTCGGGAACGTTGAGCGAGGTAGTTTTTATTGCGAAATGTGCTTTTTCTGGACTGGATTCATCTCGAACAACATCGAGTGGCGTAGGTTTTACAACAAACAGGAGTCTGCGATTCAATAATATATAGTGAAAAGATTGATTGTTGCATTTTCTTAGTAACTTACGGAGACGTAGAAGGGCCAACATCAAAACATTATTCAAAACATTCGGAATTGCCGCTTCAAAGTGACAATTTTCAGTTCGAAGTGGCAATTGTCACTTTTAACTGATAATTGTCACTCAGAACTGGCAATTGTCACTTCAAACTGGCCATAATTGTCACTTTGAAGTGTTAGTTATCACTTTGAACTGTTAATTTTCATTTTGAACAGGAAATTGTCAGTTTGAACTGGAAATTGTCACTTCGAACTGTGAATTGTCTGTCAAAAAGGATATTTATTGCCAACTTTATACAGCAATATTGTTTTTTCGTCAATTTACAATTGCCAGTTCATAATGACAATTGCCAGTTCAAAGTGGTATTTGCTAGTTTGAAATGACAATTGTCACTTCGAAGTGGCAGTTCCGAATCTTAAAAAAAATTGTAGTTTGCCCTTTTAACGCCTTCGTCTTAACTCGACAATACCAAACTGAATACAAAAAATGCTATTTTCAATATCCAAGAAGTTCTTTGACATAGAAATTTCATTTATTTTTCCAACTCTCCTCAAATGACTGCAACTACTCGAGTACCGCTTCAACTTTCCAAATAGCAATGTTTATAACAATGATGGTAATAACTTTGATGAGTATAGAGCTCATCCAGTCGCCAAAGTAAAAGATAAAATTTTCCTCTTTCAACTGTTAGTAGAGCTCCCATATATTATAAAACTACAACAATCCGTTTTGAAGGGACATGGCACCTACCCTAAGAAGTTACCCCTTTTTGTATTTTTTTATGGAGATATGTTGGAATTTGGAATTTGGAATTTGGAATTTGGAGTTTGGAAGTTAAAAGTTGAAAGTTGAAAGTTGAAAGTTGGAAGTTGGAAGTTGGAAGTTGGAAGTTGGAAATTGGAAGTTGGAAGTTGGAAGTTGGAAGTTGGAAGTTAAAAGTTGAAAGTTGAAAGTTGAAAGTTGGAAGTTGGAAGTTGGAAGTTGGAAGTTGGAAATTGGAAGTTGGAAGTTGGAAGTTGGAAGTTGGAAGTTGGAAGTTGGAAGTTGGAAGTTGGAAGTTGGAAGTTGGAAGTTGGAAGTTGGAAGTTGGAAGTTGGAAGTTGGAAGTTGGAAGTTGGAAGTTGGAAGTTGGAAGTTGGAAGTTGGAAGTGGGAAGTGGAGAGTTGGGAGTTGGGAGTTGGGAGTTGGGAGTTGGGAGTTGGGAGTTGGGAGTTGGGAGTTGGGAGTTGGGAGTTGGGAGTTGGGAGTTGGGAGTTGGGAGTTGGGAGTTGGGAGTTGGGAGTTGGGAGTTTGGAGTTTGGAGTTTGGAGTTTGGAGTTTGGAGTTGGAAGTTGGAAGTTGGAAGTTGGAAGTTGGAAGTTGGAAGTTGGAAGTTGGAAGTTGGAAGTTGGAAGTTGGAAGTTGGAAGTTGGAAGTTGGAAGTTGGAATTTGGAATTTGGAATTTGGAATTTGGAATTTGGAATTTGGAATTTGGAATTTAGAATTTAGAATTTAGAATTTAGAATTTTCAATTTTCAATTTTCAATTTTGAATTTAGGGAGTAAAGAAAAACAACTCTAAAGTAATTTATATTTATTATTCTGAAACATGATTTCATTGTTTCACATGAGACGCCACTTTCATTTAATTTGAGCTAAGTTTACCTACCACAACTGAAATAATAATATTGGTGTTGCCCGAAAAACGCATTCTGTATTTCTAAGAGAACGGAAACATGAAGAAAACACAACGGAAATGACACTCGTTAGAAACAAAACATAATCGAAATCTTCATCCCCACGGACGAGAGAAAATTGGAACAAATATTACACTTGTGGAAACAAAACAAAAACATGCTTGTTCACACTCTAGAAGAAAAGGAATCGAATTCACGGTTCGGAGCATTCAGTGTTCCCCTATTACTTATTCAGGAAGTGGAAAAAAACTAACCCAGGCCGAATCAGGTTTTCTTGAAAGCTCCACAAATTCCTATATCCTGTATCATCAAAAAAACTTCAACTGTAACGAGATTATTATGCAATTTGTAACAATCAAGGATATTGCCAGGCAACGGGGTGCTCCGCGCCGAGTCGCCTGTGCAACTTCCGACATTTATTCAAATTGCATGATAATCAAATTACATTCAAAGCTTCATCGTATCATTGACAACGATTATGTGAAAATTAAATCAGCAACTGTGGTTATGTCACTTTATTGTCATTTTAGCGTGACATTTGGTATCTAGGGTATTATAAAGTAACTAAGTGTTATATTTTAACACATTCGTGGACAGGAGTTCGAAAAACGTCAAAAAATTATCACCCATTTTTTTAAAGAATCGAGTTCATTTTTGTCCAAATGTGACGAATTGTATGAAATAAAAATTTTTGACAAAAAACAGATGACGGCTATAGCAGGTCTGTCCCACTACACAAAAAGAAATTGTGACTGACCTGCTACAACCGTCACAAAAAAAAAACGAAAAACTGAAGGAGACTGTTAATTTCCAACTGAAAGAACAATCCCGCAAAATATAGCAAAAGATATACTAACGCTAATTAAAGAAAAACGTGAATATATCAACTTTCGAAAAGACATTTTTCCAAAACCTTTTCTTTAAAAGCAGAAAAATATTATGGTGATCTGTAGCACTCTAATTATGGTATAAAAAATTCAAAAACAAAAAAATTTCTGACAGTCAATTTACACATATTGACGTCGCCCCAATGCTGAATTCACGCGTGAACTACAAGAAGATACCTGTTGAATTTTGTAAATTATAATGATCGATAGCTATTACGTGGTTTGCCAAATAGACCTTCCAGTAAATATTACTGATAACAAATGAAAGTTTTATATATGATAACAACTCCAGAAATACCAAGATAAAACAGCAATTCGCCTCCAAAACGACTCACCCCAATTTATCCTGACTATGGCTTGTTGTATCCCTGTACATCGGCAACTGATGGGAGGGCCCTCCAGGTGCAACTATGGCAGTCTTCAGAGCGTCGGCAAATTACACAACCGAAAAATAAAATAGCGAACATAACTCGATACCTTTGCGATAAAATTAACTGTATTCCAATGCTCGGAGACGTTTCTTGTTTTTCCGTCGATGTCCTTGAGTAGATAATTTCGGGCACATCGAATCAGCGACGAATACCCATATATCGTAGCAAAACTGGAGATGCTTATACTCGAGTGGTCAAAAAGCTTTTGTTAACTCCTACTAGATTTCTAAAATATTCAACTACTCAAAAGTAACTTGTAAAATTCAACAATACCTGCATTTTGAAGCGTCTACCCCTTACGTCACTCTGGGAGAGTTCTTGCAGTCACACGCTATCAAAATACTGTTCTCCCCTGTCTACTGGGACACACGTTAAAGCCTGTCACATGAATAACACGTATTTCAGGTCTGCTGGGGACGTTTTGGCACAGTATGAAATGTCTGCTATAGCAGGCATGCCGCAGCGCTCGTGACGGCTATAGCAGGTCTGTCCACGAATGTATTCTGCTATAGCAGTCGTGTCGCAGCGCTCGTGACGACTATAGCATGTCTGTCCACGAATGTGTTAACTAATGTATCATGTGTTGTGAAGATCTTATGATGTTAATAATTTGTTTTAATTTGATTAAACTTAAAGTGATCTTAATATTCAATGATACGATTAAGAGTATACATGAATTAGTGAAACAAAGTGTATTTTTATTAAAACTTGAAATTTTTGTTTATGAACGATAATACTTCTAGATTAACCTTCGAAGAATAAAAACAACAATCGATCGAGTAACCAGAATTGGCCCAACGATATGCAATACTCACTTGTGAAAATAGCAATCCACAGCTCGGGCGAAAAAGGCAGCAGGAAGGCCATCAGCGGTATTTCGGACTTCTGCTGAGGGGCCGCTAAAAAAGATACCCCGCTAAAGAAAAAGGGGACGCTGAAATCGATGACTTCGCTGCGAGTGCTCGAGACGCTCAGGGCCGCGAAAGACATATGAGCCGCCCCAGACACCAAATCCCCCATGATCCCGTTCCATTTAACGTCCGTTCCGTCAACGTCGAATTCCTTGACGCGATCCGTTTTCGTGAGGCCTTCCTTGAATCTGGAAGAGAAAGGAATGTGGAAATATTTCGTTTTTCTTACGCAATAAATCTGGTCATTGCCGATAGTTACAATGTGGGGAACTTGGAAGCGGGGTTTTTACGACGCTCTCGTAAACAGTAGATGGAGGATCGTGAAATATTGGAAAGTTAAGATTTACGAAGATCCACGTAAAAAATGGTCGAAACGTTAACAACACATAAAACAGGGACCACAGAAACTCTGATAATACGTTTTAACACCATAACCAAATTGAGTTTGAACTTATAAGAAGGCAATAGTTTGCCTCCAGCGCCAGCTACTCAAAAACCTCAAATTTAAAAATCATTATTGGAATATTATTGAAATAGTATTAAAATGAAAATGATAAAATATATTTTGCTACGCTGAATGACATGGACATATAGGACGTTCCAAATCCGTTTATTACCATTGGGATTTTTGAAACTATACGAGATGCGAAGTTATTTGGATCGGAACGAAGTTGACGATTTGAATTTTTTATATTAATTTATGTTCTGATACCTAAGGAAAGAAATATCCTGTAATATTCAAAGAACATAGTGAGAGTCAAGAGAAACTAAGTAGGAATAAGCATCCTTCTTGAATTTCTGCACACAGGGATCACTTTCCTAAGCAGTTAATTCCAAAGTCTCATTGGTTGTAAAAACAACCCCTGAGAAAAGATGTTCAGCACGTTTCCAAAGTGACGGCATATGGATGGGGAAACTGTGAAATACTTCTTGGCACAAAACAGAATTTTATATAGAAATATCTAGTGCCAAACCCAATCAAACGCCTTGGAGATATCTGATGCGCGGCCAGAGTTTCACCATATTTTTCGATAGATTGCTACCAGATATGTGAGACGTGAGCAATCAGATCACCATTTGATTTCCGATACCAGAAATAATACCATTGATAATTCCTAAATATTCTGGATATTTCATGAGCTACATAATGATGGCTTTTTGCATGTCTTTTGAGATAGCAGTACGATGGGTCTGGAGTTGCTGGTTAGGGTTTTTTTCTTTTTTGTGGACTGTTTGTTCTCTTACAATTTTCCATCCATTTCCATCTATCCCTTTGATCACCATATAACATTGCCAATAATTCAAAAACAGCCTGGACAGACAATGAAGGACTCGAGTATTGGCTCAGTCTTCCAGGCTTTGCCCTGTTCGAAGTAGGTATATGAAATTTTGTAGTACGAGCGTATCCAGTACTACAATAGTTCATAAACCTACGAGTGGGAAATAAGTACGTTCATGCCAATTGTACACTATACTTTTTCTACGACCATCTGAATCATAAACAAACACTTTTTATTTATCATAAACTTTTCTGCCGTCATGATTCCCATAAAACATACAACCTAAAAAAGAAATTGAAGATACAAATATTGAAAATTGTAATAAAAATCGAACACTAATCGATTTCATGAAAGAAAAAAAATTTGTTTATTTGGGATATCAAGCCTCACTTCTTCTATCCAAAACCCGACCGTTCCATCACACATCACTCGCTGCTAGGAACTCGCATAATAATATCATGAAATTAACTGCCATAGAAACTTCCTGCCAACTATTCGAAAATATATAGAATTCGATTGTGATTAATATTTACCGTGAAATTAGCGGTGTCAAAGTCAAATCATCCTCACTTTTTCTACTCATTTTTGAATACTGTACTGAAATGATCATTACAGTACAGCTCGCGATGTAGAAATGAAAAAGTGTATACAATCGACCTGCTTCCTTGATTGATGTTGTTTCTTGGGAATATTAAACGTTATTATTATTATCTTTTCATGAAAGTCCGGATTCTCCGAGAACTCACCTATAACTCAAAAACTTCTTCCCAACGTCCCGTTCAGTCCTTCTTCTCTTTCGTTTCACACTCCTCGAACCGAAAAGGCCATCGGCAACTATATACAACCTAAAATCGAATTCTAATTCTTGAGCAATATTTTCGAGAAGGTCCATGGCCAGACCATAGCAGCAATTCGTTCGATATTTGAACTTCAGGAACGGAAAAAATCCATCGTCGTCGTCGCTGTAATCGCTCGTGAATGTTTTGTACTCGGCGAAGCGACTTTCTTCTTCCTGCTCCTCGTCTTCGTCTTCCAGGCGTTGCATCTCGTTGAACACGAGGGTCAGGTTGTCCTTGTCAGCGGTGAGAACTCGATGACAGGGAAGACCTGCACGAAAAGAAATATTTGATTTGGATTGGAAAGTGCTGATTCTCTGAACGATATAATTTTCATTCGGTAGAGTATAAGCAGTTAAAATAAAAATCATAATGAGTTACACACTTTGGACGACAAAGTACATACCGGGTATGTCGCTATAGTACTTGAATGCGCATATTTTGACGCCTCTACTGAAAATTCACACTTATGGTTCAACCGGAAGTGACCCCAAACTTTTTTTTTCGAATGACACCCTGTACATATTTTTTCACTATCCGAAAGAGCACGCAATTTGTGATAACACTGTTCTTCAAAATTGAAAATCGGTTGAAAAATGGGTGTTCTCAAAACTAGATATTCTTCAACGGAGGCGGCCATGAACATGAAAAAGCGAAACAAAAAAGCAGCATTGTTTAAATAAGTAGAATAAACTTGGACTTCGTTGAAGTAATATGAGCTTTTGTGTATTGCTTTCTTAATTATGTTCTAAGCCGCCTGCGTTGAAGAACTTTCAATTTCAGGAACACTCATCATGAAACCTGATTGTATTTTCGATTCCTTTAGGAATTCTCCAAAACTTTTCACGCGAGTAAACTGATAATTTACCATTCCGTTTTTAGGTAATTTTTGAAAATTATAGAAATATATTTGAGCTGCAATTACATGAAAACCTCAGTTTTCAACTGTATCGCACTTCGAAGCTTTCTCTGGTAACTTCTGATGTCGTTTGTCAATTGTGATGATTTAAGTTTGAGTGTCATGGCCAACTTTGATTGATTAAACAATTAACTGTGTCTCCGCCATTTTTCAACCGATTTTCAATTTTGAAAAACAGTGTTATCACAGATTGCGTGCAGGGTGACTTTTGAAAAAAAAAAATTGGGTCACTTTCGGTTGAATTTTCAGTAGAGGCTTCAAAATATGCGTATCCAAGTACACCAAATTTGAAATCTGTATCTTCAAAACTATAAAAAAATTGGGGGGCGTACCTCTCCTCGTGGTATTTGACAGTTATGCAAATGTTGATGTATTTTCTGAAAATCTAAATTTTACTGTCTAATAAGTCAAGAAATATAATTAGACCGAGTCAGAAGCTTCCGACAGATCAAACAATAGATTATTAACAGCGTTATTAGCGTTATTAGTGTTATTAGCGTTATGAGCGTCCATTTTTCATTATTTACTATCTTACTTAATTACATTTCCTCTACAAAATAACTATAATTGCTTATAACTGACATTTAACAATGTTGCCATCTTTGTACGAGGTGGCAAATTTTCATAATTTCATTCACCACTAAAATATAACTTTTGTAAAAGTTTGCATTCTTTTGCAATTTTTTTTCAATTTGTCCCAATTTTAAATGCTATATTCATTGGCCTATTAGCGGAAAATATGAGTCTGGAAAATAATATATACTTTTGTTTGGTTCAGCTCACCTCTGAGACATTGTCCATCCTCATCCAACTCGCTTTCCATTACGAAAGGAGGCGCTAATGCAGTCACTACTCTGAAGACGGTCCTTGCTCGCGTCGAAACAGCGGCTACGGAAAGATCGCCTCCCGGCCAAATGATGGTGTCTAAGCGTACAGATCTGCCGGAAACCATTCCGACCCGTTTCCATTTGACCTTTATCGAAGAAGACGGAATATCTGTAAAGAACTGATTTATTATAATCTCATCCAGTTGACTGATTCGCGATGAATTCGGAGTTATATAGAGTGACTGTTCGAAAAATGCATCAATTTATTTGCAA
Source organism: Chrysolina haemoptera (assembly GCA_958298965.1). Taxonomy (NCBI): domain Eukaryota; kingdom Metazoa; phylum Arthropoda; class Insecta; order Coleoptera; family Chrysomelidae; genus Chrysolina; species Chrysolina haemoptera. Next base: position 33,983,626 of record OY282592.1, on the reverse strand, counting down.
AAATGAATGTAGTTTCTCCTTAAAAAACTACAGTTCCACCGATGTGATCAGTTTTTTTCCGGCACCGGACCTCATACTAAAATTATTCCACTGGTTGAGACTTCAAGAAATCGTTGGATGGAAAAATTCAATAATCCCAAGATTGAGACTCTTTTTAGACTTCATAATGAGAAAATACAGTGCGGCTTTTAATATCCCCCCCCCCCATGTTAACTTTTGAACGGTTTGACGTAGAAACATGAAAAAAAATGTTTCGAGAGTTTCACCATTACTTCTTTTTGAAATGAAAAAAATTGTGATTGCCCTACATGGGGGGCGGGGTGACATCAAATCAAATTTTTTAAATGGCATTGGGGGTCAAGTGTCACATCGTTGAAAAGGAAATTCCATTCTCTTCACAACCATCTAAATTTTTTTGACTTTCGTAAATATTTTTTCTGCAATTCAAAATCGTAATATCAAATAAAAATGCGGATTTGAATACCACTCATACCTCGATAAATTTGAACGGTTTGATGTGGAACAATGACACCAAAAAGTTGTTGAAGGGTGTTACCGATACTACTTTTTGAGAGAAAAAAATATTGCATTTTTTCGACAGATGGCGCTGGGGGCACATTCACTAAAAAAATTCGAAATTCATAAAAATCGAAATTGCGAAGAAAAATTATGAACAAAATCCAAAAATATTCAGATGGTTGTAAAGAGAATTGAATTATCTTTTCAACGATGCGACGACCCCCCATGCAATTCGAAAATTTTGTGTTGATGAGCCCCCCGCGCCTCTTGTCGAGCAACCACCATATTTCAAAAAATAGTGAAACCCTCGAAACGGTTTTTTTTTCATGTGTCTACGTCTACACATTCGTTGAAGGTTGTGTACGTTTAATCATAAATGGATTTTGATGTTTCTGGTAATAAGGTGGAATTATATGAATAAAGATTTCAACGAAATTGCAAAAAAACTTGTATATAACACATTACAGATCCCCGGGTATTTTGTACACGTGTGTAACCACTCACTACAGTCGTGTTCCAGTATCCACGCCTGGTGCAAAAAATAGGATCATTTTCGCAACTTGTTATATAAATAGTTATTAAAAAGATAACCTTGAGATATCTCACCTGATTCAGATTTATTATTGTATATGCTAGGTTCTGGAACCAAATTGAGGATTTCGAAATTCGCAACTAATGATTTGTCCACTTTGTCAACGCCAATATCTTGTGTGAATTTTTTTCCTGCTAGGGCACTGGTACTGGCTATCTTGAGTTCTCTGAAAAAAAAAATTTATCTCAGTTCTTTGTAAATCAGGAATTTCAAATGAAATACGTGTATCATTATATCTTCGAGCGAAATATGCGGGTATATTGTGCCTGTTCACTTAAATTCAGCTAAAATGCCATATATATAAAATATTTTCATGTACAACTGCAGCTTAAAGCGCTGTTTAAAGTAGAGTTTTGCGGCCATGAAGTGTATCTGGTGAAATTAAGTTGTAACTGCATTTCATTATTTATAAAGTGCCTGGTAGGCAGGTGTGAATATCAGAGTAATGGCACACATATGAATAATTGAAACTTTTGGTCTGATTACAGTTCAAAAAGAGACAACTATTCTATTGTTTATATTCGAGTGGTGTTTCAAGGAGTACGTCGAGTTACGAGGTAAGTATAAATGATTTTTTTTTCGTTTGCTTGAGTGGTATTCGTTACAGATACCTATGTATACGTTTCCATAGTTACAACAATCCCGGTACATATAGCAATGTCAGTTTGATGGCTTTTCTAACATTATTAATGATACAAAATGAACCGTTTATGCAATAGGGATTCAGTCCATATGTATTAGCAAAATTTTTTGATGGAATATCCCTTCAAAATTCAGAATTTTCATTATATACAAAAGGGTAACATTCTCCATGAAAATTGAAATATGAAAAATATGATTTATTTATAATATCTAACAGAAAACAACTAGTTCCCCGGATAGAGCCACGCTAGACCTTGAACTACATCTGATAGATATTAGGAAAAGACTCTTACTGAAAAGAAAAAATCTGTAAGTGAAAATTCGCATTTTCTTTCAGATAATTGTTTTTCTTTAATGTCTCAAGTTTTCTTTGAAAATTCATTAAATAAATTAGATAGGGAGAATGTTTTGACATAGATGTCATGGGCATAGCATTTTGGTTTTTGTTCGGAAATATGAATAGGATATTCATAAAATCTGTTGTGGAATCATCTGCAGCTGAAAGACAAACTTTTTTCGCTATTTTCAATCGTTCAAGATAACCTCCTCGGAGGTATCAATGTTGAAATAGGAAATGAAAATTGAAAAATGAAAAATGTGATTTATTTGTGATATTTAACAAAACACAACTACTTCCCCGGCTAAAGCCACGTTGGACATTGAACTAAATCTGATGTATATTGTGAAAAGACTCTGAAAGAACTGAAAAGAAAAAATCTGAACGTGAAAATCCGTATTTTCATTCAGATAGTTGATTTTTTTGTTGTCCCTAGTTTTCAGTGAAAATTCATTAAATAAATTAGATAAGGAGAAGGCTATTAAAAAATATCACTCACAGAAATAGTTCATTTCACTGAAGCAAGGTTCGCTTCTCTCGCATTTAATCCACAAGCTCATCAGGGAGATTGATAAAAATAATTTTCAAATTTTTACCGCAGAAGAAATATTTCCATCCATTTCTATCCTTAATGTGTATTATTGCTTCTGAAGACCCTGCTTTGCAATTCTATGTATTTATTTTTAATAAGTGTTATTTGATCTCTATACAGATACATTGAAATCATATCATAATGAAAACAAATTAATCTACAGAGTTGAGAATTATTTTATGTATTGCAGTGAGTTCAACAATCTCACGATATTTTCTGAGAGAACTCAGGTCGAATTCATTTATAATTCCAATATACGACGGGTTCTAGAACCGCGAATGGAAAACTCTATGTCGAATCCAATCAACGCACATTTCGCCAACAAAATGAAACACAAAACACAACAAATAGTCAAGTTTGAGTGTTTCTTCAATGCTATTATCGATTTAATAAACAAGTCGAAGAAAAACATTAGACATGTGCTGCCAAAAGCTGATTCATCCACCTATTAGATGTTTCTGGAGAAAGAACAGAGATATACAGGGTGTCCTAAAATAAAATGGACAAACTCCATTTCAAGACTACACGTTCCTATGAATATCATATGAGTATCAACTCAGTTAGAGGGTTGCTGTTATTAGTTAGTCCGTCTCCCCTGGTAATAAAAAATTAGCTCCGAAGTTTTTCAGAGGCGATTATGAACGTAGTGAATCAAGTAATGGAAGACTCATGAGATTGATAGAAAGTTGAAGAAAACTCTTGAAAAAACTCAACGGTAGATGTGGAATGTTCCTCGTGCAAAAGAACAGTGAATTCGGAGCCGATGAATGTTTTTCTTTTTCAAAAATTGCAACAGTATGATGGTATTTTCTCTGACAGAAGAATGAAGAGTATTTCATTGGGAAATAAACTGCTATTTTGGAGTTTGAAGGATGATCGGGTAGAGCCAGATTGGATCACTGTAGTGAGTGAAGGTAGTACATAGAAAGTACGAAAAAAATCTGTTGTTGAGGATGAAAAAGTAATCGACAATCTTAAAAAGAGGATATAAAAGTGGGTTTCATATAATCTTTTACATGTGTTGCTCTGTCACTTACTATTTTATTCCATCTACCAGGTAATGCAAGGCATCTCCAAAAAAAGTGTGAATTAGTATTAGGTATTAGTAAAATAGAAGGACTCGTTACAACAGACACATTTATTTCAGAAAACAGAAAATGTATTCTTTTTTTTTCTATATTTTACACCATTCGATTCTAAATTACAATCATAATTCAAAGATAATCAGTCAATTGAAACGTTGACGCATTGTTAAATCCTCAATACTGTAAAATTGGCAAAAGACAAACACAGACTGATGATAAGGTATAATATAGTGAAATCGATATTTCCTTCACGTTCTACAGTTGAAATTGTATTTTCCGCAGTCGCTGCCAACATAATTGTTTGTATTCAGCATCCCACCAACGACGAAATCAAATTGGTCAAACTCCTGTCGGGCCAATTATCTTTCCATACAACCCCAATTAAAACTTATTGCGACTGAATTGAGTATGTAAATTTCCGAAACAACAACCAATGAAGAAATTTTCTGTTTACGAAACAAAATGAGTGTTTGTCGTGAAAGGCATGCTGAAAATAATTTATGGATTTTATGGACGAGTCAGACTCAGCAGTTTTCAGATTGAGCCGACATTCAGTAGGTTCGAGGTTAGTTACAATCAAATATGTATTTTTGGTCGAAAAATTAATTGAATATGGGATTTGAAACTTCATTAAAATGAGCTAAGGAATTATTTATTCGAATGAAGTGATTTCGATATTTTGTAGCAAAAATTCAAAAAACTATGAAATGGATAGAAATCTAGTTTCACTTTATTCGTGATAGTTAGATATTGTCAAAAAACTGCTACACTGTTGAGGAGTTTCAGCTGTAACTTTATTTTCCATGTGAAGTGTACGTTTTATTGTATCTTATATATACACCTTTTTTTTATTTATTATATACACCTAGAGTTAGTTATTTTTATATTTTATACTTATATCTTATATTATTTGTGATAATTATTTGTGACGTGGATGTGATGGTCCTATGCACATCCAGATATTTATCCATTTTTGTCATTTCATATGTATATACATTTTTTTCATATTGTTTCTCACTACTTGACTTTATTGACGTTTTTCTCTTTTTATTTGCATTATCATGCTGTTGATGTGCAAACTAATTTGTGAAAATAAAGAAATTATTATTATTATTATTATTATTATTACTTCGTCCACGCCACTGAAGATGGCTGCCGCAGTTACAGTCGAAACTTTTGGTATTTCCAAGCACATACTTTTCCTTTTTCTTTTCCGATTATTTATAGCAGAGTTATAACCAATCAAATATTCGGCTCTGCCAGAATTTTTAGCGGTGGGTAAGGGTGAACTTCACGTTCAGTTGATGTCGGCGTTCAATGACGATTTCTGAGAAAACGAGCGCATTTCATAAGAAATTACTGATGATAATTTGTGTGGAGAATTGAATTTTCTTTCACCTTGTTATGTTGTTTTTCCGATTAACCATATAGTTTCCAAGATTACAGCAAAAATCTATTTATTTTCTTTTCGTGTTTATCATGGTTCCAACTACTAGCATACCGAGTTTGGTGCTGCTACAATCGATCCTCATCTCAAAACCCAATCGTACTAGATCGTAATATTAACGACCTAATTTGAGAAAAAACTATCGAATCGCATTTTCCAATAATGTATTCTGTTTAAGTCCTCATTAACGACGACGAATAATCAGAGAAGCCATCCGTGGCAACATAGACATCAATAAAGTCGTTATCGGCATTAATTCATTCCCTTTGTAATGGCGTTCTCCCCAAATTGATATGCAATAGGTTCTCTGCCGAGCAATAACATTATTTCAATGCGCATCAATATTTCATGATTCGAAGATAGCAGGCTATGCCGCAACGTCACAATCAGGTTCAGTCACAAGCAGGGTCATTATATCAGATATGGCGGAACAACACTGACAGCTAGAGCAAACAAGAGATGTCCGCAGGGAGGAGTGCTATCGCCTCTACTTTGGGCCATCCTAATTGATGAATTAATTGAAAAGCTAGTTTCCAGAGGCTTTCATTGCCTAGGATATGCCGATGACCTTGCAATTATTGCAAAAGGCAAATTTGCAAGGACAGTATCGGAGCTTACACAGTCAGCCCTAGATATAGTCGACAGGTGGTGTAAGGAGGAGGAGCTGACAGTAAACCCTCATAACACCACAATAGTCACATTCACACGAAAAAAAGTACTGGAAGGACTTAGGTCACCGGTACTGAACGGGATAGAAATTCCATTTGCCCAAGAGGCAAAATACTTAGGAGTCATCTTCGACCATGAGTTGATTTGGAGTCAACACCTACAAAAAACCATAGAAAAAAGTACTGTAGCCTTCAATCTGTGCAGGAGAATGTGAAAATTGGGGGCTACAACCAAAAATGACTACATGACTTTACGCCAGAGTTATCAGACCCATGATAACGTATGGGTCGGTGGTAGACCAAGCAGGCAGGAGTGGTTCGACGGCTTGGAGGACTACAAAGACAAGCATGTCTGAGTGCCACCGGGGCCATGAGAACCACCCCAACAGCCGCCTTAGAGGTCTTGCTCAACCTACCTCCACTACACATATACATCCAAGCCGAAGCCAGGTCTGTCACGAGCAGGTTGCTTAGAGGACAAGCACACATTAGCAATATGCACGGGAGAGACTACAACAAGCTATATGAAGAGTTGGATAACGACCCGGTTACAAGAATGCCATCAGATGGCATTCTTCCCAGATATAGCTTTGACAAAACTTTCAAGACAAGTATAACGGACAGGGATGCGTGGAAGGGGGGGGCTCCCAACAATGCGGAAATCGATGTCTACACTGAAGGCTCCAAAACGGATGAAAGTGCAGGAGCCGGCATTTACGGAACTAAGCCGAAGATGAAAATCTCACTGAGCTTGGGCAAACATGCGTTGATATTTCAAGCGGAAATCGTTGCAGTGCACCATTGTGCACAAGAGCTAATAAGGCACGATTTTTAACGATAGCCAAGCTGCGATAAAAGCAGTCAACTCAATGCAAGTTACCTCAAAACTTGTTTGGGACTGCATAGAAGCCCTAAAAGAGCTGGGCAGTCAGAACAGACTGACACTAGCCTGGGTACCAGCACACACAGGTTATAGAGGCAATGAAGAGGCCGATACACTAGCCCGAGAAGGAGCAAGTAAGGCCCTGAATGGTCCAGAACCGTATTGCGGTATAGCAAAAGCTGTACTAAAAACAAACACTAAATCATGGATTCAACAGAAGTCTCAAGAACGGTGGAACAATGCACCAGGGATGAGACAGGCCAAAGAGTTTATCAAACAACCGCAGCAAACATTCACAGACTATCTACTGAGCCAGAAGAGGAACACTACTAGAATAGTAGTAGGACTTCTTCACAGGGCACTGTAGGCTCAACAAACATATGAGTACAATAGGCCTGGCAGAAGAAATGCTATGCAGGTTCTGTCAGGAAGAAGAGGAAACATCAGTACACATACTATGCCACTGCGAGGGCTTGTCAAGGCAAAGGTTTCTAACACTGGGAGAAGAAAAACCAAGAGCTGCCAGATTCATGGGAGTTCTTAAAACTAGCCTGTGGAGTCTCGTAAAGAAGACAGGGCTAGACAAAGAACTCTAAATGATCTCGAGGACAAACACAATAGATCTGAAAAGGTCGCGGTGTAGAGGCTTGTAGCACGAAAGTCCCTAATATATAATCTATAATCTATAATCAGTCACAAGCATCTAGCCGTACCAATTCTACTTCTGATCCCGCAGTTCCGCATGCGTACAACTCGAATTAAAATAATGTAATGACCAATTGGGTCATTTAATGGCGGTGTATCAGGGTCTTTAGATGAGGAAACAAGAAGACAAACTGAGAAGAAACTGCGTGAATTTGTTTTTTCGCTCGCAATTGACACACAAACCTAACTTGAGCAAGCTAACCTAGCTTGCGAGTCAGTCGAAAACGCTTGAATTAATTTGCATGCAAACCGAGTTTAAAATGTGTGAATTAATAGCCAACCATACCTGACTAGCCTTACCTAGAGTTAATAACAATACAAAATTGTTACGAAATAACGAATATTCATCCAAAATGAGGAAATTCCAAAAGTTCTGCAAACTTGGAGATGTATAGAATATAGTTCGAGAATTCTTGCCGGAGAGTATCAAATGCCCTTCTCTCCAAATATTTCTACAATGTGGAAAATATAAGGCAAACATCTGACAGAAAACAACTACTTCCCTGGCTAATACCACGACGGACATTGAATTACATCCGACAGTTATTTGTGAAAAGTTCTTCAAAGAAGACCTAGTTGCAATTGCTTATTGTAATTATACGGTTCTTGCCGCTCGTCAGTGACGGGGTTGGTCGGAAAACATTAGTCTTCCTGCCCCAACCCAATGAATTACTGTATAAGTAATATTTCTCCACAAATGAAGCAGCGACTTATAGTAAAAGTCAGTCGCAGCGCCACCCGCGGAGAAATCAACAAGCAATCCTCGGTAGCAAAGACACCAGGAAGTGAACAGAGTTTGAGAATTTTTGCCGAATACTTACTATTTTATTTATTTGATACTCTCAACAGTTGCAAAATTCGATCAACAAAATGACCACGAATTAAAAAAATATGTGTTCCGGACAACGTAAGAGATTGCAAATCTACAAAACTTTTCTGAATATTGTAGCGATGCATGTCAGTTTGCCGAACTTTCTGAATTTTCGCTTATGGTATGTCAAAAAGAATTTTCCTTTCACTTGAGTTGGTTGCAAACGTTATTCGTGATTTGAAATAATCGCCAAAAACTGAACACAGTTGAGTATTTTTTTTTTTTTTTTGAACATTTGTACATTTTTGGATTATTGACAAAGTTGCGTTCGGCTCTCAATTATTACTTATCCGTGATTTCCTTCGTTTTCTATTTCCTCACGTTGCATTTTTGATAATCCAGTCACCAAGTACTCGAAAAGTCCTTCAGGAGTTAACTGATCAAAAATTCAACACAATGTAGGTTCAAGTAATCCGAAGCGATGTTCAAAATGAAATTTCAATTCAGAAATTTTATATCATTTTTATCTTCAAAAGCCTGGCAGACACCGTTCCAAATTTACTGCAGCTTTAAACAGAGATTCACCTAAAAAGAAACGTTCGAAATGATCCGTCACCATAAATTGCTGTCTTTTTAGATCGAGTTACAGTGTAACAAAAGACCAAATTTAATGAGTATTGAAATAAGGTCGGCATTCATCGATCCCAGTTGTCCCGGTCTGGATTTATTCCCTGAGGTTATACATTCCCCGCCATAATGTATCATATGGAAACAAAATTGATTGTTAGGGTGTTGAAAAAAATTCTGGGTTATCGATTCTACACGTATGACAACCTTATATTCGATTTTGTCACATCATATGATTTCTAGTATGGCGACAAATAGAAAATATTAAACGCTAAAAATGGGAAAAAATGGCATTGGTTGGCAAATGAAGGAAGAAGAAACTCTTGTCGAATTTTTACGGGGTTTTGGTTCATTTGTTGCAACCAGTTTCGGCTTTTACTCCATTTTGACATAACTGTTACCAGACGTTCAATTAGTTCGTGATTTACATAGTGCAAGAAAAAAAATAATTTTCAGTCAGTCAGTTTTATTTTATGTATAATTTGTATCCTGTGAATGTCCATACCATTCCAAAAATTTTACAAAAATACTGATATTTCACCTTACAAAACATGTTCACGGTAACTCATGTCAAAACTTCTACCTGTTTGGCCTATATACACGCCTGACCATTTCCCGCATTCCAATTTAGCTATATGAACTGTGTTTTGTTTTTCACTTATTTCTTCTGGGTTTTGCATAGGATATTATGTTCCTGACTTCTCCTTATTATTTTTCTCCTTCTGGCACGAATGGGTATTTGACAGTACGTAGGCTGGACCATTTATGCACCCACATATTTTGCTTCAGTTAGAGCCCGTTACTATTGAAGCAGCCATAAAGAAAGTGATAAAGAAAGCGGCATGAGAAAGGTCTGATAAGATGCCAGAATTACAGTAAATGTCCAACATTCAGACAATCGACACAGAACAAGATCGATGAGGAGGGGCAATCATCGACCTGTTTCCTGCGAAGGCCATTCAATAACGCTCAACGACAAAACAAAGGTTTCTTCGCAGTTAGTCTCATCAACAACGAGCCTTGAGGTGCGACTAGGAAAATTCCTAGGCCTACCTTTGCCGAAAATTCGAAAGGCTACGAGCAGCAACCGGGAAGCTCCCATTGGGCTGAATTCGGCAGCACTGAATTGAAACATCAGACATCAGCAGCGGACATCATTGAAATGGACATGATGAATTCCAAAGGGTTTGGGCTGAATTCCACAGGCGCCGTGTCCAATTTCTCTTTAAGTAGGGGTGTTGTCCGAGACAAAACTCACCTGTAGGATTAAAAAAGTTGCTGGTCAAGAGAATTATTTAAGGAGGCATCTTCGATGTTGGGCAAGAAAGAGGCGGTAGAACGAATATATTTTGGCACAAAATTGACAATGGGAATGCCCGAGAAATCTGGTAATCAGCTAGAAGACTTCGTCCAGCCAAAAAAAGGGGGGGGGGGCTGACAAAACAGTCAACGAAATTGAGAAAACAGAAGTTATCGAAGCTCTGACAGTCGCTGGTCTTATCTAGTCGTACAAGTGAAGAAGATATGGCGATGTCTTCAACTGGAAAAAAAGGAAAGCTATCGCCTTACGAGAATAGATGATATCCTCGTTGGCCAGCTTTACGATAGTCTCACTCTCCAAGCTTTGAAGAATGAATATTGTGAGTTAGAACTGGCCCCAAAGATCTAGAAAAGATAGCTTTCGCTGCAAGCTCCGGATTGTGGCAGCTCATCGTCATGCGATTCGTCTGTCTCAAGAGGTTGGATGCTTTTAGTGGAAATGACTTTTGCAAGGTGACTGCTAATTAGGCGCTAGCTCACTATGTTGTAGATGACTTTTATGGCCTAGGGGATCGCAGCGGTGTTGTCCAAGAAATTTGGTTGATACCAGGAACTACAAAAACCTAATACCGAGTTACATTTATCACAGATGAAGAAGGGTCAGAGAAGCATCTTTTATACACTGTAAACTGGATGCAACCTCAAGATATACCGTGTGAAAGTCTGAAGAGCCTCACCAAATTAAAGATAAATATAATGAGTTATATTTGAATGAGACAGACCCAAAACCATAAGAACAATTGCCGGGTAGGTGTTTTTTTCGCGCAGCTATCTTCAACGTGTTAAGAAGAAGGCAATGCAACTAGCCTAGGGCCAGACCTGTCACTCAGGGTTCTTATTACTTTACCGCTGCATTCCAATAGTCCTTCGAAGCTGTTCTGAAAAAAGGATCGCAAACCATCGACAGCTGTATACTAAGCACGTGAATACCATGCGAGCAGCAAAAAGACTTAGTTAATTGACAGTTGACCGTTGACTCCGCGGTATTTGGGGTTGCATACTCAGAATAACTTTGTAAAAATTATTTCGTGATTTTACTAGTGAAAATAAATTAGTTTAAACAGTCAGGTATGAAAAAATACGTTGGCGTCAATTTGTACATGAAAAATTTTAAATAAAAAACGTATCTTAAAATGCCGATATTTTTTTAATTTTCATTGCTTGTCTTAATCGCCGCCAACGTATTTTTTTGCATTCATTTACAGAACCAAAAATTATTTATCTAGGGAGTTTGTACCATTTATTCTAATACACAAATAGTGGGCATTTTGGACAATTTTTCATCTTTATACCTTTTCCTGTTCAAATCGCACCATGAATGCAAATACAATATTTTATCTGTTGGAATAGTTAGTTACCTTTGAGCACCTTTCAGTTCAAGTTTGATGTTTCTTTCCTTTCATGAACTCCGCTCTAACTGAGTTAGTCTCATCATTTTCTGGCAAAGGCAAAGTTTCAAGTGTGGATTCATTTATGGGAAACTTCTTGCAAGTTAACCTTGTTAGGGAACCAATAAACGAGTGAGGAAAGCGAGTGACATCTTGAAGAAAATGAGGTTTTAATCAATATAATATTCATTGTCAACTACTCTCCCTATATAATTACCAGGGCTGCAACTGGACTGAGAAATGGGATATGTATGTTTGATATGGTAAAACTACATTCACGTCAAGTTTATATAGTTTATAGTTATAGAGGATATAATTACGAATATTTGTAACAGAAGTTCATTCAGGCACATAAAATTGGAGAACATTAATAGGTGAATAACAGACAGTAACATGAAAATTGAGTTTAATTGAATGTATGGACCTGTCGGTAGTCAAACCCAAAACCTATCGATTTTCAGTTGCGTGCGAAATCCACTACATCAGTCTTCTTTTCAGAAAATGACGTTCCACAAAAAAACAACCTTTTGACGGTGTTCGAAAATTATGTTTTGGGTTAGTGTCATCATGAAACATGGATATTTGTTCGAGCTAAACTCTGATAGTTTTTATATCGATTAATGACATCAAAATTTTTTCATGGCACATTAAATATCATTTATATTTTATAAATGTTTACATACGTCACGGGTAGAGTTAGATCAACGGTTAAACTTAAATTTACCCGGGTAAACTGCAAAGTACCCAAGAAACATGGGTTAAGTCCCAAATATAACTGAAATTGGACATATTTGGCGCTTTATCCAAGTAAACCGCATTCCACTCATTTTCGCTTGGTTAAAGTTGGGTGTAACAACAAGGTCATAAATATTTGAACAGGTGAACAGGCAAGCTAAGTTAGCTTTCTCAGGTTAGGTTTGTGTGTAAATCGCGAGCAAAAAGCTAATTCACACATTTTCGACTCGCAAGCTAGGTTAGCTTGCTCGGTTTAGGTTTGTGTGAAAAGCGCGAGCAAAAAACTGATTCATGCATTTTCGACTCGCAAGCTAGGTTAGCTTGCTCAGGTTAGGTTTGTGTGTCAATTGCGAGCGAAAAACTAATTCACGTGTTTTCCACTCGCAAGTAGGTTAGCTTGATCGAGCTAGTTTTGTATGTAAATTGCGACTGAATAATTGATCAAGCATTTTCGACTCAAAGGCTAGGTTAGATTTCTCAGGTAAGGTTTGTGTATCAAATGCGAGCGAAAACACAAATTCACGCATTTTCGACTCGCAAGCCAGGTTAGCTTGCTCAGTTTAGGTTTGTGTGAAAAGCGCGAGCGAAAAACTGATTCACGCATTTTCGACTCGCAAGCTAGTTTAGCTTGCTTAGTTTAGGTTTGTGTGAAGAGCGCGAGCGAAAAACTGATTCACGCATTTTCGACTCGCAAGCTAGTTTAGCTTGCTCAGGTTAGGTTTGTGTGAAAAGCGCGATCAAAAAACTGATTCACGCATTTTCGACTCGCAAGCTAAGTTAGCTTGCTCAGTTTAGGTTTGTGTGAAAAGCGCGAGCGAAAAACTGATTCACGCATTTTCGACTCGCAAGCTAGTTTAGCTTGCTCAGGTTAGGTTTGTGTGAAAAGCGCGATCAAAAACTAATTCACGTTTTTTCGACTCGCAAGCTAAGTTGGCTTGCTCAGTTTAGGTTTGTGTGAAAAGCGCGAGTGAAAAACTGATTCACGCATTTTCGACTCGCAAGCTAGTTTATCTTGCTCAGCTAAGGTTTGTGTGAAAAGCACGAGCGAAAAACTGATTCACGCATTTTCGACTCGCAAACTAGTTTAGCTTGCTCAGGTTAGGTTTGTGTGAAAAGCGCGATCAAAAACTAATTCACGTTTTTTCGACTCGCAAGCTAAGTTAGCTTGCTCAATTTAGGTTTGTGTGAAAAGCGCGAGTGAAAAACTGATTCACGCATTTTCGACTCGCAAGCTAGTTTATCTTGCTCAGCTAAGGTTTGTGTGAAAAGCACGAGCGAAAAACTGATTCACGCATTTTCGACTCGCAAGCTAGTTTAGCTTGCTCAGGTTAGGTTTGTGTGAAAAGCGCGATCAAAAACTAATTCACGTTTTTTCGACTCGCAAGCTAAGTTAGCTTGCTCAGTTTAGGTTTGTGTGAAAAGCACGAGCGAAAAACTGATTCACGTATTTTCGACTCGCAAGCTAGTTTAGCTTGCTCAGTTTAGGTTTGTGTGAAGAGCGCGAGCGAAAAACTGATTCACGCATTTTCGACTCGCAAGCTAGTTTAGCTTGCTCAGGTTAGGTTTGTGTGAAAAGCGCGATCAAAAAACTAATTCACGTTTTTTCGACTCGCAAGCTAGGTTAGCTTGCTCAGTTTAGGTTTGTGTGAAGAGCACGAGCGAAAAACTGATTCACGCATTTTCGACTTGCAAGCTAGTTCAGCTTGCTCAGCTAAGGTTTGTGTGAAAAGCGCGATCAAAAAACTAATTTGCTTATTTTCGACTCGCAAGCTGAGTTAGTTTGCTCAGGTTAGGTTTGTGTGAAAAGCGCGAGCGAAACACTAATTCACGCATTTTCGACTCGCAAGAGTCGCAAGCTGGGTTAGCTTGCTCAGGTTAGGTTTGTGTGTCAACTGCACCAGAAATGTTTGTGTATATTACTATTTTTCATTTAATATCCATACATTTTTCTCCGTGCACTTTGATAAAAATGGACTATCTCCTACAATATCTGGTTATTCTGCAAATATCATTCGAGCATGCGCCCAGATATGTCAAATTCAAATGCAGCTTATAAAATTATCACTAATAGCAAGTTAATTGGTTAGTTCTTGGGTCACGAAAAAATTAAGACACTCGAGTTCTGGACAATGGTAGAACAATAACACATCATTACTGTTGTCATAGATCCTCCTAAACGAATAAATCAAGAATTTATGATACGTTAATTTAAATAACTATTTTGTTTTTCTGGACAATGTTCCTGCAGGCACACCGAATATTTCCATGGAAATAACCACCACTGTCAGCGTATGTAAACAAGAAACACGACTTTCCTGTGTCACGTCCAAGCGTGATCCAGCAATATTCAAAACAGCCTCATTTGAAATTCAAATTCCCGATTTGCGTCCATAGAAAATACTGAAATATTCAGAATTCCTATATAATATGCATTCTGGATTAGAAAGTAATGAACTCAAATCTTTCTCATGACTTATGAAACATCGTCTACAATAAAAGTCGGTATTCTGTTGTTTTCTCAGAATACTCTAATATGTAATACTGTACTTTTCTACACTGTTTTGGAAAATTTCTAAATGTGAATGTGATGCGTGTTTGAAATCCTGCAACTGTTTGTCCGTGAGTGGAAGCGTTCAAGGAAATATTATACCGGGTGTCCCAAGTTATCGTATACAGGCAATATCTCGCTTATTTGACAAAATGATAAAAAAATAACGAAATTGCTTTGAATGGCATTAAAGTACCTTACTCATGACGTATAATAAAATGAATTTCATTTGTCAGTAGATACCCCTCACTTTTTATTTCCAAATGGCACCATCTGTATATTGCAATGGAAAATTGAGTGTTATTCTATTTGGAATACAACGATAGCACATACTTGGTATATTTTTATAAATAAAAACAAAATCATTAACATTTTGTGACTTTTTTCACGTTACCTAATTATCCTTATAAAACTAAAAAATTGCTTCCGCCCAGGTTTATAAAATCTTGACAGAATAGGAGCAACCTTATTTTTTGTTTTCAAAAAAACGGAAGCTTCTTATGTCAAAAAATTAATGACAGTAATTCTATTTCATAGTGTAGAACATCAGTCAGTCCTATTCTGTCAAGTTTTTATAAACATTTACAGAGGCAATTTTTCATTTTTATAAGGATGATTAGGTAACGTGGAAAAAATCACAAAATGTTAATGATTTTGTTTTTATTATTAAGAAAATATATATATTCACGCCTTGTTCTCAATGATTTAACTGTTTAGTTTCCCCGTTTCCTGCCAAATGTACCACAATATTTGAAGCTTGCATGTACCCCGCTCTCCTATTAACCCGCCGTGTTGCTATGCGTCCGGCCATATTTACACTAATATTTTTTTTCTCTAGCGTTATAGTTTTAGAGTAATTTGAAAAAACTACCTATTTTTTGCAATATTCAATTACTATAGCAATTGTTTACGCAGGTATATACTGGTTTGAATCTTTGGCAATTTTTTTTGGATGTCATAACGAAATCAACATTGGGGAATATTTGAATTCAACTTTTTCTTAAAGATTATTTTTCACCTTGACAGGGTCATTTTCATTGTTGTATATGTATTTTATTGGTTTATATATTATATGTATGTTTGTATAAATTTTTTGTATCTATTTCCGAATATATGTGATCGATTCTATATTGTAATTGTAATTTTATACTGTGTTGACTTATATTTAAATGGTCATTTATAATTGTGTATATTTTTATATTGTTATGTATATGTATGTATATATATGTACAATTCCTTGTAACGTGTGACTTGCAGCAAACATTTTATGTAAAGTTGTCAAATAAATCTGTCTATCTATCTATCTATCTATCTATCTAAATCAATAATAGCGCGTGTCTCAATTCGCATTAGCAATACTAACACTTTTTGGAAACTTGTGAACTAGTCTAAAGTATATCTAGAATTGGTTCGTTTCAAAATCGAATGTAATGAAGGGACTTCTTTAAATATTCTTTTGTTTTCTCTGAGGTTCATGAAAATGTTCGGTGTTACCCACGTATACACCGTGATATTTCAGGAATCATAATACGCAAGATCATTTTTCAGGTCAAAATAATGTGCCCTGAACGAACAAAAGCCACCGAGGAGAGTAATTCAATTACATACGAGCTTTCCAGCAGCTTCGTTATTTTATAACGCTTACCTAATAAAAGAAGAATTGTGGCGTGCATGGACCCTTTTCAAAAATATCTTAATTGAGTTTGGTGGTTAGAGTTTGGCGGAGCAGTCGTTGTTTTGAGTTGAAAAACAAATTCAGTTGGAACTCCGTTTTTCTCCATTGTGTTGGTATTGTGATAAATATGGTCAACTTTTTTTTGTAAAGGACCCGTGGACTGCGTTAATAAAAATGCACCATATGCAAAATCGCATGCCGGATCCAAATTCAGCTCCTAGCTATTCTGGTCTAACAAATTGCGACATATTTCAATGAATTCTGATTCCATAGAATCAGCAGGTGCCGTCCTCCTCTAAGCCTAGCTTCCTTAGGTGTTCTTTGAGTCTGCAATGCCTTAGAAATCCCGTAATTATCTTTAGACTAGTTTTGCTCAGGTTAATCTTGATCTTGCTCGGTTGAAATTGCCGAGGAGATCTTAGGCCTGCCTTATCCCTAGACGTCTTGGCCAGTATGTTGCTCTCATTGCTTCTTCTTCTTCTTTATTGAGTTCTTCTTGGAAGTAAGATTTTTCAAGTCCGCAGAATGGTTCTGGCCCGATCAATGGCGTTGATGCGCCTTTTCGTGCCAGGGTATCTGCTTGTTCATTGCCCTCCACTCCGACGTGACCTGGCACCCAGAGGAAGGTCACCTTGTTGTTCCTGCCTGGATCATTAAGTTTGTCTAGGCATTCCCAAACCATCTTCGAAGAAGCTCAACGCTTTGATGGCTGCTTGGCTATTTCCTGCTGAGGTTGAATTGAATACACCTTCTGTGGCGTTAATTTCTGCTTGCTCAGGAATTGGCCCATGAGTTCGAAGTATTTGGTGCGAGATCCAAAGACTCCTGCTCTAGTTTCCTCTGGAGTTTGGACCCGTCCGAGAACAATGTTATGGTATTCTTTTCCAGTGCTCGAATGGATTTTATGTTCCATTCCCGCTTGGTATTTAGTTCCGTTCGAAAACATTTCTCGAAACTAAATTTCCTGGTAATTTCATCAGTTGGGAGATCGATAAGGTGTACACATTTGGTGGGGGTTGAGCTCCTTACACCTTTGAGTCCGACTTTAGCCAACCTGAGGATTGCTTCCCAAGCAGTTCTTCTCACAATGATATGGAGAGGAGTGAGGTCCAGAATGACCTCTATTGCTTTTGTTGGAGTCGACCTCATTGCTCCTGTTATACAAAGACATGCTAGTCTTTGCGCTTCCTCCAAGATTTTCTTTGTTGTGGCGAGCTCGTGCCACACTACTGCTCCGTAGGTGATCATATGCCTCACTATCATGGTGTACATCTATCGCATCGGATGGGTTACAGTCCTACGTTTTTCCTGCAATGTTCCTGCACACCATCAGTGATGATTTTGCCTTATTAGAGATCTTTTCTACATGTCCTAGATACTTCGTCGAGGCGAACAGTCCGTAGGTGCTGAAACTTTGTTTTTTTAGTGAATGGTACTACTATGGTTTGATGAGTTAATTCTCAACCCACCGAGAGGCACCACCTTCTGGTTGTCCCTAGCTCTCTTTCTATGAGATCGCAGAGGGTTTCTACGAGTTTGCCTTTGGCTATAATGACTATGTCGTCCGCATATCCAAGGCAAGTGACTCCGTTTCCGGTCAGTGTTCCGAGTAGTTCGTCTACTACGAGACTCCACATCAGAGGTGATGATAGTATCCCTCCTTGTGGGCATCCCCTATTTGTGCTGATCCGAAAGCTGCTCTTGCCCACTTTCTTTTCAGCAGTTCTTGTAGCCAGCATTTGGCACATCCATTCGCGGAAAGGTTGGCGATCTGTCTCTGTTTTGAAGATATTTAAATTGACGATGCTCTACTGTATTTATTATCTTATTATTATCATCAATTGTTCCACCGTTAGCGGCACCATCGAGGCTGACCCGTCGAGTTTAGTCCTCACATCCATATGCCGGCACTTTGGAGACATGCCAAACATGCCTTCCTTGAGTCTCGTTCATACAACGAATGACAAAGCAGAATTTCACAGAAGAGAAGATATTATCAGGTACCTACTTCCCTTTGGCTCTCACGAAGTTCTCTGAGTATCACATTATTTTTCTTTTCGTGGGGACCAGAACAAAAATGCAATTGAAACAATAGTTATTGTAAAAACGTAAACATAATTCGACCATCCGCTGTACGTACATTCTATTACGATTTAAATTTGACAAATATTCAAAAATTCATTGAAACTGTAATGAACGCTAATAATTTGGATTTACATTTCTCCAGTAGGAATATTTTTGTTGATACTCATGCTTGAATTCCTTTCAATTACTTTTCAATACTCTCCAATTCCTCAAATAGCATCGAACCATTGGCGGAAGACCTTCGCAAGAGGATTTCTTTTGTCCTGAATAGGTCACGTATAAATCCAGATGATCATCCGGATCTTCTGTGATTTCCCCTTCTCGTACGGTTTGAACTGAATGTAATACTGATAAATTGCCACGTTATAGTAGCGTGAAAAAGACGGGGAAGCGTTTATATTTCGAAATTACGAGTAACATCATCATTTCAGATTCAAACTTGTTTAATATATTTGGCGTATCTTTTGCCTCGAAGTTCACGCGAACTTCCTCCGTATTCCGAACACAAAGTACAACTTACCTACTTCCAAGAACTTTTCGAGTTAGCGGAAAATGAACTGTGAAAATACCAAATTCAAAGTGTCCTTAATACTGTACAGGCTTACTTGTAAAGACATTTCGAAGGCATTATTGGTTTATCATCGTCTATACCGGGTGTCCATGGAAGGTGGATCGCCCCTACAACTTATTTTTTTTTTTGAAGATATTGGAATGAAATTTGGAGGATCTATCATGGAGCTTCATGGCAATTTCCGGTCTCTCCGGAAGTGATATGAACTTTCGATTTTTAAATGAGACACCCGGTATATTTTCACTTTGTTTGTCTCCATATGACGTTCTGAATACAAGCTTGTAGCATTTGTTACTTTTTGAAACCAAAAATTTTTGAAATTTTGAAATTTATTTTTGAATAAATAAATATAATTTTTTTATTTATGAACAGATTTCGATGAAATTCTGACCAAATATGTTTCGTAAAACTTTGAATCTAGTGGTGTTGTCAGAATTTTGATGAAAGTTCTGAAATTGAAGTGGTGGTCTTATTTATTGACAAAATTTTCAAATTTTATACACATATAACTTTTTTACTGATGGACCCATTCCTACGTAATTTTCACATAAATCACTTGAAAATGTCGTGAATACAGTGGCTTCGTCAAATTCTATTTAAAAAAATCGCTAATATGTTTTTTGGATTTTTGACCTTGAAAAAAATTCGAAGTAGGCCTTGAAATTTTTATTTTTATTTCGAATTTATGGCACTCAATTAGAACAATTGAAGCTCTATCTATTGAAAAAAAAACGGTTTCATGGGTAAGTTGAAAATGAGACAGGAGTAAAACAAAGTTTTTATTTTGGCATGTATAAATAGGACCTGTCACACTACTTTGAAATTGTTGCATATAGTCCAGAGGGGGTATGGGTTGCTGCTTCAGTATAATAATTCCAAATTCACTGAATTATTCATGATTTTCTGATCATCCGCAAACATCTCCGTGAAGTGCGACAAAACACATTTTAGGTACACAAATACTCGCATATTATATTTGCTTGAGAAGGTAGGAGTCTTCAGAAACGATATGAACTTTTCCTTTTACTTCTCTGATCATTTTCAGCAGAGTTATGACCAAATAATTTTTGTGGAGAATTGAATTGTCTTTCACCTTGTTGAGTTGTTTTTTCGATAAATCATATACTTTCCAAGATTACATCAAAATTCTATTTATTTATTTTTAAATGAAAAAAAAAATTGTTTCGTGTTTATCATGGTTCCAACTACTAGCATACGAAATTTGGTGGTACTACAATCGATCCTCGTCTCAAAATCCAATCGTACTGGATTATATATGGTGTACAGCCAAAGATTTTAATATAAATGCCAAAAATCAAGGCATTGTTCTATAATGGAATGTGACCAAAAATTGATAAAAACATAATTTCTTATAGCCATTCAATATCCCGGTATAAATTCGGGGGATGTGTTGCAAGTATATATTGTAAAACATAAAATCTTCCGAAACTTTATTTTATAGTTGGGTAAAGATATTCACGCCCTTCTGAATATGGCGGCAAAAACCTTCACGATCAAAATATGGTAAACGATATCTCAATAACAGGATATTGGTCGGGTCCACAAAAATGCCGATGGAACAGAATATAATGAAGGGAAGGATGCAGAAGAGGATGAAGCAGTACAGAAAAATTGTTCAATTCCTTCAATAAGTGTCAATAAACTCCAAAACATTAATACATGATTGGCTTTATAGTACTCTTCACACGTTATGGTATAATATGAAACTTTATCACTAGTGCACAACCATTACCTATTATAAACTGATTCAACTTTGAATTACTAACGCCTAGCCGTACCAATTCTACTTTTGATCCCGCAGTTCCGCATGCGCACAACTCGAATTAAAATAATGTAATTGACCAATTTAATGGCGGTGTGTTTAGATGACAAAACAAGAAGGCAAACTGAATTGAAATTGCGTGAATTAGTTTTTTGCTCGCAATTGACACACAAACCTAACCTGAGCAAGCTAACCTAGATTACGAAATAACGACTATTTATACAAAATTCAGAAAGAACAGGCGTGGAGCAGCCATATTCGACGGTTCTCCCCGCTTCTAGCGTAAACAAGTGCGCATGCGGAACTACCGGATCAAAAGTAGAATTGGTACGGCTAGACACTTTTATTTGAATTGATATAATGCGCGGTTTGAGTTTCGTTGGCTAGAATTTCTGTCTTTTCTGTAACAATATTCGAAAAACGTTCCGACAAATCGAATAATTAATGGCCATTTTAATTTTTCCCTCTTCTCTTTTTGAGAAAGTTATTACTTCATCGACTTAGATATGTACTATTCCTCATCTAACTACACCTTTCTTTGTATACGAAGATATAATTATATAAATAATATTGTTTTGGGTAAAGTCTTGTTTTCAATTTCAATTTTACATCAAGTATTGACGTCACTACTTGTTTTCGACATTTCCGTTCAAAGATGCGGAATCAGCACGTCAAAATACGTTCGAGGACAAAAATTTGAAAATCGAAAAATGAAAAATAAAAAATCTCAGAAATTTGGATTTTTCACCTTAAACACCCTTTTCCGGTTAAATCTTATATCTGAGCAAATAAAAATCATACATTTTCGGAAAGAGCATGAAATTTTACGTATAAAGTGCAAATTTCAAGTCGATGTGACGACTTCGTATTTTTCATGATTTTTAGGGGAACCCCTTGCTACTTTTTCGAGTAATTTTTAATTTTTTCGATTGACTCGAAATATACGAAACATACTATTTCGGTCATTCTGAATCGATTGGCGTTCGCAGAATTTGTCTATCTCTAACCGTTCTCGAGTTGGTCAACTCTGAATCAGTTTTTGATGTTTTTTTTGCCGCCAAAAATAATTCTGATGTGTTTTCGACATTTCCGTTCAAAGATTCGGAATCAGCACGTCAGAATACGTTCGGGGACAAAAATTTAAAATTCGAAAAATGAAAAATAAAAAATCTCAGAAAATTGGATGTTCTACCTTAAACACTCGTTTCCGGCTAAATCTTATATCTGAGCACATAAAAATCATTTATTTTCGGAATCAGCATGAAATTTTATGTATAAAGTGCAAATTTCAAGTCGATGTGACGACTTAGTATTTTTCATGATTTTTAGGGGTGAACCCTTTGCTACTTTTTCGAGTAATTTTAAATTTTTTCGATTGACTCGAAATATACGAAACATACTATTTCGGTCATTCTGAATCGATTGGCGTTCGCAGAATTTGTCTATCTCTAACCGTTCTCGAGTTGGTCAACTCTGAATCAGTTTTTGATGTTTTTTTTGCCGCCAAAAATATTTCTGATGAGTTTTCGACATTTCCGTTCAAAGATTCGGAATCAGCACGTCAGAATACGTTCGGGGACAAAAATTTAAAATTCGAAAAATGAAAAATAAAAAATCTCAGAAAATTGGATGTTCTACCTTAAACACTCGTTTCCGGCTAAATCTTATATCTGAGCACATAAAAATCATTTATTTTCGGAATCAGCATGAAATTTTATGTATAAAGTGCAAATTTCAAGTCGATGTGACGACTTAGTATTTTTCATGATTTTTAGGGGTGAACCCCTTGCTACTTTTTCGAGTAATTTTTAATTTTTTTGATTGACTCGAAATATACGAAACATACTATTTCGGTCATTCTGAATCGATTGGCGTTCGCAGAATTTGTCTATCTCTAACCGTTCTCGAGTTGGTCAACTCTGAATACGTTTTTGATGTTTTTTTTGCCGCCAAAAATATTTCTGATGTGTTTTCGACATTTCCGTTCAAAGATTCGGAATCAGCACGTCAGAATACGTTCGGGGACAAAAATTTGAAATTCGAAAAATGAAAAATAAAAAATCTCAGAAAATTGGATGTTCTACCTTAAACACTCGTTTCCGGCTAAATCTTATATTTGAGCACATAAAAATCATATATTTTCGGAATCAGCATGAAATTTTACGTATAAAGTGCAAATTTCAAGTCGATGTGACGACTTAGTATTTTTCATGATTTTTAGGGGTGAACCCATGGCTACTTTTTCGAGTAATTTTTAATTTTTTCGATTGACTCGAAATATACGAAACATACTATTTCGGTCATTCTGAATCGATTGGCGTTCGCAGAATTTGTCTATCTCTAACCGTTCTCGAGTTGGTCAACTCTGAATCAGTTTTTGATGTTTTTTTTGCCGCCAAAAATATTTCTGATGTGTTTTCGACATTTCCGTTCAAAGATTCGGAATCAGCACGTCAGAATACGTTCGGAGACAAAAATTTAAAATTCGAAAAATGAAAAATAAAAAATCTCAGAAAATTGGATGTTCTACCTTAAACACTCGCTTCCGGCTAAATCTTATATCTGAGCACATAAAAATCATTTATTTTCGGAATCAGCATGAAATTTTATGTATAAGGTGCAAATTTCAAGTCGATGTGACGACTTAGTATTTTTCATGATTTTTAGGGGTGAACCCCTTGCTACTTTTTCGAGTAATTTTTAATTTCTTCGATTGACTCGAAATATACGAAACATACTATTTCGGTCATTCTGAATCGATTGGCGTTCGCAGAATTTGTCTATCTCTAACCGTTCTCGAGTTGGTCAACTCTGAATCAGTTTTTAGATGTTTTTTTTGCCGGTAAAAATATTTCTGATGTGTTTTCAACATTTCCGTTCTAAGATTCGGAATCAGCACGTCAAAACACGTTCGAGGACAAAAATTTAAAATTCGAAAAATGAAAAATAAAAAATCTCAGAAAATTGGATGTTCTACCTTAAACACTCGTTTCCGGCTAAATCTTATATCTGAGCACATAAAAATCATATATTTTCGGAATCAGCATGAAATTTTACGTATAAAGTGCAAATTTCAAGTCGATGTGACGACTTAGTATTTTTCATGATTTTTAGGGGTGAACCCCTTGCTACTTTTTCGAGTAATTTTTAATTTTTTCGATTGTCTCGAAATATACGAAACATACTATTTCGGTCATCCTGAATCGATTGGCGTTCGCAGAATTTGTCTATCTTTACCCGTTCTCGAGTTGGTCAACTCTGAATCAGTTTTTAGATGTTTTTTTTTGCCGCCAAAAATATTTCTGATGTGTTTTCGACATTTCCGTTCAAAGATTCGGAATCAGCACGTCAAAATACGTTCGAGGACAAAAATTTAAAATTCGAAATATGAAAAATAAAAAATCTCAGAAAATTGGATGTTCTACCTTAAACACTCGTTTCCGGCTAAATCTTATATCTGAGCACATAAAAATCATTTATTTTCGGAATCAGCATGAAATTTTATGTATAAAGTGCAAATTTCAAGTCGATGTGACGACTTCGTATTTTTCATGATTTTTAGGGGTGAACCCCTTGCTACTTTTTCGAGTAATTTTTAATTTTTTCGATTGACTCGAAATATACGAAACATACTATTTCGGTCATTCTGAATCGATTGGCGTTCGCAGAATTTGTCTATCTCTAACCGTTCTCGAGTTGGTCAACTCTGAATCAGTTTTTGATGTTTTTTTTGCCGCCAAAAATAATTCTGATGTGTTTTCGACATTTCCGTTCAAAGATTCGGAATCAGCACGTCAGAATACGTTCGGGGACAAAAATTTTAAATTCGAAAAATGAAAAATAAAAAATCTCAGAAAATTGGATGTTCTACCTTAAACACTCGTTTCCGGCTAAATCTTATATCTGAGCACATAAAAATCATTTATTTTCGGAATCAGCATGAAATTTTATGTATAAAGTGCAAATTTCAAGTCGATGTGACGACTTAGTATTTTTCATGATTTTTAGGGGTGAACCCCATGCTACTTTTTCGAGTAATTTTTAATTTTTTTGATTGACTCGAAATATACGAAACATACTATTTCGGTCATTCTGAATCGATTGGCGTTCGCAGAATTTGTCTATCTCTAACCGTTCTCGAGTTGGTCAACTCTGAATACGTTTTTGATGTTTTTTTTGCCGCCAAAAATATTTCTGATGTGTTTTCGACATTTCCGTTCAAAGATTCGGAATCAGCACGTCAGAATACGTTCGGGGACAAAAATTTGAAATTCGAAAAATGAAAAATAAAAAATCTCAGAAAATTGGATGTTCTACCTTAAACACTCGTTTCCGGCTAAATCTTATATTTGAGCACATAAAAATCATATATTTTCGGAATCAGCATGAAATTTTACGTATAAAGTGCAAATTTCAAGTCGATGTGACGACTTAGTATTTTTCATGATTTTTAGGGGTGAACCCATGGCTACTTTTTCGAGTAATTTTTAATTTTTTCGATTGACTCGAAATATACGAAACATACTATTTCGGTCATTCTGAATCGATTGGCGTTCGCAGAATTTGTCTATCTCTAACCGTTCTCGAGTTGGTCAACTCTGAATCAGTTTTTGATGTTTTTTTTGCCGCCAAAAATATTTCTGATGTGTTTTCGACATTTCCGTTCAAAGATTCGGAATCAGCACGTCAGAATACGTTCGGAGACAAAAATTTAAAATTCGAAAAATGAAAAATAAAAAATCTCAGAAAATTGGATGTTCTACCTTAAACACTCGCTTCCGGCTAAATCTTATATCTGAGCACATAAAAATCATTTATTTTCGGAATCAGCATGAAATTTTATGTATAAGGTGCAAATTTCAAGTCGATGTGACGACTTAGTATTTTTCATGATTTTTAGGGGTGAACCCCTTGCTACTTTTTCGAGTAATTTTTAATTTCTTCGATTGACTCGAAATATACGAAACATACTATTTCGGTCATTCTGAATCGATTGGCGTTCGCAGAATTTGTCTATCTCTAACCGTTCTCGAGTTGGTCAACTCTGAATCAGTTTTTAGATGTTTTTTTTGCCGGTAAAAATATTTCTGATGTGTTTTCAACATTTCCGTTCTAAGATTCGGAATCAGCACGTCAAAACACGTTCGAGGACAAAAATTTAAAATTCGAAAAATGAAAAATAAAAAATCTCAGAAAATTGGATGTTCTACCTTAAACACTCGTTTCCGGCTAAATCTTATATCTGAGCACATAAAAATCATATATTTTCGGAATCAGCATGAAATTTTACGTATAAAGTGCAAATTTCAAGTCGATGTGACGACTTAGTATTTTTCATGATTTTTAGGGGTGAACCCCTTGCTACTTTTTCGAGTAATTTTTAATTTTTTCGATTGTCTCGAAATATACGAAACATACTATTTCGGTCATCCTGAATCGATTGGCGTTCGCAGAATTTGTCTATCTTTACCCGTTCTCGAGTTGGTCAACTCTGAATCAGTTTTTAGATGTTTTTTTTTGCCGCCAAAAATATTTCTGATGTGTTTTCGACATTTCCGTTCAAAGATTCGGAATCAGCACGTCAAAATACGTTCGAGGACAAAAATTTAAAATTCGAAATATGAAAAATAAAAAATCTCAGAAAATTGGATGTTCTACCTTAAACACTCGTTTCCGGCTAAATCTTATATCTGAGCACATAAAAATCATTTATTTTCGGAATCAGCATGAAATTTTATGTATAAAGTGCAAATTTCAAGTCGATGTGACGACTTCGTATTTTTCATGATTTTTAGGGGTGAACCCCTTGCTACTTTTTCGAGTAATTTTTAATTTTTTCGATTGACTCGAAATATACGAAACATACTATTTCGGTCATTCTGAATCGATTGGCGTTCGCAGAATTTGTCTATCTCTAACCGTTCTCGAGTTGGTCAACTCTGAATCAGTTTTTGATGTTTTTTTTGCCGCCAAAAATAATTCTGATGTGTTTTCGACATTTCCGTTCAAAGATTCGGAATCAGCACGTCAGAATACGTTCGGGGACAAAAATTTAAAATTCGAAAAATGAAAAATAAAAAATCTCAGAAAATTGGATGTTCTACCTTAAACACTCTTTTCCGGCTAAATCTTATATCTGAGCACATAAAAATCATTTATTTTCGGAATCAGCATGAAATTTTATGTATAAAGTGCAAATTTCAAGTCGATGTGACGACTTAGTATTTTTCATGATTTTTAGGGGTGAACCCCTTGCTACTTTTTCGAGTAACTTTTTATTTTTTCGATTGACTCGAAATATACGAAACATACTATTTCGGTCATTCTGAATCGATTGGCGTTCGCAGAATTTGTCTATCTCTAACCGTTCTCGAGTTGGTCAACTCTGAATCAGCTTTTGATGTTTTTTTTGCCGCCAAAAATATTTCTGATGTGTTTTCGACATTTCCGTTCAAAGATTCGGAATCAGCACGTCAGAATACGTTCGGGGACAAAAATTTAAAATTCGAAAAATGAAAAATAAAAAATCCCAGAAAATTGGATGTTCTACCTTAAACACTCGTTTCCGGCTAAATCCTATATCTGAGCACATAAAAATCATTCATTTTCGGAATCAGCATGAAATTTTATGTATAAAGTGCAAATTTCAAGTCGATGTGACGACTTAGTATTTTTCATGATTTTTAGGGGTGAACCCCTTGCTACTTTTTCGAGTAACTTTTTATTTTTTCGATTGACTCGAAATATACGAAACATACTATTTCGGTCATTCTGAATCGATTGGCGTTCGCAGAATTTGTCTATCTCTAACCGTTCTCGAGTTGGTCAACTCTGAATCAGCTTTTGATGTTTTTTTTGCCGCCAAAAATATTTCTGATGTGTTTTCGACATTTCCGTTCAAAGATTCGGAATCAGCACGTCAGAATACGTTCGGGGACAAAAATTTAAAATTCGAAAAATGAAAAATAAAAAATCTCAGAAAATTGGATGTTCTACCTTAAACACTCGTTTCCGGCTAAATCCTATATCTGAGCACATAAAAATCATTCATTTTCGGAATCAGCATGAAATTTTATGTATAAAGTGCAAATTTCAAGTCGATGTGACGACTTAATATTTTTCATGATTTTTAGGGGTGAACCCCTTGCTACTTTTTCGAGTAACTTTTTATTTTTTCGATTAACTCGAAATATACGAAACATACTATTTCGGTCATTCTGAATCGATTGGCGTTCGCAGAATTTGTCTATCTCTAACCGTTCTCGAGTTGGTCAACTCTGAATCAGCTTTTGATGTTTTTTTTGCCGCCAAAAATATTTCTGATGTGTTTTCGACATTTCCGTTCAAAGATTCGGAATCAGCACGTCAGAATACGTTCGGGGACAAAAATTTGAAATTCGAAAAATGAAAAATAAAAAATCTCAGAAAATTGGATGTTCTACCTTAAACACTCGTTTCCGGCTAAATCCTATATCTGAGCACATAAAAATCATTCATTTTCGGAATCAGCATGAAATTTTATGTATAAAGTGCAAATTTCAAGTCGATGTGACGACTTAGTATTTTTCATGATTTTTAGGGGTGAACCCCTTGCTACTTTTTCGAGTAATTTTTAATTTTTTCGATTGACTCGAAATATACGAAACATACTATTTCGGTC
This sequence comes from Chrysolina haemoptera, assembly GCA_958298965.1. Classification (NCBI taxonomy): domain Eukaryota; kingdom Metazoa; phylum Arthropoda; class Insecta; order Coleoptera; family Chrysomelidae; genus Chrysolina; species Chrysolina haemoptera. The sequence goes on along the minus strand of OY282592.1, from coordinate 33,954,953 downwards.
ATTCTGAATCGATTGGCGTTCGCAGAATTTGTCTATCTCTAACCGTTCTCGAGTTGGTCAACTCTGAATCAGTTTTTGATGTTTTTTTTGCCGCCAAAAATATTTCTGATGTGCTTTCGACATTTCCGTTCAAAGATTCGGAATCAGCACGTCAGAATACGTTCGGGGACAAAAATTTAAAATTCGAAATATGAAAAATAAAAAATCTCAGAAAATTGGATTTTCTACCTTAAACACTCGTTTCCGGCTAAATCTTATATCTGAGCACATAAAAATTATATATTTTCGGAATCAGCATGAAATTTTACGTATAAAGTGCAAATTTCAAGTCGATGTGACAACTTAGTATTTTTCATGATTTTTAGGGGTAATTTTCGAGTAATTTTTAATTTTTTCGATTGACTCGAAATATACGAAACATACTATTTCGGTCATTCTGAATCGATTGGCGTTCGCAGAATTTGTCTATCTCTAACCGTTCTCGAGTTGGTCAACTCTGAATCAGTTTTTAGATGTTTTTTTTGCCGGTAAAAATATTTCTGATGTGTTTTCGACATTTCCGTTCAAAGATTCGGAATCAGCACGTCAAAATACGTTCGAGGACAAAAATTTAAAATTCGAAAAATGAAAAATAAAAAATCTCAGAAAATTGGATGTTCTACCTCAAACACTCGTTTCCGGCTAAATCTTATATCTGAGCACATAAATATCATTTATTTTCGGAATCAGCATGAAATTTTACGTATAAAGTGCAAATTTCAAGTCGATGTGACGACTTAGTATTTTTCATGATTTTTAGGGGTGAACCCCTTGCTACTTTTTCGAGTAATTTTTAATTTTTTCGATTTTCTCGAAATATAGGAAACATACTATTTCGGTCATCCTTAATCGATTGGCGTTCGCAGAATTTGTCTATATTTAACCGTTCTCGAGTTGGTCAACTCTGAATCAGTTTTTAGATGTTTTTTTTTGCCGCCAAAAATATTTCTGATGTGTTTTCGACAGTTCCGTTCAAAGATTCGGAATCAGCACGTCAAAATACGTTCGAGGACAAAAATTTAAAATTCGAAAAATGAAAAATAAAAAATCTCAGAAAATTGGATTTTCTATCTTAAACACTCGTTTCCGGCTAAATCTTATATCTGAGCACATAAAAATTATATATTTTCGGAATCAGCATGAAATTTTACGTATAAAGTGCAAATTTCAAGTCGATGTGACGACTTAGTATTTTTCATGAGTACTTTTTCGAGTAATTTTTAATTTTTTCGATTGACTCGAAATATACGAAATATATTATTTCGGTCATCCTGAATCGATTGGCGTTCGCAGAATTTGTCTATCTCTAACCGTTCTCGAGTTGGTCAACTCTGAATCATTTTTTGATGTTTTTTTTGCCGCCAAAAATATATCTGATGTTTTTTCGACATTTCCGTTCAAAGATTCGAAATCAGCACGTCAGAATACGTTCGAGGACAAAAATTTAAAATTCGAAAAATGAAAAAAAAAAATCTCAGAAAATTAGATTTTCTACCTTAAACACTCATTTCCGGCTACATCTTATATCTGCGCACATAAATATCATACATTTTCGGAATCAGCATGAAATTTTACGTATAAAGTGCAATTTTCAGTTCGATGTGACGACTTGGTATTTTTCATGATTTTTTGGGGGTGAACCCCTTGCTACTTTTTCGAGTAATTTTTAATTTTTTCGATTGTCTCGAAATATACGAAACATACAATTTCCGTCATCCTGAATCGATTGGCGTTCGCAGAATTTGTCTATCTTTAACCGTTCTCGAGTTGGTCAACTCTGAATCAGTTTTTAGATGTTTTTTTTTGCCGCCAAAAATATTTCTGATTTGTTTTCGACAGTTCCGTTCAAAGATTCGGAATCAGCACGTCAAAATACGTTCGAGGACAAAAATTTAAAATTCGAAAAATGAAAAATAAAAAATCTCAGAAAATTGAATTTTCTACCTTAAACACTCGTTTCCGGCTAAATCTTATATCTGAGCACATGAAAATTATATATTTTCGGAATCAGCATGAAATTTTACGTATAAAGTGCAAATTTCAAGTCGAAGTGACGACTTAGTATTTTTCATGATTTTTAGGGGTGAACCCCTTGCTACTTTTTCGAGTAATTTTTAATTTTTTCGATTGTCTCGAAATATACGAAACATACTATTTCGGTCATCCTGAATCGATTGGCGTTCGCAGAATTTGTCTATCTTTAACCGTTCTCGAGTTGGTCAACTCTGAATCAGTTTTTAGATGTTTTTTTTTGCCGCCAAAAATATTTCTGATTTGTTTTCGACATTTCTGTTCAAAGATTCGGAATCAGCACGTCAAAATACGTTCGAGGACAAAAATTTAAAATTCGAAAAATGAAAAATAAAAAATCTCAGAAAATTGGATTTTCTACCTTAAACGCTCGTTTCCGGCTAAATCTTATATCTGAGCACATAAAAATTATATATTTTCGGAATCAGCATGAAATTTTACGTATAAAGAGCAAATTTCAAGTCGATGTGACGACTTAGTATTTTTCATGATTTTTAGGGGTGAACCCCTTGCTACTTTTTCGAGTAATTTTTAATTTTTTCGATTGTCTCGAAATATACGAAACATACTATTTCGGTCATCCTGAATCGATTGGCGTTCGCAGAATTTGTCTATCTTTAACCGTTCTCGAGTTGGTCAACTCTGAATCAGTTTTTAGATGTTTTTTTTTGCCGCCAAAAATATATCTGATGTTTTTTCGACATTTCCGTTCAAAGATTCGAAATCAGCACGTCAGAATACGTTCGAGGACAAAAATTTAAAATTCGAAAAATGAAAAAAAAAAATCTCAGAAAATTAGATTTTCTACCTTAAACACTCATTTCCGGCTACATCTTATATCTGCGCACATAAATATCATACATTTTCGGAATCAGCATGAAATTTTACGTATAAAGTGCAATTTTCAGTTCGATGTGACGACTTGGTATTTTTCATGATTTTTTGGGGGTGAACCCCTTGCTACTTTTTCGAGTAATTTTTAATTTTTTCGATTGTCTCGAAATATACGAAACATACTATTTCCGTCATCCTGAATCGATTGGCGTTCGCAGAATTTGTCTATCTTTAACCGTTCTCGAGTTGGTCAACTCTGAATCAGTTTTTAGATGTTTTTTTTTGCCGCCAAAAATATTTCTGATTTGTTTTCGACAGTTCCGTTCAAAGATTCGGAATCAGCACGTCAAAATACGTTCGAGGACAAAAATTTAAAATTCGAAAAATGAAAAATAAAAAATCTCAGAAAATTGAATTTTCTACCTTAAACACCCGTTTCCGGCTAAATCTTATATCTGAGCACATGAAAATTATATATTTTCGGAATCAGCATGAAATTTTACGTATAAAGTGCAAATTTCAAGTCGAAGTGACGACTTAGTATTTTTCATGATTTTTAGGGGTGAAGCCCTTGCTACTTTTTCGAGTAATTTTTAATTTTTTCGATTGTCTCGAAATATACGAAACATACTATTTCGGTCATCCTGAATCGATTGGCGTTCGCAGAATTTGTCTATCTTTAACCGTTCTCGAGTTGGTCAACTCTGAATCAGTTTTTAGATGTTTTTTTTTGCCGCCAAAAATATTTCTGATTTGTTTTCGACATTTCTGTTCAAAGATTCGGAATCAGCACGTCAAAATACGTTCGAGGACAAAAATTTAAAATTCGAAAAATGAAAAATAAAAAATCTCAGAAAATTGGATTTTCTACCTTAAACGCTCGTTTCCGGCTAAATCTTATATCTGAGCACATAAAAATTATATATTTTCGGAATCAGCATGAAATTTTACGTATAAAGAGCAAATTTCAAGTCGATGTGACGACTTAGTATTTTTCATGATTTTTAGGGGTGAACCCCTTGCTACTTTTTCGAGTAATTTTTAATATTTTCAATTGTCTCGAAATATACGAAACATACTATTTCGGTCATCCTGAATCGATTGGCGTTCGCAGAATTTGTCTATCTTTAACCGTTCTCGAGTTGGTCAACTCTGAATCAGTTTTTAGATGTTTTTTTTGCCGCCAAAAATATTTCTGATTTGTTTTCGACATTTCTGTTCAAAGATTCGGAATCAGCACGTCAAAATACGTTCGAGGACAAAAATTTAAAATTCGAAAAATGAAAAATAAAAAATCTCAGAAAATTGGATTTTCTACCTTAAACACTCGTTTCCGGCTAAATCTTATATCTGAGCACATAAAAATTATATATTTTCGGAATCAGCATGAAATTTTACGTATAAAGAGCAAATTTCAAGTTGATGTGAAGACTCAGTATTTTTCATGATTTTTAGGGGTGAACCCCTTGCTACTTTTTCGAGTAATTTTTAATTTTTTCGATTTTCTCGAAATATAGGAAACATACTATTTCGGTCCTCCTGAATCGATTGGCGTTCGCAGAATTTGTCTATCTTTAACCGTTCTCGAGTTGGTCAACTCTGAATCAGTTTTTAGATGTTTTTTTTTGCCGCCAAAAATATTTCTGATGTGTTTTCAACAGTTCCGTTCGAAGATTCGGAATCAGCACGTCTAAATACGTTCGAAGACAAAAATTTAAAATTCGAAACATGAAAAATAAAAAATCTCAGAAAATTGGATTTTCTACCTTAAACACTCGTTTCCGGCTAAATCTTATATCTGAGTACATAAAAATTATATATTTTCGGAATCAGCATGAAATTTTACGTATAAAGTACAAATTTCAAGTCGATGTGACGACTTAGTAGTTTTCATGAGTACTTTTTCGAGTAATTTTTAATATTTTCGATTGTCTCGAAATATACGAAACATACTATTTCGGTCATCCTGAATCGATTGGCGTTCGCAGAATTTGTCTATCTTTAACCGTTCTCGAGTTGGTCAACTCTGAATCAGTTTTTAGATGTTTTTTTTGCCGCCAAAAATATTTCTGATTTGTTTTCGACATTTCTGTTCAAAGATTCGGAATCAGCACGTCAAAATACGTTCGAGGACAAAAATTAAAAATTCGAAAAATGAAAAATAAAAAATCTCAGAAAATTGGATTTTCTACCTTAAACACTCGTTTCCGGCTAAATCTTATATCTGAGCACATAAAAATTATATATTTTCGGAATCAGCATGAAATTTTACGTATAAAGAGCAAATTTCAAGTCGATGTGACGACTTAGTATTTTTCATGATTTTTAGGGGTGAACCCCTTGCTACTTTTTCGAGTAATTTTTAATTTTTTCGATTTTCTCGAAATATAGGAAACATACTATTTCGGACCTCCTGAATCGATTGGCGTTCGCAGAATTTGTCTATCTTTAACCGTTCTCGAGTTGGTCAACTCTGAATCAGTTTTTAGATGTTTTTTTTTGCCGCCAAAAATATTTCTGATGTGTTTTCAACAGTTCCGTTCGAAGATTCGGAATCAGCACGTCTAAATACGTTCGAAGACAAAAATTTAAAATTCGAAACATGAAAAATAAAAAATCTCAGAAAATTGGATTTTCTACCTTAAACACTCGTTTCCGGCTAAATCTTATATCTGAGTACATAAAAATTATATATTTTCGGAATCAGCATGAAATTTTACGTATAAACTGCAAATTTCAAGTCGATGTGACCCCTTGCTACTTTTTCGAGACAAAAAAATTTTTTTTTTCGAGACAAAAATTTAAAATTCGAAACATGAAAAATAAAAACTCTCAGAAAATTTAACGGAAGATCATTGGTTAATAATGAATAAGGGATTGGATGATCCCATCTTCCACGAAAAACCCCACATAATAATTCGCCGGCATGTATCCAACAGAAAACAAATGCTGTCCTCTACGACTGTTAAATTGTATCTGCTCGAAACTTGGCAAAGTTTCTACAGGAACAACAACTGTGCAATGATTTTCAATACATAGCTGAATTCATCTTTCGATTCAATTGGAAAACATCTACGAACCGGTTTCATGGTACTTGTCAATTATCAGCTTAGGCTAGTCAATTGAATAAAAAAAAAGTTTTAGCATTTGTTGGAAATTCCTGACATAAATACTGATATAGATATTCAGCGCCATCTCTAGGTTCCAAGGAAAACATTTCAACTATTTCGATTTCAATATGAAGCCAAAATCAATACATGACAAATTAAGGACACCACTTGACTTTACGAGGTATCAAACATATACAATTCAACGGTCGTATCACCTATTGTTCAAGGTTTTTGCGGAATGTTTCATTATATAATCCATTTTTCATTATTGATTAATGATCTTCCGTCAAGTAGTGTCGTCAATTCTTCATGTATTGTTTTGGATTCATATCGAAGTCGACACAATAGTGAGAATGCTTTTCTTAACCTTGAGATGGCGCTGAATATATACTTCAGTATTCATCATGAATTTGAAGATATATAATCCAACGGTCGTATGGAGCAGTAGTTGTTTTGCTTTGGATACTTTTCAAGAATCACCTATTGTATGGGATGTTTTTCCGAAGATTGCATTATATTATCCATTTTTTTCATCAGAAAACGTGCCTGGTATACCTCGACGACATCATTGTAGTTGGCAGATCGTTCGAAGATCATGGGAGAAATGTAGAGGAGGTATTCCTGCGCCTGGGGAACTCCGGGGGCTGAAACTGAGTCGTAAGAAATGCCATCTGTTCCAGAAGGAATAGTAGTGGATGATCAGAAAATCAACCTGCTTCGGAGTTTTCTTGGCCTGTGCACCTACTACCGACGATACCACTAAACATAATGGCCGAAGGACAGATTCAGTACCAGGAGTCTCTGGAATACCAAAAGTCATTCAAGAAGCTGAAAGACTCCTTGATCAACGCACCGATCCTAAGCTATCCCTTACCAAATGGAAAATTCATTTTGGACACCGAAACTAGTAACGTAGGACTTGGAGCCATCCTGTCCCAGATCCAGGAAATACAAGAGAATGCATTTGGTATTATAGCAAAACCCTCAGCAAACCAGAACGCAATTATTGTGTCACCAGACGGGAACTTTTGGCTGAAGTAAAAGGGGTAGAACATTTTTACAGATACGTCTACGAAAGGAGATTCCTGGTGAGGACCGACCATGCATCCCTTCTACAGTTTAAAAACCCCGAAGCAGATGGCATGCTGGATCGAGCGACTTCAAGAATTTTATTTTGACATAGAACATCGAGCAGGGAGCAGTCGCAAGAACGCCGATGCACTATCACGAAAACCGTGCCGAGGAGAAGAACGCGGCCGTTCGTAGGACTACGGTGGTTGACGATGACTGGACAGATGACGAAATACAGAAACACCAAGAGATAGATCCAGACCTTGCTCTGGTCATGGAAACAAGGCAACCGAAGACCATCATGACAGGAAGTCACACGCTATTCTCCAGCGGTTAAATCATACTGGGTTTGGAGTCCGAGGGCGGCGAAGAGAAAAGGCGCCAGACAGGACCCAAGTCCAGGAGAAAGGAAGTGCTGCGATGGGTGCATGACGGAATCACCGGAGGACATCTGGGGGTGACAAGGACTCTGCAGGAACAGAGACAATGGTTTTATTGGGCCAATTGTCAAGCCGACGCCGACGTTAAGAACTGGTCCAGGAAGTGTGCCGTATGCGCTGCCAGCAATGGGCCTCAAACTCGACCTAAGGCCCCAATGCGTCAGTATAACGTAGGTAGCTCATTTGAACGGATTGCAATAGATATCACTGGGTCGTTTCCCGAATCTGATCATGGAAACGGATACATCCCCGTGGTAAGAGTACCTATGACATTAACATACAAGCCCAAGCGTCGCCGTGTCTTCTCACCGAAATTGCAGAGTTCGTGGGAAGGTCCACACAAGATCATAAAAATAATAAATGACCTTGTCTACCATCCAAAAGCCACTCCGAGGAAAATTTAGAGTCGTCCATTTTAATAGGTTGGCTCCTTATGCCGGAAATCACGATCGAGTTCGCAACTTCAGACCACCAAAGGTGAGATGACCTTTCACCAGTTAATGGCATTATACTCAAATGGGCAGAAAGTTTCGCATGGGGTAACTCGATAGGAGTCACAAGACCTTTTCCAGGCACCTACTGACCAAGCGCTAGCGCACTATGTGGCAGAAGACCTTCGAATATCCAGAGGCATAGCTGTGGTGTTCCTTAAAAAAGTTTGGTCAGCTCCAGCAACTGAGGAAACAGAACACAAAAGTTGAAGGGGTGTTGCTGGACCAAAATTTCATGTACCTGGCAACCCAAAATCGTCTTGTGGGCTTAATGGGCTGGATTGGAGAGTCATGTTTGAGACGATAGTCAGATCCAGCGGCATTAGGATTTTGGTGTGCTGTAACCATCTTCAACGACCGAACAGGAAGACCGTAGACTGTTAATTCCATCGGACGTCACGGTGCAGATATGGGGAGTCTCGCAGGTACCGACACACACCTAGGACGCTATTTCGGTACGAAATACCTTCAAGAAGGGGGCAATGTCACAAATATTCACTTCAAAACGTCTGGCGCCATCTAGTGGAGAATAGCAGTAGTAGCGGTGGCGCCAGTGGTCGCTGGAGCGTTGACATGAAGATCCCTAGACTGGAAGTGAATGGAAAATTGTAAAAATCTCTGGAAACGACGAGAAGGAATGTTTCCAACTATATAAGAACTTTTCACTCTCCGCCAGGCGAAGTATTGAAGTATTGAAGAATTTGATGATTTGAATAGTCGAAATTAATATATCCAAGTCATTATGATACACAAATTACTGTGTTAAGTGTTGAAAATAAATATGTTCAGAGTGATACTTCTTTACAGTATATTGTTAGAAGATTGCCAGCACTATTATTCAAATTCAAGTCATCACCATCCTCACAACACTGTCTATCTCATCGTTCTATCGAAGCTAACCCATGCAGAGACATTTCTACATTTAATGGGCCTAATGAACATTGAAGCTCAGTTTCAACATCACAATCGCCAAGTTTATGGTTCATTGTATTCAACGCAACCCAATCCATTACCCACTGTACCATATTCGTCCGCCAGTTGGGAATACTCGTTTGACCGCTATGTGTATCACTCAGCGTGTTAATTTTGTTAGTACAGAAAATAGGGATAATGCAATAGCCCTCTTCATTTCGAATACGTCGACGATTTTAACCGCCTGGTTCCTCTAGAGAGCCCCATTCACCGAAGTACATGTTGAGCAAAAGCATCGAAACATAGTTTCAATGATACAAGTTTATCGAGATTAGTGGCTCATTAGAGATGAAATTGTAGTTACCAGCAGCGTAGAGGAACTGAAGGTTGTCATTTGATCGAAAGTATTTGTATAACATATCATAAATAATGATTTTCAATTTTTTTTTTCAATGAATCTCATGACTGTAAAACATTGTTAGGAAATACTCTACGCCCCTGCATGTCGATCGGTTACCTAGCAACCGATATAGTTCCGAGAACTCAGCAAGCAAGCGGCGGCTAGAACCATATGGATTACGTCAACATCGGTCCGTTATTGAATCGTAGAACATAGACAGGGCTTCTAGAACTCGACGGAGCATTCAGTAATGGACGATTCTAGGCGTTCTCGTCGCGGCAGAAGTTCTGGATGCTTTCATCGGGCTATATAAGCATGGCGGTTCGAGCGAACGAAGAAGTTGAATTCGAATTGGCGGGAGTGCATATTTATGTCTGACTTCAGCCACATTATTAGAGATTCTTATTTTTGGGTGGTTAGCAATGTAACAGTCGATTTCCACTTGATATCACTGAAAGGGTTTCGAGCAATTCCTAACTTATTACTTGCTGAAGATAGTAAACAGTCATCTTATATATTATTTGCCTGTATTTTTTAACAAAATTCTCTCATTTCCAAATGTTTTCTTCAACTAAACATATTTGTTATCCTCCAGCATACATAACTTTCCATGAGACGCGAAATTGAAGCAATTTTTCAGTGGAACAACTCGATATGTGAATGAAAAACGAGCAGTTGCGCATGTATGTGTAGGATGCTGCAGGAGAAATGAAAACCCATCTGCAATTTCCCTGGAGATTTTCATAGGCAATCGTTTCGGTTCTCGTAATAAAATTTTAACGAGAATTGTACTCATATATTGTTGGGGCGGATACTAAAAATATCATGTTATACGTTGCGTCGAGCATCGAATCAAATTGCTTATTGATTAACGCATATGTGGTTTCTGTAACGGTTGCGATGGAGAATGTGCGAGAACATTTACAAGGGAAATACCTCTTCCGTAGAGCTAACTCTGATGATTTATATAATTTTTGTGCGAGAACATTTACAGGGGAAATACCTCTTCCGTAGAGCTAACTCTGATGATTTATATAATTTTTGCGAACGATAACCTTCAAAGATGCGCCACTGCATCATTGGAGATGTGCAAGAACAAGCATGGTCCGGCAAAAGGTACTCATGAGTCACTTCACCCACTTCAGTGATGCTACGTCACGATCTCCGAGTGCGAAATCGAAGAAAATCGATGATGGTCGATGTTACGACCTGGCCGCATTCAATGCACGACCCACTAGGGTTAGGGGACGTGATAAGTCCACCCAAGGAACATTATTTAAAAAACTCTTTTGAAAGGTAGTTTTTTCACATGCACGTGTAGCATCTGTCATTGGAAAAATTCTTGATTCGAAGTGGCAGGGAAATGGATGTTCCATGATTGCATGAAGCTAGAACTAAATATTGACCTAACTAATTTTAATTCAATTTGTCAAAGTTTATTGATCAAATGGTCCCAATTACGACCAGGTCGGCATACTGTGCGGGATTACAAACTTTAGGGATCTTTGAATGTTTCATTTAAAGACCAAAAAACGCAACAAAATGTATGAGTTAGTCAACTGTCAAATGGAGGCTGATGAAAGAAAGTGGACGAGAGAAAGTTGGTGTCCCATGTTTACATGGAACAAGAAATCAAAAAAGTAACTAGTTGATCAGGATCAGTAAAGTTTGTTACATGGGCCAAACAGGCCGCAGAACTCGCCTAGTTGAGCATGTTAGAATTATAGACTCCAACTTTGAAAAAGAAGAAATTAATTCAAATTCAGTATTTTCCAATCATATTGTGAATGATAAACATAATTCTTCCCTCGAATCCGACTCAAAGGTTTTGCACATCTGTAATAACGGGAAAAAACTCTTGAAATTAACAATGCGATTAGGTGTTCAGATTTTCAATGTATAAATGAACAGACTCAGTTTGACAGTTTGAAACTTTTCAACTATTTACTTTTTTTATTTCTTGTCCCATGTGAACATGGGACACCCATATTCTCTCGTCCACTTTCATTCATCAACCTTCATTTGACAGTTGACTAACTCATAAATTTTGTTGCGTTTTTTTGGTTGCGTTTTGATATTCGTATTCATTTTGTGACATACAACTTAAAAAAAAATTAAATGAAACATTCATTAATCCCTAAAATTTGTTTTGAATGCGGCGAGGTTGTAATTAGGACCTGATGAAATTTCGTAAATTTTTTCCAATTTATTTCAACTTTTCCACCTTAAAATGGTATCTAGTACTATTTATTGTGTTACTCTCATTTCTATTGCAATTCTTTTTTCTCAGATCTCTATGTTGGACAACAATAAAGATTATTTTGGTGAAGTAATACTGAAAGTTTTTCACCTACCCAGTTATATCTCACTACCAATTGTTATCATCATCAGCATCAAATTACGAAATGAATTAGCACTCTCCGAAGTGACTGGGAACGGTTTCCTCATTCGTGCGATGATAAGATTACACTTCCATATATCCTAGATGAAAAAAAACGTTTAGTTTATCTCACAACCTTACTGATTATTCAGGAAACATCGTTTAGGGTCGCGCACAGAAACTCTGATCTGATACGGTATTACCCGTCGTGAAGTGAAATTCCCCAGCTTGTAAATCGAAACCTATTCAGAATAGTAATGAGCCCCGGGGACCATGTTCACATAAACCCAATAAAAGCCCGAATTGGTTAGTCCCATTAATTATTCTATTTGTTCATTGCGAGATGCATACTGATTAGTCGGTAACTAGTTTCAGGAGTAGCAGATATCGGGTCCGTTTTCCTAGGATTTGTATTCACTACTATCTTCACTTGCCAATATGTTTTGTTGAAACAAGACAGATAGAGGATGAAGAATAAATAAGTCACACCTGTATTGTCTGATTTAGCAAATCGAGCCATCTAGTGGAGGATAGCAGTAAAAGCGGTCCCTAGACTCGAAGGAAATCGAAATTGAAGAATACTCCCGAAGACGACTAGAAGAAACGGTTCTTACTATAAAAGGCCGTGAGAGGCGCTGATTGGCAAGTATTGAATATGGAAGCATTGAGTGCCGGGATAAATATAGCCCAGTGATTGTGTTGTATATGAATTAGCGTGTGGAATAAAGAATTTTAAAGTATAATTGCAAAGTTTGTTACAGTATGCTATTTATATTACGAATACGAGAAATTAAGCGAATTATTGGAAAAATTCAGTTGGCAGAAACATCTGCAACTTTTCAGGAAAAGTATAAACTATATGGTCTTATATTATAAATTCTCACTTTCAAACCGACTGTTATCCACTAAAGCGCAGGAGGGCCACAAGCAGTTTTTTTTTTCATCACTTCAACTTTATAGTCGAAATTTCGAGAAAAAAGTCGACATTTCGACTTTAATGTTGAAATTTAACCACTTCGACTTTTTTGTTGAAATATCGAGAAAAAAGTCGAAATTTTGACATTAAACTCGAAATTTCGAGAAGAAAAGTCGAAATTTCAACTTTCAACTTTAATGTTGTTAATTTTGACACCTATTTTGTAAAATTGAGAGAGTTAACTTGGTGGCAAATACTCGGTTATTTTCGAACGACAGTCTTAGAGTTAAATAAACACAACTTCATGATTTTCGAACGCAATTCCGTGAATTCTTCTCGATGAGGTCAAAAATCGATCACAAATATACTTATATAAATATTTACGTACGCATGGGATGGGGGGTTGGTAAGACCTTTGCTTGCTTTTACTGACGATGAAGGGGGGGAGGTCAAAAATTACAAAAATTCTGCTCCACTGCGGCCAATGGCCTATTGTGGCTCACCCTATGGTTATATTTCTCCCAGCATATCCAATCTCTTAACGAAATTGAGTAACATATTGGAAAAACAGTTTACCAGATCTTCTGGCCTCACTTTTGTATTGCCAAATATTGAAAATCTGGTTCTGGCTGCTGCAGGGCATGTGCACAGAATGTGTTTAGCCGTTTCATCATCCTCCATGCATAGACGGCACTCTGCATCCTGTGCAAGTCCGATTTTATGCATGTGGTGTTTGAGTTTGCAGTGGCCAGTGAGCAAACCTACTATAACTCTGAGATGTGCTCTACTGAGTTCTAGAAGTTTGTCAGAGTCCTGTTTTTTCCTTGTACAAGCAATACATGCTTTGGAATGGGCTAGTCCTGGTAGACTGAGCCAATACTCAAGTCTTTTATTGTCTGCCCAGGCGGTTGTAGCATTCTTGGCAGTGCTATATGCTAAACCGACGACCGGTTCTGGCCCAGTGAACGTTGTTTCGGCCCCCACTTTTGCTAGGGCGTCCGCTATTTCGTTTCCTTCTAGGCCAGTGTGACCTTGTATCCAAACTAGGGTAACGTTGTTGCCTTGTGCTAGTCGGTTCAAGGTGTCTCTGTAGTTCCATACTGCTCTGGATTTAAAGCAGTTGGATTCAAGCGCTTTCAATGCTGCTTGACTATCTGAAAATATTTTTATTGTTTTTCGTGTGAGGTGTCGGTTTTCCAGCTCCCTTGCACACATTTCAATGGCATTTACCTCTGCCTGGAATATCGTAGCTAATTTACCCAAACTGAATGAGCGTTTCACTACTGGGTTCATACCATATATTCCGGCTCCGACACCTTCCAAAGTTTTGGAACTATCGGTGAACCACCTTTCATTTGCCCTACATAGGTCAGTTTCATTCCGAACCCAGTCTTCTCTTTCAGGGAAGACCACGGTGTAGGACATGTTGAGGTTAGTGGTTTTAGGCATGATGTCTGAGGGCATTCCCAGAATGTTGTGAGCTATTATGCCTTCCAGCATGCTGCTGCCTATCATGACACATGCCTGCGGTAGACTAATGGCCGCTTGGTAGAGTCTGTATGTTGCCCATCTTGCTTTTCTCTCCAGAACTATGTGGAGAGGAAGTAGTCCAAAAAGAGCTTCCATTGCTGCCGTTGGCGTGGAGCGAATGGCCCCAGTAATCGCCAGGCACGCTTGTCTCTGTAGTCCGTTAAGTTTAACCTGGGCCATTTTTTGTTGGCCTTTGTTCCACCAGACTACAGAGCCATACGTGATCATTGGTCGTATGACGGTCACGTACAGCCAGTAAACTTGTTTTGGTGACGGCCCCCTAACTATAATACTCGATCTAATGTCAAATTGCATACAGGGACTCTAGCACAAACAATGACTCACCTTGCGAATTCATTGATGAAATCACTCTCTTTAGCGTTGTTCGTCCAGCAACTGTTCTGTTTTCCGTTCAGCAGATTACTCAGCACATATTCTGGCGACCGACTCAGAACCTGTATCAGCGAAGAAACCAGCAAACGGACCGCACCCTTCACCAAATGTCTGTCCACCCGCACCGGCAGCGGCTTAATACTAAGAAGTCCCGAGGGAAGTTCCCCGATACTATCACCGACTCTCCGATGGTGAGCCCTTCGATCTTTTAATTTAGAACTTTCAACGCCATGGTTATGATTAAACAAAAGGAACTGGTCATTTCTTAATAAATAATTTATGTGCATATCACTTATATCGCTCGTTTCTAAACTACGTTTGGGACGGTCCTCGGGTTTGGAGTCTTTATCGTCTTCCGTGGCGTTTTTTATGGTTATAACGACGGCCGTGTCGATCCAGACCCAAACGAAGTGACCGTCCATCATGTTGAGACGCTTAGCGTCGTCCAGAATCCGGATGGAGCTGGAACGGTCACTCATCAGGATTACAACACCCCTAGTGGACCTGGATATATCCGCCAGCTTCCTGAAAATGAGAAAGGAGATGTCAGACTGTTATCGTATTATGTGCTTCAGTGGGCTGGACATATAAATCAAATTCAATTATTTATAATAAACTTTAGCAACAAGGAAAAACACATTCGGGAAGGAAGTGCTAATAGGTTTAAATTTACATGATTAGCTCCTTAGAACACTAGAATCGTTTTCTTACAAATTCAATGAAAATTTTCCGTTTAGAATCGGAGATAATTGGACTCAAAGTTGCTTCCCAATAGGACTCTAGGCCAAATGCAATCATTGTTTCAAATAACACGCTGTACAGAAGAAACGCGTATTACAAATTTGATGGAAAACTAACACAAGTCAACAAACTTGATAACAATGCTAATAACCAAATCTGGAAACATTTGTCCGTCTAATTATCAGAATACAAGCCTCTAAAGTCGGAATGTTTTGATCGATCACAGCACAAAAATGACCACGTCCAGAGTAATGGCAACAACGCGCTGCAGCTGGTAAGGAAATTGAGAAATATATCCCGAAATAAATAGACCAGGAAATATAGAAAATTGAGAATACAGAATTGGGCAGCCTCCTTGACCATATTGCCGTTAGAATACAACAACTGGGGAATTTTGAAAAAGATTATACGTGAATTAAGACGAAGTAGCGGAATAATTATCTGAACAAAATGGCCAAAGTCAATTTGAGATAACTCCTTTGGTTTTCGAAGTATATTCCACCTCACTTTCTAGTTTGTTCCGATAGCATTCACGTAGAAAATCATAATATCCTACGGAGTTGAAATTTCACATGTTGTTTCAGTTCCGATGACATAATGCCAAAAAAATTATCCTCTGCTGCTCCCCGAAAGCTAGATATAGAATGAGTACGGTTTCCAAAGTTTTTTGACGAATTTGATCACGAAGAAAAAAATATTGGTAAGGGGGGCTCGTCCCCCTTTCCTTTTCTCGAAAAAACTTGAAAAACATGCGAAATGAAAATTAGAAACATCCGTAAAAATAGGGAAAAGCATCTGATCGTCGAATGATTTGGTTTAAAAAAAATCACCCTCCGTGCCCATCGAAAGCTAGATAGAGAATGCGAAGGCAATCAGTAAATTCATCAACAATTCCGGTCAAAAAATTGGGAAAACTCGCAAAATAAAAATCGAAAAAACCCGTAAAAATAGTGAAAATTATCTGACTGTCAAATAATGCGGTTTTAAAAAATGGCAACCTTCTAACCGCCTTCGATAGCTAGCTAGCGTAGGATTTCGGAAAAATTTCCAAAGGTTTCATACATGGAAAATTACGACGAAAACTATGTCTATCGGTGGGCTCGCCACACCTCACTTATGAAAAAAGTTGCAAAAACTTGCGAAATCAAATTCGGGAAAATTTGTGAAAATAGTGAAAAATATCTAACCGTCTTTGTTCAAATAGCTTTTTTTAATGAAACATGCTTTGTGAACAAAATTGGTTGGAGGCATCCCGTTAACAATTTTTCCTACGAGCGTGCGGAAAAGTACTACTTTCCGCACTCGTTAGGTAAATAACTATTATCAGTTTTCAATCACTTTCAAGCTATCTGATCGCCAGGACTATAAAAGTTACTGACACTGACACTAGTGACAGGGCAGTGTTGCCAAGTGCATCCGATACAAGATTGTATGGTTTAAATGGTGGGAAAATCGTACAGTCGGAACACCAAATTTACTTTTATGATCGACTTATGTCTAATAGGCCGTGAATGGAAAACTTTTGGCGCATACCGTACCGTTCCAAATACCTTAACTCAAGTTTTGATTCTTAGTTGAAAATAATGTATAGTTTGGTTTTGTTTCTGGCCCAAAAAATGGATGTTTCTGGTTTAAAAAATGCATGTTTCTCTATTTTACGTGTATTATTCGAGAGACAATAATTGAAAGCGCAATTTGTTTTATTCACTCCTACAACTCGTTAAATTCAAAGATTTATGTTCAAAGAATAAATCCCGAGAACTTAAAAGCTCTCGGGTTTTATTCAGAATTCAACTCGATAAATTTTCAAACACAATCAGACCGTCAGCTAGTGACAGATTTAGGTGCCCCACTTTCGCCTACAAGCCTCGAATAGGGTTGAAAAGTATATCGATTTGGAGTAAAATGAAAATATTTTTACGAGTGGCTCCTGGGGATAACATACCGAGAATTCGATTTTTCAGAACAGTGCTTATTTGTTTCCCTCGTGTTTCTATTTACGGTACGAAACTACAAAGGGTGATTCGTTAAGTCGTTTTGAGAAAAAAAGTTTTTATGAACATATGTTCGGAGTTGCTTCTTTTCTGAGATACAGGGCATTGATTTTATTTTCAAACGCCTTTGTATCTCAGAAACGAAGCAACTCCGGACATATGTTCATAGGAACTTTGTTCCTTAAGGCGACTTAACGAATCACCCTCTGTAGTTTCGTACCGTAAATAAAAACACGAGGGAAACAAATAAGCACTGTTCTGAAAAATCGAATTCTCGGTATGTTATCTCCAGGAGCCACTCGTAAAAATATCTTCATTTTACTCCAAATCGATATACTTTTCAACCCTATGCGAAAATGGGGCACCTAAATCTGTCACTAGCTGACGGTCTAAATCGTTTTCGTTGAAATAGAAAAATGTATTCGCTGATAAACGAGGTCTTGTTATATTACTCCTGACAAAACCTGATGACCGTGGAACCACATCCAATTTCACTTCTGAGGACATCACAAGATACTATTTGAGAAGTTCCGGTTAAGAAATCGGTACTTTCATTATTATTCTTTCAGTCTCAAATTTAAGAAAAAAAAAATCTGCTTCGATATTTCTAGCAATTATGTTGTGTACGGTTCAAGTCATTTAATTTTTTTTTTTTGGCAATTTTTCTCTACATCTGAATCTTTCAGCTGCAAACAGTCGAGTTTGTATCACCCTGTAAATTCAAATGATTATCCAGAAATGCAAGATTGTCGTTCAGTATTTCATTCCTATACAAAACAACATTTCTTTCGGTGCATTACAGACTGATTCAATCAACACTGGAATGCTTTTCATTAAACGAGACATTTTTCTCAGCTTTTTCCCTGGCAGTCACTGCATCCGTCTAATGAAAACATTTAATTTTTGGCAGTAAACTTAAATTAGTTTGGTACAGCACATCTTCGAACTTGGATTATACGGGTATATTATGTTTCATCTCTAGGGGGATTTGTTAGAGACAGAGATCTTCATCAGCTGAAATGAAAATGAGGTATAGCTCGGTTTTAATTTACATAAAAGGGGTGAAAAGTTCTATAAAGTTTTGTGTATGGAACTGAAGAACTTAATGTAGGTATAATCATCCCTGGTTTCAGAAATTGGGCCTTTGAGAAGAGTTTCTCAGTTAAAAAATTGTTGTTGTTGAAATTGTTTTTTCCGTTAACCAGCTGTCGTCCCCTTACGAACGGCAGCCCTTAAAGTCGAAGCTTGTGCGAGCCAAGGATTAACGAGGTCTTACCTTTTAACGTGCGATTCCTAGCACTTTCTCGGGACATCAGATAAAAATCTGTAGTCGCTAGGATTCGAACCTAGCCGACCAGCAGTCGATGGTTTTGCACCACTGAGATACCTGGCCCTCTTGTCTCAATTTTAGAATACACTATATAAATTTCGAAATTCTCAAAATCAATTATGTTTTAATGAATATCCCCATACTTCTTGGTTAACGGTTTCTGATCGACAATAGCTATTTATATACCAAGTGCGTTATATACATCCTATGCTGCCCGATGGGCGTTAGGATCTAGTAACGCTGGTGGTACATACAAGATTTTATTCTTCACGAAAAAATGATCTTAAACGACGTTGTTTACTTCATAAATTTCTTCTCATTGTATTTACTACGTTCTGGGGTGCTTTTCTTGAACTTTCGCAATATGAACGAGTGATCGTATCGTTACAATCTGAGTTACTGACAGCATTCCAATGCCTTGCAGAGAACATCAGAATGTGAGGCTGCGAGTCCACGTTATCATTGCGAACGGTCAAGAATAGCACCTCTGGTCGGCAACTGAGCTCAAGTGAGCTTCTATGCAATTGCCATGGAAACATTGAAGAGGTTGCTAAGGAATGTTTATTTAATAAAATGACGCTGCATTTTTGTAAGAATTGACAAGCTTGTTAGTGGGGAAACTAAAAACGGTTGTGTTCATGATAATTATAGAGATCCCACAGGATGTGATTCTCAAAGCTGAAAAAGCGTTAGGAAATTCACTGCCTGTGAAATCCAAATACTCATACGAGAGGGAGTAACATATCAGTATTCAGTCAACTGATGGCATTTCTGAAAGTTAATTCAAAAGGATACATTCTCAAAAAATCAAAGGTGTTGGAAGGTGGAGAAGTGATACTTTTCATAAGAAAAGCTCCAGATGATACTTTTCTGCTTCATAAAGTTGTTCTGGTAATGGGCGTATTTGGAGGCTTAAGACGTGATGAAATGGTCAAGATGACAATTGATGACATTGAAGACAGAGGAGCCGTTTTATGATCCCTTAGGTACCAGAAACCAAGACCTGCACCTCAAAAAGTTTCACCGTTGTTGAAGAAAGCGAAATAGGAGCCTTGACCTTAGTTAAAAAGTACATTGCACTACGATCAAAGGGATGTAAACAATGTAGGTTTTTTTAACCTACAGAAATAGTAAATGCATGGAGTTACCAGCAGGTGAAAATACTATGGGAAGTGTTCCTTCTATCATAGCGAAATACCTTCATTTTTAAAATCCGAAAGGTTACACCGGAAATTGTCTAATTGTTCAAGGTGGTGCTTCCTTTGAAACCCCAAAATTACATGGAAAATGGAAGAGTAGTACGGTAGCGGAGAGCTATATTGAAGAAAGTATCTCCTCGAAGAACAAAATTGCTACAATGATAGCCAATTCCGTTTCCGAAAAAGAAAATGTTAACATTCCGAACGAAACCAAATGCACATTGAGGAGTTCATCATCGGTCAACTCACAGAACTTCAAACTTGGTACTAATTTTTCAGGAACATTTGAAAATTGTAATTTCTATTTGAGAGAAAATAATTACTCCCTTTTTTATGTACAGTTATAAATAAAACTTTTCTTAGTAATTAATTCATTGAACTACAGAAAAAAAACATTTAGCGGGCGTTATGATTCATAATGCCCTCCATAACGCCCCGGGCGTTATGGGTCTGTTAATAGCAACCGTTGCCAAGGTATTATAAAGCAGTAATGGACAAGTGAAAAATAAATCTTATAATAGCAGTGTGACGTGGCTAATTTTCATTAGACTTTTCCAGCAAATTATGAAATCCCCTCATAACACAACTGAATTTAATCCACAGTAATATTAAAGCAGAATTTATTACAAATCTTACTAATCAAGGGAATCCCTAATTGGTCATTAATTCCACTACTTCATCGGCTGCAGAAGTCAATACAATGCTTCAAACTGAAAGGGGATTCGAAGCTTTCGACAACGATAAGGGCTCCTACATTGTTCATAGAAACAGAGTGAATGGCGTTTTATAATTTCATTATAACGAACTCAGATCGAACTTGAGCCAAGCATTTCGGTGGTTCGCGGCTACGAAAACCCTCCCTGCCACCGAACTAAAAGGAAATATTATCCTTCATCGTTTTGCCACCGTTTCCAAGTTATGCATCAGAGTGAATCAATTATTTATTCATAGTTTTGTTAAAAATTTGGCGAAGGAACTTTAAAATAGTAGCGAACGTAAAGAAACGTTTCTCTCTACATCAAAGTTTTGGTGAATGCCAAACTTGGAAATGGTCGCAAACTTGAGAACGATAAAGGATGATATTTCTTTGTTTCCACCATTTTGCGACTCTTTACATTTTTTATCTACAAATAATTTTTTTCAACGATGTTGCCGGGCTTGTACGAGGGGCAAATCTTTACAGTTCTAATTGTGGTGAAGTTGTTGAAGCTGTGTACACGTAACAGTTCAATTAAATGAATTTTTTTTTTGTATTTCGTGTACTTTTGTTTTATTACAATCGCAAAGCGCTTTCGGCTAACAAGCCATCATCAGTGCAATACCTGCAAGTAAGAAAAGTTGTTTGAAATGTAGAAAAAGTTTTTATGAAATTTTGAAATTTGAAAAGTTATTGTATGAATCACCCACATCAGCATAAAATGGCAGCCTTTTATTGCTATACTCACAGACTTCTCAACATTCCTCTTTCATCCATAGACTATAATAAAGAGTTAAACACTCTCAAACAAATTGCATACAATAACGGATACAATCCTCATATCATTCCAAATCTAATTCAAAAAGTCAAAAATAAAAGAGAACAAAATCTAACCTACCCTAGAGAAGAGAATCTTTCTAGATTTGTATCTCTACCTTTCTTAAATGAAAATATCTCTCAAAAAGTTTCTAAATTCATCAATAATAAATTAACAAATGTTAAAATTTCTTTCAAAAGTAACAATAATTTAAACAAACATTTAGTAAATTCTAAAGACAAAATCAACAAACTATCAAAAAGTGGTATTTACAAACTTAACTGAAATGATTGTGAAGCATCCTACATAGGAAGGACTTGTAGACCTTTGAAGGTTCGTATAAATGAACATTTGAATAAACCTGGAAACTCAGCATTTGGACACCATATTAAATTCAATAAACATAATTTTAGTCCAAATCGAAATTCACAAATTTTGAAACAAGTTAACTCAAAAAATTACAATAGACTAGATTTTCTTGAAGATTTACAAATAGACAAAGAATTAAAATGTAATAACCTTTGCTTAAATACACTAGTCCAATTAAACAGATCATATATTCCTCTACATAGAAGATTAAAATAACTTCCTCATTTTCAATATAAAATTGCCGAATTTATTGTTCTTTGCTCACTAAGGAAACTTTCACATTCTGTAGTCACAAAACATTGTCAATTGTCATAAAATTTACTTTTGAATTTTCATTGGATATGGGCCTTATGTCAATGTCACCCACATCATCTGTCAGCCTTCAATTTATATCATTTGTCATTTGATAAAAAAAAAAAATGTTCTTATTTCCGTCTGCACCTCGTGGGCATCGTGTCTGGTGTTCCAGAACGAGCATGCAGATTTTCATTTTCATTAAAAATGTAAATTTGCATTTTTAAAATAACCCATTAATGGGTATATAAATACTTAGTTTTTAACGTGTTGAATGTACGTCCAAAACAAATGTGAACCATGGTTTGGCAAAACTTTTTATAGATCTCCTGTATGAATACTTGACGAGTAAGTAATTTCAAAATTTCATAAAAACTTTTTCTACATTTCAAACAACTTTACTTACTTGCAGGTATTGCACTGATGATGGCTTGTTAGCCGAAAGCGCTTTGCGATTGTAATAAAACAAAATTACACGAAATACAAAAAAAAAATTTTCATTTAGTTTTATTATGGACTAAAATCAACTTTGGTGAAATTTTCCTTTCGTTTGAACCTACACACAATCTGTACAGAAACGTAATGATTGATTAACTTTCCATTCTAGACGCCTCGCATCCACAAATAATTCGCCAAATTCGATAGTAACCCTCCAGTTCAGACTCACCTAAACAGACTCTGCGGCCTCAAAGGCGACGGCAGCCCGACGAGGGTGGGACGCAGTGGCGTCGATTCGAGCGCCTGCCACAATTCGGGCCGTCGCAACGCCGTCGCGGATGCCTGGTCGGCCAGCACGGTGAAAGTGTGCCAGTGTGCCTGTAGCAGGAGGCCGCGCAGAGCTTGGACGAGTTCCCGACCCGTCGGCGCCAAGTGCACTTCCAGAGGGCTGGATTCCTGCAAAAAAAACACCAGCGATATATAAATTATTCGGGATCGAGAATTATGGACATTGTTTCGCACTCCGTGACGCTAATGAAGATTTACGAAGTGGATATTGATTCGCTTAATGGTTTTTGAGTATGGTTTTTTTCAAGAGGAAGGATTATCATACGGCGCCGGCGCGGCGTTTGCAATAACATTCGTTGATAGAGTAGAGTAGAGAAGAGTAGAGTAGAGTGGAATGGAGTAGGGTAGAGTTTATTGACTCCGTTACATGATTTGATCACATTTGTAGCAGATCCATGAGGAGAGATTTTATTATTAATATCTATAGTTAAACTAATATCACCTAGTTAAAATTATAATTAAAAGACAATACATAATCCAGTCTGACTGAAATAATCACAAGCACAAGACAATCTACAAAAAAATTCTGTTGATGTAGAAAACAAAGAAGATAAAATAGTTTCAGATAAACCAGATTAAAGCCCAGGTGGTTGAGAGTTTTTCACCAGTCCTCGATCTTGCAGCCTGTCTTTTTTTTTATTTGCAGAGAGCATTCGAAGTAATAAACATCGAACTCCTACTTCAAAAGTTACAAAGCTTTGGGATAAGAGGAAATGCTTTACAGTGGCTTGAGGGATATCTATCAAATCGTAAGCAAAGTAGGACCGGTAAACATAGGCGTTCCTCAAGGGAGTTTGCTGGGGCCTCTGTTATTCATCATTTTTGTAAATGATATAACATACAAAAACATGTCTGGAACTCACATTGTTATACGCAGATGACACTTCTATTGCCTGCTCTGGTGAATCACTAGTATATCTGAACAACAAATTACATCAATAGTTATTGTCAAAAGAACAACCTTATATTAAGTCAAAGCAAGACTGAATTAATCATGTTCTCCTTGAAGGATTTGAACAAAAGCCTTGTGATAAAATTACAGGATGAATTTATTGAACAAAAACAAGTAGTAGAGTACTTGGGTGTCTTAATAGATTCTAAACTTTCATGGACGTATCAAGTCGATAACGTTCTAAAAAGATTAGCGAGACATTGTTTTGTAATCTGGCAACTTCGATCAAGAATTGACCACAATCTTCTGAAATTGTACTACTATTCATACGTTTTTCAACTATGAATAATGGGATTCTTGCCTGGGGCACAGTCTAATGAAGTTTTTTTTCAACAGAAAACGATTGGAAGTAACATGATGTTCAACCCTAGGATGTTTTCCTGTCGCCAGTTGTTTGAACAACTTGAGCTTTTAATGTTCCCTTCTCTCTTCATTTATAATTGTATTATATATATATATATATTTTTTTTTCTCGTTAGTAAGTATTAATCAACTGTTAAAACACCATTTATTCATCCATTTTATACTGTAGTTAAAATGTTGACAAAGAAAATAAAGATTTTCGAAAGCTCGATTTAAAAAAACGAAGAATATATAACTTAACTGGTCAACTGACTGCTACCCAAATATTTTTAAAAATAACATTGTCACAGTCACGAAATTATTCAATCATATATATATATATATATCTATATATATATATATATATATAAAATAACCCAGCTATTCTCAACCAGTCTCGTGAAAATATTGTACACAACTTAAGGCAAACCTTCAATATCAATATACCATCCCACCGTTTATTAACTGTGGCTAACAGTCCGTTGGTTTTGCCGATTAAATTATACAACCACTTACCCGCTTGGCTTAAAATATTATCAAGTGTGAATAAATTCAAATATGAAGCTCGAAAACTTTTAGTTAACGTGATTTTTTATTCGGTTTCAGAATATTTGTGTTGTAACCTTTACAAGTACACTTTTATATAGTGTCGTTTATATACTTTTTTATTCTCTGTTTTTCGTCTCTATACACTCTCCTTTATATACATTTTTATATTATATTATTATATATTTATATATTCATTTTTCAACAGATTGTATAAAATTGACTTGACAATATCCTATACTTATGTATGTATAAGTCTGATTGGAAATAAAGAAATTGAATTGAATTGAATTGAATCTTGTGGTCGTAGATGAGAAATCATTTTCCGAGTAAAAACAGTATTTCAAACAAATAAGATTTAACTTTATTTATTTTTCACTTATCCATTAATGCTTTATAATACCTTGGCAACGGTTGCTATTGACAGACCCATAACACCCGAGGCGTTATGGAGGGCATTATGAATCATAACGCCCGCTAAATGTTTTTTTTTCTGTAGTTCAATGAATTAATTACTCAGGAAAGTTTTATTTATAGCTGTACATAAAAAAGGGAGTAATTATTTTCTCTCAAATAGAAATTACAATTTTCAAATGTTCCTGAAAAATTAGTACCAAGTTTGAAGTTCTGTGAGTTGACCGATGATGAACTCCTCAATGTGCATTCGGTTTCGGTCGAAACGTTAACATTTTCTTTTTCGGAAACGGAATGGGCTATCATTGTAGCAATTTTGTTCTTCGTGGAGATACTTTCTTCAATATAGCTCTCCGCTCCCGTACTACTCTTCCATTTTCCATGTAATTTTAGTGTTTCAAAGGAAGCACCACCTTGAACAAGAAGCATTGACGACGTTCGGCGTAGACAATTTCCGGTGTAACCTTTCGGGTTTTCCAAATTGAGGTTTTTCGCTATGGTAGAAGGAACACTTCCATACCATACCATACCATAGTATTTTCACCTGCTGGTAACTCCATGCATTTACTATTTCTGTAGGTTAAAAAAACCTACATTGTTTACATCCATTTGATCGTAGTGCAATGTACTTTTTAACTAAGTTCAAGGCTCCTATTTCGCTTTCTTCAACAACGGTGAAACTTTTTGAGGTGCAGGTCTTGGTTTCTGGTACCTAAGGGATCAGTAAAACGGCTCCTCTGTCTTCAATGTCATCAATTGTCATCTTGACCATTTCATCACGTCTTAAGCCTCCAAATATGCCCATTACCAGAACAACTTTATGTAGCAGAAAAGTATCATCTGGAGCTTTTCTTATGAAAAGTAATACTTGTCCACCTTCCAACACCTTTGATTTTTTAGGAATGTATCCTTTTGAATATATGAATATGGTTGCTCGCTGTGGATGACTAAGTAGGTATGACAGAAGTGTATCTATCGAACTTTTATTGATGTTGCAGTTTGAATCAATCTGCAACTCGGCTAAGCGAAAAATCACCTGTTCACTATTCTATTCATGTTTGCACGTTCCTGAATCGGCATTAACAGGATAATCGCCATCCACTTGGTCTCGATTGGGTATTGTGCAGATACCGATTAATTAAACACATCTGATCGACTGAAACTACAGAATGGGATGATCAATAATAATTGGGTTCCTACCCAACGAACAATTTGTGTCATGTATTCTATCTATGCAGACCATTCATTAGAGTAGTGCCTTCTACTTAACGAATGATTGGTGCCAAGCATTTTATTAATGCGGGGCTTCCATTGCAGATCTGAAATATTACTTTTTCTACGACCACGTGGAAATATGCACATTTCATGCGTTTTATCGATCAAGGAAGTAGGCCGATTGTGAAACACTTTTTCATTTCTACATCGCAAGCTGTACTGTAATGATCATTTCAATGCAGGATATTTCAAATCCCACGACTTTCATAAACTACTAGACTGTCATTTTTAAGAATTTCAAGAAACAAACCTATCAACCCTATTTTTTCAAACCAATAACTGCAAAAAATGTTTTCGATTCCGCTTGTGTTCCTCAATATTAACGAACACGCAAAAACCAAGTGAGGTAGATACAGGGTGAAATGTAAAAATACCCGAATTAATTTTCTTCAGTCTCCCCTACGGTGGTACAAATTCGATAAAAAAAATTTTCTGTTTCTTCTCTTCATTATCTTCACTTCAGTCAAAAAATCATCAACGAACAGGCAAAATCAAGTGAAATATATGGAGCAATGTAAAAAAATGCCTTCAATTACTTTAAGGTTTTGCATGTATCGAGTACTCTATTGAGAATATTTCAGTGGAGGAACCATCTACAATAAAATAAAAACGAAGATATATAGGAAATTACGAAAATGTTTGAAAAATGTTGCTAGGAAATATGTGGAAGTTTGGCAATATCGCACGTAAATTTTGCATTTTTGTCATAAACGTTGCTCAGAAATCATTGGTAACTTCACACTAACACGAATTAAGTGATCTCCGGCTGTAAAATCTTTATTATAAAAGTACTGAGAAGAAAGGAAAATTCACTGTAGCGGCGTCTACAGACTTTCATAGTCTCAATCGTCTCGCAAAAAATTATAACAAAAAATGAAACGGATCCATTGCCATCGATCCATGGAACGATATCCCCTGGAAGGTTCGTGAAACACATATTTCACTGCTTTTCTTCGGTTCTCTTGGGAAACATATTTCATAGAGTATTGTGAGAAAAATTGCCTGCATAAATTCAGCATTGTTGACCTCAAATCCGCATCGATTTCTGTATATTCGAGAATGGGGCGCAAATTTACTCAGAGAATGCTATACAATTCAATTCTAGTCACAGCGAAAATGCTTAACGATAATGATGATTGTGCCTCAAATTAATTGTACCCCTGTAGGGACGTTAAACCTAGTTATAACATTATTATTGCTTCTTGGGTACTTCACTTTTTACAAGTTTGAGGTTCATAGTAATGATAATGTTTTTTTCAGATATTCAATGAAAGTAATTACGAATTTGGCTATTTTCATTTGCACGAGAAAGATTTCAAGGAGAGGTCCTAGAAACAAACCCATAGTTATTTTCTCCAGCAGTCAGGTGGCAATGAAGGTCCTGCGATCGTGTTTTTTTTTTTCGAATTAGTTTGGGAGACTTACGAAAACTTCGGAATCAGCACGTCAAATTACATTCGAGGACAAAAATTTGGAAAATTAAAAATTGAAAATAAAAAAGTTCAAAAAATTAAGTATCATGACTTTTTTGTCCATCGATTGCTTTCGTTCAAATTTTCAGTATATACTGATTCGGCCATTCAGAATTTGTCTATCTATTATGTAACCGTTCTCGAGTTGGTCAGCTCTGAATCAGTTTTTAGATGTTTTTTTTGCCGCCAAAAATATGTCTGATGTGTTTTCGACATTTTCGTTTAAAAATTCGGAATCAGCACGTCAAAATACGTTCGAGGACAAAAATTTAAAATTCGAAAAATGAAAAATAATAAATCTCAGAAAATTGGATTTTCTACCTTAAACACTAGTTTCCGGCTAAGTCTCATATCTGAGCACATAAATATCATACATTTTCGGAATGAGCATGAAATTTTAGGTATACAGTGCAAATTTCAGGTCGATGCGATGACTTGGTATTTTTCATGATTTTTAGGGGTGAACCCCTTGCAAGTTTTTTCGAGTAATTTTTTATTTTTTCGATTGACTCGAAATATACGAAACATACTATTTCGGTCATTCTGAATCGATTGGCGTTCGCAGAATTTGTCTATCTCTAACCATTCTCGAATTAGTCAGCTCTGAATCAGTTTTTAAATGTTTTTTTTGCCGCCAAAAATATTTCTGATGTGTTTTTGACAATTTCGTTTAAAGATTCGGAATCAGCACGTCAATATACGTTCGAGGACAAAAATATAAAATTCGAAAAATGAAAAATAATTAATCTCAGAAAATTGGATTTTCTACCTTAAACACTAGTTTCCGGCTAAGTCTCATATCTGAGCACATAAATATCATACATTTTCGGAATAAGCGTGAAATTTTACGTATACAGTGCAAATTTCAGGTCGATGTGACGACTTGGTATTTTTCATTATTTTTAGGGGTGAACCCCTTGCAACTTTTTTCGGGTATTCGGGTAATTTTTAATTTATTTCGATTGACTCAAAATTCACAGTACATACTGATTCGACCATTCTGAATCGATTGGCGTTCGCAGAATTTGTCTATCTCTAACCAATCTCGAGTTAGTCAGCTCTGAATCAGTTTTTAAATGTTTTTTTTGCCGCCAAAAATATTTCTGATGTGTTTTCGACAATTTCGTTCAAAGATTCGGAATCAGCACGTCAAAATACGTTCGAGGACAAAAATTTAAAATTCGAAAAATGCAAAATCTCAGAAAATTGGATTTTCTACCTTAAACACTCGTTTCCGGCTAAATCCTATATCTGAGCACATAAAAATCATACATTTTCGGAATCAGCATGAAATTTTACGTATAAAGTGCAAATTTCAGGTCGATGTGACGACTTGGTATTTTTCATGATTTTTAGGGGTGAACCCCTTGCAACTTTTTTCGGGTATTCGGGTAATTTTTAATTTATTTCGATTGACTCAAAATTCACAGTACATACTGATTCGACCATTCTGAATCGATTGGCGTTCGCAGAATTTGTCTATCTCTAACCATTCTCGAGTTAGTCAGCTCTGAATCAGTTTTTAAATGTTTTTTTTGCCGCCAAAAATATTTCTGATGTGTTTTTGACATTTTCGTTCAAAGATTCGGAATCAGCACGTCAAAATACGTTCGAGGACAAAAATTTAAAATTCGAAAAATGCAAAATCTCAGAAAATTGGATTTTCTACCTTAAACACTCGTTTCCGGCTAAATCCTATATCTGAGCACATAAAAATCATACATTTTCGGAATCAGCATGAAATTTTACGTATAAAGTGCAAATTTCAGGTCGATGTGACGACTTGGTATTTTTCATGATTTTTAGGGGTGAACCCCTTGCAACTTTTTTCGGGTATTCGGGTAATTTTTAATTTATTTCGATTGACTCAAAATTCACAGTACATACTGATTCGACCATTCTGAATCGATTGGCGTTCGCAGAATTTGTCTATCTCTAACCAATCTCGAGTTAGTCAGCTCTGAATCAGTTTTTAAATGTTTTTTTTGCCGCCAAAAATATTTCTGATGTGTTTTCGACAATTTCGTTCAAAGATTCGGAATCAGCACGTCAAAATACGTTCGAGGACAAAAATTTAAAATTCGAAAAATGCAAAATCTCAGAAAATTGGATTTTCTACCTTAAACACTCGTTTCCGGCTAAATCCTATATCTGAGCACATAAAAATCATACATTTTCGGAATCAGCATGAAATTTTACGTATAAAGTGCAAATTTCAGGTCGATGTGAGGACTTGGTATTTTTCATGATTTTTAGGGGTGAACCCCTTGCAACTTTTTTCGGGTATTCGGGTAATTTTTAATTTATTTCGATTGACTCAAAATTCACAGTACATACTGATTCGACCATTCTGAATCGATTGGCGTTCGCAGAATTTGTCTATCTCTAACCATTCTCGAGTTAGTCAGCTCTGAATCAGTTTTTAAATGTTTTTTTTGCCGCCAAAAATATTTCTGATGTGTTTTTGACATTTTCGTTCGAAGATTCGGAATCAGCACGTCAAAATACGTTCGAGGACAAAAATTTAAAATTCGAAAAATGCAAAATAAAAAATCTCAGAAAATTGGATTTTCTACCTTAAACACCCGTTTCCGGCTAAATCCTATATCTGAGCACATAAAAATCATACATTTTCGGAATCAGCATGACATTTTACGTATAAAGTGCAAATTTCATGTCGATGCGAGGACTTGGTATTTTTCATGATTTTTAGGGGTGAACCCTTGCAACTTTTTTCGGGTATTCGGGTAATTTTTAATTTTTTTCAATTGACTCAAAATTCACAGTATATACTAATTCGACCATTCTGAATCGATTGGTGTTCGCAGAATTTGTCTATCTCTAACCATTCTCGAGTTAGTCAGCTCTGAATCAGTTTTTAAATGTTTTTTTTTGCCGCCAAAAATATTTCTGATGTGTTTTTGACATTTGCGTTCAAAGATTCGGAATCAGCACGTCAAAATACGTTCGAGGACAAAAATTTAAAATTCGAAAAATGCAAAATCTCAGAAAATTGGATTTTCTACCTTAAACACTCGTTTCCGGCTAAATCCTATATCTGAGCACATAAAAATCATACATTTTCGGAATCAGCATGAAATTTTACGTATAAAGTGCAAATTTCAGGTCGATGTGACGACTTGGTATTTTTCATGATTTTTAGGGGTGAACTTGCAACTTTTTTCGGGTATTCGGGTAATTTTTAATTTTTTTCAATTGACTCAAAATTCACAGTATATACTAATTCGACCATTCTGAATCGATTGGCGTTCGCAGAATTTGTCTATCTCTAACCATTCTCGAGTTAGTCAGCTCTGAATCAGTTTTTAAATGTTTTTTTTGCCGCCAAAAATATTTCTGATGTGTTTTTGACATTTTCGTTCAAAGATTCGGAATCAGCACGTCAAAATACGTTCGAGGACAAAAATTTAAAATTCGAAAAATGCAAAATAAAAAATCTCAGAAAATTGGATTTTCTACCTTAAACACTCGTTTCCGGCTAAATCCTATATCTGAGCACATAAAAATCATACATTTTCGGAATCAGCATGACATTTTACGTATAAAGTGCAAATTTCATGTCGATGCGAGGACTTGGTATTTTTCATGATTTTTAGGGGTGAACCCTTGCAACTTTTTTCGGGTATTCGGGTAATTTTTAATTTTTTTCAATTGACTCAAAATTCACAGTATATACTAATTCGACCATTCTGAATCGATTGGTGTTCGCAGAATTTGTCTATCTCTAACCATTCTCGAGTTAGTCAGCTCTGAATCAGTTTTTAAATGTTTTTTTTTTGCCGCCAAATATATTTCTGATGTGTTTTCGACATTTTCGTTCAAAGATTCGGAATCAGCACGTCAAAATACGTTCGAGGACAAAAATTTAAAATTCGAAAAATGCAAAATCTCAGAAAATTGGATTTTCTACCTTAAACACTCGTTTCCGGCTAAATCCTATATCTGAGCACATAGAAATCATACATTTTCGGAATCAGCATGAAATTTTACGTATAAAGTGCAAATTTCATGTCGATGTGACGACTTGGTATTTTTCATGATTTTTAGGGGTGAACCCCTTGCAAGTTTTTTCGAGTAATTTTTTATTTTTTCGATTGACTCGAAATATACGAAACATACTATTTCGGTCATTCTGAATCGATTGGCGTTCGCAGAATTTGTCTATCTCTAACCATTCTCGAATTAGTCAGCTCTGAATCAGTTTTTAAATGTTTTTTTTGCCGCCAAAAATATTTCTGATGTGTTTTTGACAATTTCGTTTAAAGATTCGGAATCAGCACGTCAATATACGTTCGAGGACAAAAATTTAAAATTCGAAAAATGAAAAATAATTAATCTCAGAAAATTGGATTTTCTACCTTAAACACTCGTTTCTGGCTAAATCTTATATCTGAGCACATAAAAATCATACATTTTCGGAATCAGCATGACATTTTACGTATAAAGTGCAAATTTCATGTCGATGCGAGGACTTGGTATTTTTCATGATTTTTAGGGGTGAACCCTTGCAACTTTTTTCGGGTATTCGGGTAATTTTTAATTTATTTCGATGTACTCAAAATTCACAGTATATACTAATTCGACCATTCTGAATCGATTGGTGTTCGCAGAATTTGTCTATCTCTAACCATTCTCGAGTTAGTCAGCTCTGAATCAGTTTTTAAATGTTTTTTTTTGCCGCCAAAAATATTTCTGATGTGTTTTTGACATTTTCGTTCAAAGATTCGGAATCAGCACGTCAAAATACGTTCGAGGACAAAAATTTAAAATTCGAAAAATGCAAAATCTCAGAAAATTGGATTTTCTACCTTAAACACTCGTTTCCGGCTAAATCCTATATCTGAGCACATAGAAATCATACATTTTCGGAATCAGCATGAAATTTTACGTATAAAGTGCAAATTTCATGTCGATGTGATGACTTGGTATTTTTCATGATTTTTAGGGGTGAACCCCTTGCAACTTTTTTCGGGTATTCGGGTAATTTTTAATTTTTTTCAATTGACTCAAAATTCACAGTATATACTGATTCGACCATTCTGAATCGATTGGCGTTCGCAGAATTTGTCTATCTCTAACCATTCTCGAGTTGGTCAGCTCTGAATCAGTTTTTAAATGTTTTTTTTGCCGCCAAAAATATTTCTGTTGTGTTTTTGACATTTTCGTTCAAAGATTCGGAATCAGCACGTCAAAATACGTTCGAGGACAAAAATTTAAAATACGAAAAATGAAAAATAAAAAATCTCAGAAAATTGGATTTTCTTCCTTAAACACTCGTTTCCGGCTAAATCCTATATCTGAGCACATAAAAATCATACATTTTCGGAATCAGCATGAAATTTTACTTATAAAGTGCAAATTTCAGGTCGATGTGACGACTTGATATTTTTCATGATTTTTAGGGGTGAACCCTTGCAACTTTTTTCGGGTATTCGGGTAATTTTTAATTTATTTCGATGTACTCAAAATTCACAGTACATACTGATTCGACCATTCTGAATCGATTGGCGTTCGCAGAATTTGTCTATCTCTAACCAATCTCGAGTTAGTCAGCTCTGAATCAGTTTTTAAATGTTTTTTTTGCCGCCAAAAATATTTCTGATGTGTTTTTGACATTTTCGTTCAAAGATTCGGAATCAGCACGTCAAAATACGTTCGAGGACAAAAATTTAAAATTCGAAAAATGCAAAATAAAAAACCTCAGAAAATTGGATTTTCTACCTTAAACACCCGTTTCCGGCTAAATCCTATATCTGAGCACATAAAAATCATACATTTTCGGAATCCGCATGACATTTTACGTATAAAGTGCAAATTTCATGTCGATGTGAGGACTTGGTATTTTTCATGATTTTTAGGGGTGAACCCTTGCAACTTTTTTCGGGTATTCGGGTAATTTTTAATTTTTTTTCAATTGACTCAAAATTCACAGTATATACTAATTCGACCATTCTGAATCGATTGGTGTTCGCAGAATTTGTCTATCTCTAACCATTCTCGAGTTAGTCAGCTCTGAATCAGTTTTTAAATGTTTTTTTTTTGCCGCCAAAAATATTTCTGATGTGTTTTTGACGTTTTCGTTCAAAGATTCGGAATCAGCACGTCAAAATACGTTCGAGGACAAAAATTTAAAATTCGAAAAATGCAAAATCTCAGAAAATTGGATTTTCTACCTTAAACACTCGTTTCCGGCTAAATCCTATATCTGAGCACATAGAAATCATACATTTTCGGAATCAGCATGAAATTTTACGTATAAAGTGCAAATTTCATGTCGATGTGACGACTTGGTATTTTTCATGATTTTTAGGGGTGAACCCCTTGCAACTTTTTTCGGGTATTCGGGTAATTTTTAATTTTTTTCAATTGACTCAAAATTCACAGTATATACTGATTCGACCATTCTGAATCGATTGGCGTTCGCAGAATTTGTCTATCTCTAACCATTCTCGAGTTGGTCAGCTCTGAATCAGTTTTTAAATGTTTTTTTTGCCGCCAAAAATATTTCTGTTGTGTTTTTGACATTTTCGTTCAAAGATTCGGAATCAGCACGTCAAAATACGTTCGAGGACAAAAATTTAAAATACGAAAAATGAAAAATAAAAAATCTCAGAAAATTGGATTTTCTTCCTTAAACACTCGTTTCCGGCTAAATCCTATATCTGAGCACATAAAAATCATACATTTTCGGAATCAGCATGAAATTTTACTTATAAAGTGCAAATTTCAGGTCGATGTGACGACTTGGTATTTTTCATGATTTTTAGGGTTGAACCCTTGCAACTTTTTTCGGGTATTCGGGTAATTTTTAATTTATTTCGATGTACTCAAAATTCACAGTACATACTGATTCGACCATTCTGAATCGATTGGCGTTCGCAGAATTTGTCTATCTCTAACCAATCTCGAGTTAGTCAGCTCTGAATCAGTTTTTAAATGTTTTTTTTGCCGCCAAAAATATTTCTGATGTGTTTTCGACAATTTCGTTCAAAGATTCGGAATCAGCACGTCAAAATACGTTCGAGGACAAAAATTTAAAATTCGAAAAATGCAAAATCTCAGAAAATTGGATTTTCTACCTTAAACACTCGTTTCCGGCTAAATCCTATATCTGAGCACATAAAAATCATACATTTTCGGAATCAGCATGAAATTTTACGTATAAAGTGCAAATTTCATGTCGATGTGACGACTTGGTATTTTTCATGATTTTTAAGGGTGAACCCCTTGCAACTTTTTTCGGGTATTCGGGTAATTTTAAATTTTTTTCAATTGACTCAAAATTCACAGTATATACTGATTCGACCATTTTGAATCGATTGGCGTTCGCAGAATTTGTCTATCTCTAACCATTCTCGAGTTAGTGAGCTCTGAATCAGTTTTTAAATGTTTTTTTTGCCGCCAAAAATATTTCTGATGTATTTTTGACAATTTCGTTCAAAGATTCGGAATTAGCACGTCAAAATACGTTCGAGGACAAAAATTTAAAATTCGAAAAATGAAAAATCTCACAAAATTGGATTTTCTACCTTTAACACTCGTTTCCGGCTAAATCCTATATCTGAGCACATAAAAATCATACATATTCGGAATCAGCATGAAATTTTACGTATAAAGTGCAAATTTCAGGTCGATGTGACGACTTGGTATTTTTCATTATTTTTAGGGGTGAACCCTTGCTACTTTTTCGAGTAATTTTTAATTTTTCGATTGCTTCGAAATATACGAAACATACTATTTCGGTCATCCTGATTCGATTGGCTTTCGCAGAGTTTGTCTATCTTGAACCGTTCTCGAGTTGGTCAACTCTGAATCAGTTTTTAGATATTTTTTTGCCGCCAAAAATACTTCTGATGTGTTTTCGACATTTTCGTTCAAAGATACGGAATCAGCACGTCAAAATACGTTCGAGGACAAAAATTTAAAATTCGAAAAATGAAAAATAAAAAATCTCAGAAAATTGGATTTTCTACCTTAAACACTCGTTTCCGGCTGTCTCATATCTGAGCACATAAAAATCATTCATTTTCGGTATGAGCGTGAAATTTAACATATACAGTGCAAATTTCAGGTCGATGTGGCGACTTGGTATTTTTCATGATTTTTAGGGGTGAACCCCTTGCAAGTTTTTTCGAGTAATTTTTCATTTTTTGATTGACTCGAAATATACGAAACATACCATTTCGGTCAATCTGAATCGATTGGCGTTCGCAAAATTTGTCTATCTCTAACCGTTCTTGAGTTGGTCAACTCTGAATCAGTTTTTAGATGTTTTTTTTTTGCCGCCAAAAATAATTCTGATGTGTCTTCGACATTTTCGTTCAATGATTCGGAATCAGCACGTCAAAATACGTTCGAGGACAAAAATTTTAAATTCGAAAAATGAAAAATAAAGAATCTCAGAAAACTAAGAAATATATACAATACTACTAATTCGGTCATTCTGAATCAGTTTTAAAATGTTTTTTTGCGCCAAAAATATTTCCGATGTGTTTTCGACATTTTCGTTCAAAGATTTGGAATCGGCAAGTCAAAATACGTTCGCGGACAAGAATTTGAAATTTTAAAAATGCAAAATAAAAAAAGTTCAAAAAATTATGTACCTGATATGATAAACTCGACTTTTTTGTCCATCGATTTTATTCTGTTTAAATTCTCAGTATATACTAATTAGGCCATTCTGAATCTATTGGCGTTCGCAGAATTGGTCTAGTGTCACGGGTCGAAATGCATGATAAAATAAGTGTCTCATTTAAAAAAAAACATATCATCCTGAAATATTTTGAAAACGGTGACTGTCATTTTTCTTTTCGACATCGAGACGGCCGTTAAAAAGCTACTAGTTTGCCCATTTAACCGAATTCGTAGCATCAATAATAACGCAGTTGGCAATAGTGCCGACTTAATTTGGAACACCCTGTATAATATAAACAAAAAATTGGGAAAATTCATTTAAAGCCAATTTCGCATTGAGGCGGTGGATAAGAACCACTTATCAACTGAACATCATCAAAAATATATGGCCACCTTTCCGAAGGAAGAATAAAATGAATATTCTTTTTGATCTCCAGCTTTCCTTTCCAAGGAATGGGCCTTATCGATTTTCCACTTCAAACGAGCGAACTGACTGGGGACAATTATTGATATTACTGTGGAGAATACTGCAAATTAACTGTTGGGGAACGATTTACCGGGATACTTTAACGTCCACCCTTTCTGATTCCGTTCTTGAATCACTCCATTAACGACCGACGATATCAGCGAAAGATGCTTTCACAATGAACTCGGTCAGCTCAAATTCTCTGCCATTTTTATTGAGACGATTTTCCTCTAGAACTTCGTCAAATATTATTTCAAATTATTATGTAGAATCCAACATGAGTCGAGGTTGGATTAGCAGCAATGAGGACAATAGAGAGTGGTTCGAACTAATGAAATTGTCGACGTTTCGACGTAAATGGACGTCTTGTACATGACTATTTTCAGTTGTTCACATTTAAAGTTGCTGAAATTATGATAAATTAATTTACTGGAATAACAATCTCCACGGATGTTTTATAAAATCACTGAACTATCCCGCAATAGCATAACATCTGCCGAACCATAAAATGGTCATAAAATGAGTCTATGGGCACAGAACGAATGTTCAACAAGAGTTCGTCATTTCGAGCATTCAATGACATTTTTCATTATTTTTTTCACCTGTTCATGTTGAGCCAGCAGTTTCATGTTTCCTGTTTCATGTATCATGTTTCATGTTTCATGTTTCATTTTTCATGTTTCATGTTTCATGTTTCATGTTTCATGTTTCATCTTTCATCTTTCATCTTTCATCTTTCATCTTTCATGTTTCATATTACGTGTTTCGTGTTTCGTGTTCCATATTTTATGTCTCATTTTTCATGTTTCATGTTTCATGTTTCATGTTTCATATTTCATGTTTCATATTTCATGTTTCATGATTCATGTTTCATGTTTCATGTGTCGTGTTTCATGTTTCATGTGTCGTGTTTCGTATGCCCTGTTTTATGTTTCATGTTTCATGTTTCATGTTTCATGTTTCATGTTTCATGTTTCATGTTTCATGTTTCATGTTTCATGTTTCATGTTTCATGTTTCATGTTTCATGTTTCATGTTTCATGTTTCATGTTTCATGTTTCATGTTTCATGTTTCATGTTTCATGTTTCATGTTTCATGTTTCATGTTTCATGTTTCATGTTTCATGTTTCATGTTTCATGTTTCATGTTTCATGTTTCATGTTTCATGTTTCATGTTTCATGTTTCATGTTTCATGTTTCATGTTTCATGATTAATGTTTGTGTTTCTTGTTTCCTGTTTTGTTTTTCGTGTTTTGTTTTTCGTGTTTCGTTTTTCGTGTTTCGTGTTTCGTGTTTCGTGTTTCGTGTTTCATGTTTCATGCTTCATGTTTCATGTTTCATCTTTCATGGTTCATGTTTCATGTTTCATGTTTCATGTTTCATGTTTCATGTTTCATGTTTCATGTTTCATGTTTCATGTTTCATGTTTCATGTTTCATGTTTCATGTTTCATGTTTCATGTTTCATGTTTCATGTACCTATAAGTATAAATACCTATAATATACCTATAAGTACCACAAACGGACCTTTAATCATAAATTTAGGAATTTTCGCCTACGGCTCGTTTCGGAATCTTTATCCTCGAGAATGATAGCTATCATTATAAGCTCGTTGAAGAATATAAATATTCAAATAATAGTTCATCGAATTATAGATATACTATTTTCTTAAATACGTTGAAAAACTTGACGAAACAATCGAACTTCACCATTATTTCTATCACCTTTTCAGAACAATATAAATTATATTGACTTACAACAACCGACTTCCGTTCAGCTTACACAAGTTAACTCGGAACTCCCGGAATTAGAATGGAGTAAGTAATCAAGAGAATGAAAGTACAATCTGGATTATTCCTGTTCTCCCAGGCAATGAAACTAATCTCACAAGATTACGACTTCATGGTATATTTTAGTACTACATCTTATTTAGTCGAGCTCCGTCATGCAAATGCAGCAATTTTTCTATGTGAAAAAAGAAATATGAAACGAATTTCACTGAAATTGAGAAGGAAACGGAACTGTATACAGTGTGTCAGTTTGAAAATATACCATCCTGATTATTTCTGCCCCCATAGAAAATATGTCGATATGCAAAAACACCTCAACCCTATTTTCATGTGAGATGGTTGTCGACCAAATTGCATTGAATGATCCTCATTTATTGCTGTGGTTGAGGGGCTGGAGTTCAGATGGCGCCCGTGGTTTAGTGAACGCCAGGCTGCGGGCGGTGTCTCAGTTTCTGCCCTGACATGGAGAGTTTGTTGAATCATTTTAACATTAATTATTGTCTGCAGAGACCTACCCTATACTGTTGAGAGCAAGAACCCTGAAATCGATCTATAGGTGGTCCAAATGTTTTAATGAACATTTCCATCCAACTAGCAATTGGAGAGACATCCTTGTAGGAACTCTGCAAGGAAATTCAGTTCAATGTTCGTCGTGGTATCAGCCAGGAAATTTGTTGTTTTCTGATGGATTTTCGGCCCAATTATTCCTATTATACAGGATTATGTCAATACGCGTCGTCCTGGTAGGACAGGACATCTTCTTTCTCTCTCGACAAGCTTATTGTTAACAATGCAGATTTCTTCATTTAATAATTTCACATGTGAAATTCCGATACTTCCACAGCTCTTTGACGATCATGATTTAGATAAAAGGATTCGATTTTGTGAAACAATGACGAATATGATGAATACCGAACAGAGTATTTCGCATTCCTCTTTACTGGGCATTAGAAAAAACTGCCGAAACTGCACAGCATCCAGAGAAAGTTTAAGTTTGGGCTGGTGTACTTGAATTTACTGTGATTGGACTGCTTCGTCAAGTACATTCAAACTGGTGTGTGCTCTATTTAAATCTGATGGGGAAAATAATAAACCGGTCGATATTGTGAAGTAATTTTTTATTCTGATCTATCCAGAACGAATTAACCGTACGTGGACATTTTTGACTGCGTATAATTGATCGCATACATTCTTCGAGGAGTAATTTTTCAGTCTGATCTTACCAGAACGAACTAACCTTATGTAGACATTTTAGTGCGTGGAAATTGAGCATACAAATTTTGCGAGGAGTAATTTTGCCTGTCGAGGAATTTTCCATTCGATTAAGAACGTCGGGGAATTATTCTCGCGGGGAATCATTCTCGGGGGAAATCATCCAGTCGGTGGACTGTTTTCGGGGAATTTTCCGTCGATGAATTGTTGTCCGGGAATTTACTGGTTCCCATAATAATTGTTTCAATATTTACTATGAAAAGCCTTCGAAAATAAAACTCTCAGTTTTAAATCATGAACCGAACGTCGTTAGAAGACATCACCCCCATTATTCATGTTTAATTTTCAACAAAATTTCAAAAATGAGGGACTACAAACTCGTTTAACTTCCCTTGGAATCTCTTAAGGAACATTATAAATCACCACAATCAAGAAAGTTTTAATGCTGATCGTTCGAAACAAACTTTGTACAGTGAGGAGTAATTCCTTTAGCAGATGAGAATCATGTCTTGTAACTAAAACGCGTGGGCAACGCGGTTTGCATTTTAACGCTTCCTTGAGGTGGACTGCTCTTGATGGGTGAATTCAGACTGGAAATGTTAATGGTACTGAATTTGGTTTGGAAAATGTGGATGCGGATGAAATACAAACTTAAGTCCTCATTTTACATCGTTAAAGATAACCTCTTGGCACGTATTCATGTTGAAAAGGGAAACATTTTCATTCAAATCAAACATACATGAGTAAACAACTACTTCCCCGGCTAAAACCACGCTGGACATCGTAAGATATCACAAAAAAACTAATTTTTCAATTTCAATGGAGAATGTTTCCCTTTTGTTACTGGTAAGGTAAATGTGGGTAATTGGGGACTTTGATGATGCTTTCAGTTATATTTGGATGCACAAAAGTGGTTACTAGTCACGAACTACCATCGACAGTTGTCAGAAATCTAATAATGCGTTTGTTCCCTCGCAAATTTTCAAATTTCATGGTGTTGTATGCCTTAAAACATTACAGCGCATTGGTGACTTTGATAATTCGAGTTTTAAATTTTCATTACAATAGTGATTCATTCCAACTCATACTAAATAGGGTCTCGAAGACCAGAAATCATATTGTTTTTCTTATTTGGAGAATAAGATTTTCATAGAGTGATAGATCTTCCGGCCCAGACACCTCTGAAATAGTTTAATTTGGAGTATCTGGGCCACATGTCTTCGGACAACTCGGTTGTGATGCCGCCCAGTTAGCCACATGTTTTAACCATTTTGATTTATGATTCTAGAAAATTGGTAGAAATGACCGTGGGAATACGGAAAAGATTTCAGATATTAATTACAGAAGAGAACATTTCGCTCAAAATATGCTGGTGTAGTTACCCTCACATCTCCCTGTATATCAATTTGCGACTGTTTATTTAATCGTCATTATTTTCCACGGTGTTATAGTAATGTGTGAACAAACTTTGGGATTTTAAATTGGTAGGTAATTACTCAAAATACGAGTCATACTTCAAGATTAGTTATGCTCACATCTCCCTGTATATCAATTTGCGTTTATTTAATCGCCATTATTTTCCACGGTGTCATAGTAATGTGTATACAAACTTTGACAATTTTAAATTGGTAGGAAATTACTCAAAATACGACTCATACTTCAAGATTAGTTATGCTCACATCTCCCTGTATATCAATTTGCGACTGTTTATTTAATCGCCATTATTTCCCACGGTGTTATAGTAATGTGTGAACAAACTTTGGGATTTTAAATTGGTAGGAAATTACTCAAAATACGAGTCATACTTCAACGGTAGCTACAGTCACATCTACCCGTATATCAACTCGCGACTGTTTATTTCTTCGCCATCATTTTCTACGGTGTCATAGTACTGTGTGAACAAACTTTCAGGTTTTAAATTGGTAGGAAATTAATCAAAATACGAGGTATACTTCAAGATTAGTTATGCTCACATCTCCCTGTATATCAATTTGCGACTGTTTATTTCTTCACCATTAATTTCCACGTTGAAAATATTTTAAATATTGTAAAACCAACTATAAAATTTAAAGTTTTTATTTCGAACGGTTCTCCATATATCCATCGTTACTCTCATCAATGATAGCTATACAGAGCCACGTTTCAATAATTTTTTCAATGCTAAAGCCATTGTTACACCCTTATGCAATTATCGAAAATATCGTGCTGTCCATATCATTAAATTTCTGCCTATATTTCAAAAGTCATCATAACATACCTAATCGTTGCATCACAAACTATTTTCTGATTATAACTGAAATTATTTGTACAAAATAACAAATTTTCACTACCGATTATCAGGCGAGAGCTTGCTCACCTGTACCTGTCTTGAGAATTTCTACTTTCGCTTAATGAAATTCCCTCATGTTGGTTCATTATTGGATTATCTGACATAAATATTAACCCAGCAACTTGCGTGATAGCTAATATCCGCGCACATGGAAATTCCAGCATCACCCTTATATGTGAAATATTCCACAGCAATGCTGGTGATGAAAATAATTATTTGGGGCTTCCAGGAGCTCTTGTTTCAACGGATATTCCACTCATGCTAAGAAGATACACATATTTTGAATAGGTATCACATATTTTTGTGCTGATAATCAAAAACGTCATGTTATCGATTTTGTAGTTCGGCTCTTGATTTGCTATTGGATAATCTTGATCAAAATTCCTATTTTTGTACTTCCCTCAATAGGAGATTTTCGCAATGCAACAACTTTTTTGACTACCCTGATAAATAAATTTATTCCAATATTGTTATACAGTGAGTTTCAAAAAGTTTCACCATATGGGAAACTTTTTTATTATGCATTTGTCAAAAAAATTTATATCCATAAAAGTTGGTGCTTTGCGAAAAAAATTTGTACTTGAGTTATCTGAATTTCCGAAGGGTGTACAGGGGAAATCAGAAAAAAAAATTATTAAGAGTATCTACCCTTATTTTTGAAATTATCGAAAAAGTTTATTTAGAAATATCAGTTTGATTGAGGAATGCTATTTGTTATTCCCTTTTTTCTGACAAGAATTCTGAATCTCTTTGGGTCCTGCCAAAGCCTTTTTCGAAACCACCTGTATCGACTGAC
Source organism: Chrysolina haemoptera (assembly GCA_958298965.1). Lineage (NCBI taxonomy): Eukaryota > Metazoa > Arthropoda > Insecta > Coleoptera > Chrysomelidae > Chrysolina > Chrysolina haemoptera. The sequence continues at coordinate 33,911,930 of OY282592.1, read as the reverse complement.
TACTGCTTCCGACATGATTTGTCACAAATTTCTCAAAGTCCAGCAGTTCCTTGGCAACCATCTGAAGCCAATAATTCTAGTTCTGATGACGCCAACTACTGGGGTTCCTGGCATAAACTCCGATAAACCACGAATGCAACTTGAATATACTGATAAAATAATCTGTCTACTCCACTGGATACTTCATAAACTCACATCAAATGAATGTGTATTCGTCGCTGGTCAACTGTTCTCCATGCAGTGGCGTAGGCTATTTCGTGACAATACATAGAATAACCGGTACCAGTCAATAACCATTCCATTATTGAATAACTTCATTTTTTGTCAGAATATTGTCAGGTACAGATATTTCAATGATTATTTGATGATCATAGGTTCATTCTGGTCGATATCGCTCAATTGCTTATTTATGTTTTAATCCGCCTTGTTGAAGCGAGTGTTTCTGAATGCATTTTCTTTCGAGTGGCGTTTCTCCCAGAATACCACCCTTCATAACTTTCAATTTGGGATTCCTCAGAAAAGTCGGAAACTTTCATACCGTAACAAAACGACTTCATCATCAAGGAACGGTCGATTAAACGAAGCTCTCAAGACATTATCTATTTGTTCTCGCATCATAAAATGTTACACTGATGACATTTTTATTAATGCCGGCAAAATAAATGCGTCTTGCTAACTCCGAATCAGAAGTTTTTCACCGCCACAAAAATCATGACCGAATTCTATTCAGGCCGCTTTTTATTGCTTGTCCGGGACTTTCGAATCTAGGGTTGCCATTGAATTGGTTGGTCATGCTCCACATTTCCGACCACACATGAAATGAAAAAGTGGATTTCCGACAGCTGGGCTTGGAGAAATGGGAATTCCAATCTTTTACCCTGATAGGGATGCTGTTTTATAGCGTCGTTGTTCGGAGGTGGAGAAATGAATGCGTTGTGGTATACAAAGGGTCCCCGTTCATTACTGAATACTGAGGGACAATAATTTGACCGAAATTAACTTTCAACTTTCCAGGTCTTGGCACGGCAATCCATTGTCATGAACAAATTTAATTTGTGTACCATTTCTCATTTCTGATTTAATAACTTAAACCCGTGTTGTGCCCACCTACATTCTCAAATCTCCGACTAGAATTCTCGTTCATCAAGAGCAGGTAAGACCTCAAGAGACCCTCTGCGATCTCATAGAAAGAGAGCTAGAGATAACCAGAAGGTGGTGCCTCTCGGTTGGGTTGAGAATTAAATCATCAAAAGCCACAGTAGTACTTGAAGAACAAACTTTTGCAACCAAAGGACTGTTCGCCTCGACGGAGCAGACTTAGAATGGCAGCAAGAGCTGAAGTATCTAGGGCTTATCCTAGACTCAAAACTACTCTGGAACAGATACGTGGAAAAGATCGCTAATGAGACAAAATCATCACTGATGGTGTGCAGGAATACTGCAGGAAAACATGGGGCTGTAACCCATCATTACTGCGATGGATGTACACCATGATAGTGAGACCTATGATCACCTAGGTAGCAGTAGTATGGCACGGCAGAACCGAACTCGCCACAACAAAGAAAATATCGGAGAAAGTGCAAAGACTAGCATCTTTGTATAACAGGAGCAATGGGGTCGACTCCAACAGCAGCAATAGAGGTCATTCTGGACCTCACTCCTCTCCATATCATAGTGAGGAGAACTGCTCGGAAAGCAAACATCAGGTTGGCTAAAGTCGGACTCAAAGAGACAACATACAGTGTAACGGGCTCAACCTCCACTGACTGTGTACACCTTGCCGATTACTAAACACTAGGCAAGAATGAAAAATAGAATCCATTCGAGCACTGGAAAAGAATACCATAACATGGTACACGGATGGGTCCAAACTCCCGAGAGAACTGGAACAGGAGTCTTTGGGCCTCGCACCAAATACTAATACTAATACTGATTAACCTCAGCAAAACTAGTCTAAAGACAATCACGGGATTTCTAGCCGGGCATTGCAGACTCAAAGAACACCTGAAGAAGCTAGGCCCAAAGGAGGACAGCACCTGCAGATTTTTTGGGGAACATCCAGAAACACCCCACTATATATTGATGGAGTGTTACGCTGTACATCATAAAAGATTGAATATACTGGGATCATACCAGCTGACTATGGGAGAAATACCACTAGTAGACCCCCTCAAAACCTTAAAATTCCTGAAGGAATTGAGGCTTGAAGGGCTGCTGTAAACAAGAACACCTTGTGATAAGAGAAGAAGATGGGACACAATAGATCCAATCAGGTCGCAGCACATCTGTCACCATCTATACTTAGCAATACCAATACCAAGACCCCAAAAGTGAGTGCGTAATGAATTGTTAGGTATATAGCTAGCCATCAATCATTCCGGTAGACACACAAGCTCCAGACAGCTCTTCTGGGGATCTGTGCAGCCTGGAATGGAGATTTGCAAGCCACCGCCGCTGAGACGCTGAGACATCGATGATTCTGTTGACTTTGTTCGCGAACTGCGTCAACATTTCCAGGCACTCTGTCCAGTCGGTGGCACCAGGCATGGCGAAGGCAAAATCTGCGACTTCAGAGACCTTGCTTGCAGGCTCCATTTAATAATAATAATACAGAGTATAGGAAGAGGTAGACGCTTTAAAATGCATGTATCTTAATGCAGTTCGCGCGTGAATCCAGTATTGGGGCGACGTGAACTTGTGTAAATTGACTGTCTGAAATGTTTTGTTTTTGTTTTTGAGTTTTGCCACAAATCACCATAATATTCTTCTGCTTCTAAGGAAAATATTTTTTTTTTGTGACTAGTGTAGCAGGTTTGTCACAATTTTTTTTTGTTATGGGACAAAACTGCTATAGCCGTCATCTGTTTTGTGTAAAAGAGTACAAACCAAAAATTTGTATTTCATACAATTCGTCACATTTGTACAGAAATAAACTCGATTCTGTAAAAAAATAGTTGATGATTTTTTGACGTCTTTCGAACTCCTACTGTCCACAAATGTGTTTATTTTGAGCCCGACTAACGTTTGTTTCATTTCCTTCACCAATACCACAAAAAACACGTCAACAGTCATGTTTGTATTTTTTCATCGGGAAAAATATTTTGAATGATGAAGTTAAACTAACGTGTTCTTTGACGAAGTCAGAAAAAATGCACGAAAACCAATACGACTAAAAAAATTTTGAAAATTTAAGTGATTCATTTGTAACGATTTTCTTCGACAAGAAGATTCTGGACACAGCGGATTCTCTTATAGCAGTCACTACACTGCTAATTGGGACCGCCTCAATCTGCCACATAATGAGAGTGAATTAATTCTCTAGTGATACAAATTATGTTTAAATTCCTTGTGAGTAAAGAGGCAAACGTTCTAGTTGGAGTCGTTGGAATAAAAAAAATGTTGATGAAAGCCTTCAAAATACGATGTCACTTCCTAACTCCATGTTTCATTTAAAGTGTTCACTTATCTTCGAGTTGATACACACAAAAAACGAATAATTTTTTTATTTCTCAACCTGCTTCTTTTGTATATCGATATGTATATTGGCAACGCGTTCAGTTATCCCTACGCCTTGTATAGAATATTCCAGAATAAGCCTCTGGCTTATTTCCGTGGCGCAGATGTTTTGAAATTCGAATACACCGTTTACTGAAATGCGGCTTTTTGTGGCAAACCGAAAGAGAACTACTTACAAGCTCTCGAATTCGATATGGAGTGTCAGCAAATATCCTGGGTTTACTCAGGCACCCATGTCGGAGACCATTATTTGTACATACAGTGGTACATTAGATTTCGAACTCCTTGTTGGATGAAATATAAACTTGTCAAAATAAAGTTTATACAGTATCGGGAAATTTTCATCGAGGGTATGCTGGTTTCATACGAGCGTAAAGAATAGCTTGCTATTATGTTGAGAGAGCATTACAATTTCTCCTCGACTCGCTCGAGGAAGGGATATCGACGTGGCTGTTAATTCGTCAGACGCGGTAGGAGGAGAGGCGTAAATTCTCAGTAAAAATACTATTTCGGTTATTCTCAATCGATTAGAGTTCGCAGAACTTGTTTATCTCTAACCGTTCTTGAGTTGGTCAGCTCTAAATTTTTATTTTTCATTTTTCGAATTTCAAATTTTTGTCCTAGTACGTATTTCGACGTGCTGATATCGAATTTTTTAACAAAAATGTCGAAAACCCATCAGAAATATTTTTGGCGGCAAAAAACCATCGAAAAACTGATTTAGAGCTGACCAACTCGAGATCGGTTAGAGATAGACAAATTCTGTGAGCGTCAATCGATTCAGAATGGTCGAATTAGTATGTATTGTGAATTTCACGTCAATCAAAATATTTTAAAAATCACCCGAAAAAAAGTTGCAAGGGGTATATACCCCTAAAAATCATGAAAAATACTAAGTCGTCACATCGATTTGAAATTCGCACTGTATATGTAAAATTTTATGCTCATTCCAAAAATGTATGATTTTTATATGCTCACATATGAGATTTAGCCGGAAAAGGGTGTTTAAGGTGAAAATAAAATTTTTCTGAGATTTTTTTATTTACATTTTTCGAAATTCAAAATTTTGTCTTCCAACGTATTTTGACGTGCTGATTTCGAATTTTTTAACAAATCTGTCGTAAACTCATCAGAAATATTTTTGGCGGCAAAAAACCATCGAAAAACTGATTTAATGCTGACCAACTCGAGATCGGTTAGAGATAGACAAATTCTGTGGGCGTCAGTCGATTCAGAATGGTCGAATTACTATAAATTGTGAATTTCGGGTCAATCAAAAAATTTTAAAAATTACCCGAAAAAAGTTGCAATGGGTATACCCTAAAATCGTGAAAAATATAAAGTCGTCACATCGACTTGAAATTTGCACATTATACGTAAAATTTTATGCTCATTCCAAAAATGTATGATTTTTATATGACATATGAGATTCAGCCGGAAAAACGTGTTTAAGGTGAAAATAAAAATTTTCTGAGATTTTTTATTTATCATTTTTCGAATTTCAAATGTCTGTCTTCCAACGTATTTTGACGTGCTGATTTCGAATTTTTTAACAAAAATGTCGAAAACTCATCAGAAATATTTTTGGCGGCAAAAAAACATCTAAAAACTGATTTAGAGCTGACCAACTCGAGATCGGTTAGAGATAGACAAATTCTGTGAGCGTCAATCGATTCAGAATGGTCGAATTAGCATGTATTGTGAATTTCGAGTCAATCAAAAAAATTTAAATATTACCCGAAAAAAGTTGAAAGGGGTATACCCCTAAAAATCATGAAAAATATAGAGTCGTCACGTCGACTTGAAGTTTGCACTTTATACGTAAAATTGCATGCTCATTCCAAAAAAGTATGATTTTTATATGCTCACATATGAGATTTAGCCGGAAAAAGGTGTTTAAGGTAAAAAATCCAATTTTCTGAGATTTTTTATATTTCATTTTTTGTATTTCAAATTTTTGTCCTCAAACGTATTTTGACGTGCTGATTCCGAAATTTTCAACAAAAATGTCGAAAACGCATCGGAAATATTTTTAACGGCAAAAAAACATCTAAAAACTGATTTAGAGCTGACCAACTCGAGAACGTTGGCAGCAGTGGCACTCTTTCACCCATTACGTCTGTGTCACCCGAAATCTTTAAAAACTGTTTTTCGCGATAGTCCTGTCAGTATTACATAGAACAACCCTGATTCTAAGTAGGTTTCTGAACGATTGTCAATGCATACTCGATAAAGCTAGAGAACGATTTGAAGTAAGCAGTCCTTACTCTGAGTAAGTTTCTGAACGCAGCTACTGTCTACTGAACACTTGACAGTGATCGGAGCAACTGTCAACATCTCTCTTGAAAATGCCAACCACTCGTGTTGGCGAAACGTCGAGAATATCTCGAAATAATCGTCGGCCTAAAAACCCGGAAAACCATAATTCAAGAACATAATTCACCTTCGCTGGCAATTTCAATTCGAGTGAAGTGTTCTGGAACAAAATTCCTGAATAATTTCTGTGGAAATCGCCGAAATGTTCTCGAGTTAGTTTGTACATATATCTATTTTCAACAGTTGAGTTTCACGCATCTTGGAAGTTTCGCAAAGCCAATTACATTATAACTTTCTTGGGTTATGTTTCGGTAATTTCATTGCAGTTGACAGTTCAAGATATTCTAGAAACCAACTTATTCCCTCGCAGAATGGAGGTCGAAGTGGGCGCTGAATGTTCATGAAGAGATTTGGTTTCACTAATTGATGATGAAAAAATATGATGGGAAACTTTCATTTCTCTTGAATTTATTTTATAAATTAAATTATTAGAGATGTCAATTCCATAGGAGTGAAAACTCATTAATTCAGAATCACTTTCGAGAACTGTGTTTATTAGACTTATAGTTGTAATGAAATGAACTTGATTTTTTTTTATATTTTCGAAAAAAAATGTATAGTAATGAAAATTTCGAATGTATGTTCTAAACTCTGAGTTTTAACAATAGAGACTTGAAATTTGTCAATCGTATACGAGTTATAAAATAGTATATTGTATACCTAGACTGTAAAGTGACATTTTTCAGGCCGTAAGAAGATATGGATAGGCGAGGCGCAGCCGAGTCTGGCCACTTCTTGAGGCCTGACATAGCACTTTGCTGTCGTGGCTAACTCAATTTTTTTTATCCTACACAATCAATCAGAAGTTAACTTCAAACAAGCATCAAATATGAGAGAAACAAGATGTCCTGCAATACCAGGACCACGCTTATTGCCATAATCCTATACAATAGGAATAATTGGGTCGAAAATCCATCAGAAAACTACTACTTTCCTGGCTAATACCACGACGAACGTTGAATTACAACCTAATGAATTTCTGTGCAGAGCCCTACAAGGATGTCTCCGCAATTGCTAGTTGCATGGAAATGTTCATTGAAACATTTGGACCACCTATAGATCGATTGCTGGGTTCTGGCCCTCATCAGTATAGGGTAGGTCTCTGCAGACAATAACTAATGTCTGCAACAAACGATTCAACAAAATCTCCATGTAAAGGCAGAAGCTGAGACACCGCCCGCAGCCTAGCGTTCACTAAACCACGGGCGCCATCTGAACTCCAGCCCCTCAACCAAAGCAATGCATTATTAATCTAACCACTAATACAAATTAAAGAAATCTGCATTGCATTGTTCACAATAAGCTTGTCAAGAGAGAAACAAGATGTCCTGCAATACCAGGACCACGCTTATTGCCATAATCCTCTACAATAGGAATAATTGGGTTGAAAATCCATCAAAAAACAACTACTTTCCTGGCTAATACCACGACGAACGTGCTATCGATCCGATAGCACGCGTGTACTGTTGCACCACCCTTAAGGACTGATGTAGGACTCTTTCTCCAGAGGCATACAGTTTGAGATCATCCATATAAAAGAAATGGTTGCCCTTATGCCTCCGGCTGCTGGGGGTGCCGCAGTGAGTGTTTCTGAGTACAACAGACAATGGCAATAGTGAGATGCAGAAGAAAAAAGGGCTGAGAGAGTCATCCTGAAATACGCCACTTCTGAAGATTGCCTGCTCTGTTTGGACTCTGACTTGACCAGATCCAGCTATCCCCCGAACGTTAGCTGACCGGAACAAAGCCGCAGTAATACTGGAACTGCCGGATAGAAGAAACTGTGTAATTTTGAACGGCGGTTTCCAAGATTTTCCGAATTTTCCAACAAAATTTAAAATTTCCACAACTTTTCCTCGAATTTTTCACACCTGTTTTTCGTTATAAAATGGCAGTATACACCCGTCCTGCACGGGAGTGCAAAAGGTTAGATCACACCCTGTATAACTCTGTTCATGAACTCAATCCACGTAAACTGAATTTAAAAACTTCAACGGCAGCACAGTAGGTAGGTAGGAACGTATATCACAAAATTCATGTGGATTATTTTCTCTGCCAATCTCTACCATTCCGAAAAATGATGGAAACAAATACCTATCTCACCGACATCAAGTAAATCATCCTTTACATCTACCGACCGTACGTGCATGTAATTTCTCATGAATGAAAATCACATTACTCACGACAAGATGAATCTTCTGGTTGTTACCACTCAGAACCTTTTGAATCCAAGGTGTACGTTTGCTATTTGTGACAGAATAAAAGTGTAATCTGAATAATAAACCATCCAGTTGGAAAAGATATATGAATGTTCTGCAACGTGCCTGGAAAGTTTATTTGGGTAAACGCAAAATTATATGTATATGTATATGTATACATCCCTACATTTAAGTGAAGTGAAAACTGGAAAGCCAGTTCGTGTGAATAATGGATAATTTCAACTATGTAACTATAAATTTTGATTGCTTTAGTAGGTATAGGTACGACGGCTTGGAAGTGCCATTCTAAAAAGTATATATTTTTTTAAATAGTTTACAGTTGCGACTGTGCGACTGTAAATTAGCACTAATTTACAGTTGCAACTTTACATTAGCCCTAATTTACAGTTGAAACTGTGAATTAGCACTAATTTACAGTTGCAACTGTAAATTAGGGCTAATCTACAGTTACAACTGTAAATAAGTATAATTTACAGTTGCAACTGTAAATTAGTGGTAATTTACAGTCGCAATTGTAAATTATATGAAAAAAAGGTACATTTTAGAATGGCACTTCCAAACCGTCGTATATAGGAGTTTGTTCAACTCTCCTATATTGTAGGTTTTTGACTCACTAAAGCAACTTATTTACTGAATGGCATGGTTTAATTTTGACATAACGTATGGTCAAAATGTAAGAAACGCATGGATAGCTATGAAATGCCTTACCAGATGAACATAAAACATAAAATAAGAAATGAGCCACCTGATCCAAAGTTGGTGTTTAGTACTGTACCCACAGACAGTAGTTATTTCAAGAAACAATTTCGACAATGCGAAAGATAATTCAATTCTCCACAAAGAATATACTTGGTAATTTCTCACAAAATGCGCTCATTTTCTCAGAAAACCTGATCGATTTCTGATATAAAATTTCAGACTTGCGTTAACGCGTCACTGCCATTTCCGGCAGGGCCGAAACTTAGATTTGTCATAACTTTACTAAAAATTATAGTAGAAGGAAAAGAAAAAGTGCATATCGTTCCTGAAGACTTCTACTTCCTCATGCAAATATAACATGTGAGTATCTGAGTACCTAAAATGTGTTTTGTCCCACTTCACATAACCCTTCTACGATATTTTCGGAGGATCCGAAAGTCATGGATATTTTAGTTGATATGAAATAATTATACTGAAACTGGAATCAGTACCCTCTTTGGACCATAGTGAGACACGTCTCACTTATACCTGCCAAAGAAAAAACTGGGATTTACTCTTGCCTCAGTTTTCAACTCACCCATAATCCTGGCAATTTCTTCAGAAAATGTTGAAAATAATCACTCATACACATCCTACATAAAAAATAAAGTATATTAAGTCTGAGTCTTAAGAAACGATATGAACTTTTCCTTTTCTTTCTCCGATCATTTTTAGCAGAGTTATGACCAATCAAATCTTCGGCTCTGCCAGATCTTTAAGCGGCGGGTAAGCGTGAACTTGAAATTTGATATCGGCGTACAATCACGTTTTCTGATAAAATGAACGCATTTCATAAAAAATTACTAGGAATCATTTTTGTGGAAAATTTAATTGTCTTTCACCGTGTTGAGTTGTTTTTCCGGTATATCATATACTTATATACTATTGTATCACTCCTATCGTACTTAAACTTTACCGCTGAACATTCACTCCATTATTCTCAAAGTAGACAGCAGCGCAAAGTGCTTTCCCAAACTACATCGAATTATCTTAATAATGTTAGTAGAGTTAACATGAACGATTCCACGCTGTTGTCGTTCGGTGTTGACATCAACGAACCTTATTATACAGGGTGTTTCAGAATTCAGTATCAAGATTTCAGAGGCGTTTTTCTTAGGTCAAAAAAAGACTTTCTTTCTCATAAACATGTGTCCGCAACCGCTTCATTTCTGAGAAACAGGATGTTGAAATTTAACAAAAAAATCAGTTCTTTTTCATTATCTCTAAACCACTTTGGTTTTTCTTTTTAATTTTGGTACATGCAAAGTACACATAAAAATACATTTTTTCCATGGCGAACGTTTTTAATTTTCATCAGTGGCGTCTCTGTAAACATGCTCTGTCATTTTTGATCAAAATAATGATACGCTACTGTTTTTTTTGGGCAAATTTGTATCATTTTCATAATTGTCTTCTATTTTTCCACAAACATGGTCTCTTGACTATTTTCCGTCCGACGGACGGTTTTCGATTTAAAAAATAAAAGGTAGTCATTCGCTTGTACATATGCGATTTTTTGTATGTCCCATTTTGCTTTTTAAATCGAAAACTGTTCTTCGTAGGGAAAAAAGTCAAGGGACCATTTTTATGAATAGATAGAGGACACTCATAAAAAATATAATATTCATTTAAAAAAAAAACAGTAGCGTATCATTATCATTTTTGTTAAATTATAACACCCTGTATCTTAGAAATCAAGCAGTTGCGGACATATGTTTATAGGAAATAAAGTCTTAAATTGACCTGAAATATACGCCCCCTAATTCTTGATACTGAATTTTGAAACACCCTGTATTATTGGTAAGAATTTATTTCGTGCAATTACACGGGACATAAACATCAAACAATAGCAAAAGATTATAACTTGTTTTTGACGAGATAACGTCTTATAAATCGATAAACGACGGCTGCACGCACGAAAAAGTATGACTCATTGTCACGTTCCGCCCTGAGCCGAGCGTGCAAGCAAGAGGGCGTAACAAAGGATAGAGAGGTACGATCGGCCTAGGCGTTCGGCTTGTGACGCTCTATCTCTCTTCCTCTCCATCGGCCGATACGTCTGAGTAGAAGAGAGACAGCGGCAGCACACAACCTACACGTGAAGTTTATAACGAGAAGTGAAAAGTTAAAGGTGTGAAAAAATTACACTTTCATATCAATTTGGCGTGGGAACCTAACCGTGTGTTCATCCAGCCAGACTGAACAGTTATACAAAGTCCATTCATATACTCAACGGCCTAAAATTTCGCAGACAGAATCAAACAACTTCTTGGCCAGTATTTTTATGGAATCTCTCGCCTGCTCTAGGCAAGGATTGAAAAGTGGCAGTTTGTTAGAATTTGGTAAGGTAGGAGTCAAATAGTGGGTAGTGCGAAACACGTCGATTCAATAAGGGTGGTCTCAGAAACCACCATCGATCGTGGGGATGAGGGAATATAGGCTCAATACTTTTTAACGCAGGGTGAGTGACTTGGAAGTGGTTCTTGGTTTGGAGGAGAACCAAAGATAATTTGACAGGCACACCTTGGGTCAAGTGTTACATAGTTTGAGACACCGTATATGCTTTATTAAAAAAATTAGCTCGCGCTCATTCCTCAAGTGCATAGCTATTTTTGACGCATTCAAATAACTGCGCAGCGCAATGCCGATATCTGAGGGCCTCCATACCTACTTATTGACAATTTCTTAAAAGGTTTCAGCTTTGAGCTAATCATAAGTGTCATTTGTTGATGGCTCTCGGTCTATCAAGCACAAGTGTTGGCGAAACTTTGATAGTATATCGTGATGAACGTGGGACACTCGGAAAATCATGCATGTAACGATAGCCGCCAGCGTTTTTCACAATTTATAAACTTCTATTATTATCAACCTTGACCTTCATTTCATTCAATTTTTTACCAATACCATGTAAGATATAACAAAAAACATCGATATCCAGTAGGATCAACAACAATGGCTTCTAACAATCAGTTCGATCGATGAATATACTCCGCAAAAAACCTTAATACCTACAACATTGAAAAACTTCACAGTTCTTTTATTTCTTCTGATGAGTTTCAATCTTTTGTTCGATCCACGATATCCAGTAAGAAAAGAAGCGGTGGCTTTCTTTCAGACCATTTTTCATAATAGCGAGTTATAAAATGAAAAAGGCAATTTCAGTACCTGGAAGGTAAATGTTTATTCAAAGCAAGCAATTAGCTGTTTGCTGAGGTGGCAAGCAATTAGCTGTATGCCGAGGCTCGCGAGTGTAATTTCTTTGAAGGGACTCATCAATTTCTGATGTCTCCACAGATTATCTGAAGTTTGATGTTGCACCTTTTGAAGCTTATTGAAGAATCTGGGTTTATTAAATTCAGCATTCAATATTCGGAAGTATATACCTACTTAGCATTACTGCTAATTGTTCACAACATAAGATTGCATTAGAGAACTTGTACTTTCAGTTAAAAAAATTTCATAAAAAAATATTGCCATGAAAGATTACCAATATAGAGTAAAACTGTTTTCATTATTCATTTGTCAGAAAGTGTTATTCTTCATAAAATTTGCATTTGGGTTTTTTTTTCGATGTTTGATGAGAATAGATTCACAAGTTTCATCGTTTACAACTTACTTGAAATAAGGGGGAGGAAAAGCACGTTCCTCCCTAGTGAGGAAAAGTACTTTCCTCCCTAGTGAGGAGAAGTATGAGTTTCCTCTCTGGTTTGAAGAAGGAAAGTGTGTACTTTCTATAGGGGTAGGAGGAAAACACCATATTCAGTGAACAGAAGACAATCAACATTCACCTCCAATTTCTCTTACAGTTCTTCGAACTTTCGATGTCACATAAGTCACTTGTCATTATAACTCACTTGTCAATAGTGTTATTACTACACATTATCAAATTTCATTTCCTCTTCAACATTCAATCAGATATGATGATATAATGAATTGTTCAATTTTAAACAAATTTAAGTATGCATAATTTTGAATTTTAATTTGGTCGCATACATGAGATTTTCATATAGCCTTCTTGTACACCCGACGAGGGTTTAACCTCACTTTTCCAATTTCTTACCTTTAAAATTTTCAATATTTCAATTTATCAAATTCAAGAGCTTCCATAAAGCTGTGCTGACTAGTTTTAAACAACGAAACGAAACTATGGAACTCTTGGAGTGGAATTAACACTATCTTCACTATGTATACAGGGTGTCCCAGAATAAAGGGGACAAACTCCGAGGGTAGAATCCTCACTTCATTTTAAGGCTGAAAGTTCCAATAAACATACACCCTAAAATGAGTATTAATCGAGTTACAGGGTGTTGAAAGTAAGGTACCCCTATTCACCCCTCCCCAACTTTCACGCCACTGGATTAATATCGATTTCGTCTTCTTTTTCTTAATCCCCAATATTTCCTATACATAAAAGGAATACGTTTCGTTTCACAAATATCAACGGTTTTCGAGATATTTGAAGTTGAATAAGTGCGTGCGTATCAAAATCTTTACTATTTTTGAAAAGAATGTGAAGGTAACTATTTATTACATTATAACCAACATATTTCATACCTTGCAATGACTATGAATTCAAATATTTCCAGAATTGTTGGCATTTAAGAGGGATTTTGTTCCCAAAAATTTCCCGATATTTAAAACTTACATAGCCACTAAGAAAATAATCACTAATGAGTATCCGTATCACATACGCACCCACTTATTCAACTTCGAATATCTCGAAAACCGTTGATATTTGTGAAACGAATATTCCTTTTTTGTATAGGAAATATTGGGGATTAAGAAAAATAAGACGAAATCGATATTAATCCAGTGGCGTGAAAGTTGGGGATGGGCGATTAGGGGTACCCACCTGCCGTACGCCCCTGTTTAGAGTTACAAACACATGATTTGCCTTGAAATATGGAACTGAATACTGTCAAGTGACATACCAAATTTCATTAAGAAAAGTTATGCCGATATGGAGTTATTCTGGAAAATATATTTTTTTGTGTCACTTTCAACACCCTGTAACTCGGTTCATACTCATTTTAGGGTATATTTTTATTGGAACTTTCAGCCTTAAAATGAAGTGAGGATTCTACCCTCGGAGTTTGTCCCCTTTATTCTGGGACACCCTGTATATTACTATAAATGGTAAGTTTTCATTTTCTCTGTATTCATCAACTACTCAACACTGTGCAAATCTTCAGATTCCCCGTTGAATATTGTTATTTCAAGGCAAAATAACTGGATACATTCCTTTCTTGATCATAAGAGAAAACTGACTATTCTACTAGGTACATAAAGACAAACATAACGTAAATGAAGCGTCAACTAACTCACCAAACTCCTGAATCCAGGCAGAAACTGGCCGTGCCCCCGGGCCCACAGAACGGGAATCCCTGCCTGTTTTGCCGTGATGGAAACGGTAAAGGCCGCCGGCGAATAGCCAACAATCAACACGGCCACGACCCTCTTCGCTTCCAGCTTTTCGCATATATTTTCCAGCAGCCTCGCACTGAAAGTACCGTTTTCCGGCAAATCAATCACAATCGTCTCCACGCTAACGTTGAAGTTGAACCTCCCGATTTTACCAGCCAAGTGGTTTTGCGTAATATTCATCAACGTCTTGTTAAAGGCCCGACTGTAACTTTGCGAACTCGGAGTGGCGGCGATGGCAAAGTAAATGCTACCCTTGCTTGGTCTGAAATCACGACGAGGTTCATCACCCCTGACTTCTATCAGTAGCAGAATGAAAGGAATGAGGATTATCTTTGTGAATGTGTCGGGGCGAAGAGTTAACATTTTGGGTGAGAAGGGATGAGGGGTTTTCATGGATTCTTCTGGATTTGGGTCATGCTCTAGGGTTGGCGGTGGAATTTTCCTCGAAGTAATAGGGCATTATTGTGTCCAGGTCAATGATGAGAATGAGTTTTTTGGACATTTTTTAAATGAGTCTATTTGGATTGAGTTTTATTGCTTCGTTTGCTGGATCTAAGGCAAGAGTTAACGGTTTTGTTTGAATTTCACTTTATTATATTTTGGTTTGTTCCACTTAGGTACGGTCATGTTCCCAAGTACTCTTTGTATGTCGACATCTGAAACAAAAGAGATTATTTCAATGGGATGTAAAAGGAATCTGCAATTGTTTACAATAAGCTTGTATTTCAGTAAGGTTTTTCATTGTGGGGCCAATTTGAATACGTGGAAATGGGGCACTCTTTTCATCCTCAACAGCATAGTTGATCAGTTTTGCTATTAACCAACACCGTTTCATTTCAAATTCACCTATGTAGCACACATACAGAGTGACCCATTTGAAAGCGGGCCACCTCTCTAAAACTTATTTATTATCCGATTCGGAAGTTTTTTTTTTTCAATAGATGATAGAGCATCAAAAGTTCTAGTTAACTGCGATAAATTCGAAATAAAAATCAAAATTTCAAGGCCTATTTCGAATTTTTTTCAAGTAAAAATCCAATAGACATACCTACTAGCGATTTTTTTTAAATGAAATTTGAGGATGTCACTGGATTCACAACATTTTCAAATAGTTTTTGTGAAAATTACGTAGAAATGCGTCCATCAATAAAAAAGTTATATGGGAATAAAATTTGGAGATTATGTCAATAAATTAATCCACCACTTAAATTTTAGAACTTTTATCAGAATTCTGTCAACACCACTGGATTCAGAATTTCATCGGAATCTGTTCATGAATAAACAAATTATAAAATAATAGAATTAAATTTTTCTGAAATTCCACTTCCATTTCAAATTTTATTATTTTATAATTTTTTTATTTATGAATAGATTTCGATGAAATCCTAGCAAAATATATTTCGAAATATTCTGAATCTAGTGGTGTAGGCAGAATGTTGATAAAAGTTCTGAAATTGAAGTTTTGGGTTGACTTATTGACATAATTTTTAAATTTGAATCCCATATAACCTTTTTATTGATAGACGCATTCCTACATAATTTTCATATAAACCATTTGAAAATGCCTTGAACCCAGTCGTGTTGTCAAATTCTATTTAAAAAATCGCTAGTATGATTTTTGGATTTTTGACCTTGAAAAAAAATCGAAGTAGGCCTTTAAATTTTTATTTTTATTTCGAATTTATGGCTTACAAATAGAACTATTAATGCTCTATCTATTGAAAAAAGACTTCTGAATCGGATAATAAATAACAATTTTAGAGAGGTGGCCCGCTTTCAAATGGGTCACTCTGTATATTGGGACAATATTGGCGAGAAAAAAATGTGGCATTTCGCGATATAATGATGAGACTTTTTTAAAGTAAGGTTGGTGATATTTACTTAAAGCAATATTAGCCACAAAACATTCAATGATAGTGGACGATATCACTGTAGCACACTTTTGTTGGAGAAATGTTGGTACAATATTATGCAAATATTCAAACGTGGTATTAGCCAGAAAAAAAATTGAAAAATTCACGGTATTGATCAATAAATTACTTGGACACTTTTAAAACAATATTAATAACATTTTCTGAAAGCAGTATTTCAGCAATATTGTACCAATATCGCTGTAGCACACTTGTAGAAGAAAACATTATCAAAATATTCAAACGTATAATATTTTTGGACATGTTCAATATACTATTGGTAAAATATATTTGAAGCAATATTGGTCCTATAACATTCAGCGATATTTGTATAATACTATTTGAATTCTTGCCATGAATTTTTGGGTTTGCAACGTTCCACAATCTAAAAATAGAAAATTTTCAATCCAAGGAAATCTGTACAAGTGTAGAAGGGCAAATTAATTAATTTGCCCGATAAGTTATAAGTCTTGAATGGAATAAATTTTTGTCAGTAACGTATCCTACACTAAATTTGCCTATCTGAAAAAATAAGATCAAATCAACCAAAAAATACTTTTTCGAAAAAAGTCGACGTTTCGGAGACTGTATCTGTCTCCGTTATCAAAACTTGCTGAAAAGACGCTGAAAACTGTATTTGAATTGATTTGGAAATAATAAGATCTTTCTTTGACATAGTCAAATGAAATCTGCCATACATTCTTTTGATTGACATTTGCTTTCTTGATACATAGGGTGTTCGGTATCAATCAATCACCATTCATAGTTCTCGTTTCATCTCTGAGAAGAGGTAACCAGGTGCAGTCCATTTCAATGGAATTTGTTGAAAAGCAGTTGTTTGATAAAATAATGCACGCAGTTTCCATTAACTTTCTCTTTTCTTGATTTGATTCTCTCAATAAAATTTTGGTATCATTCCATTCCATCATATTATCGCCTTCAGATGATAGAATATGTTCCGATATTTATAACTTTCATGTTCTTCCTTGCGCGCAATCAATGGTCTTGATGTTCCACCTGTAAAGAGCGTAAAGAATAGCTTGCTATATGTTGAAAGAGCATTACAATTTCTCCTCTGCTCGCTCGAGGCAGAGATATTGACGTGAGCTGTTGATTCGTCGGGCGAGGTAACAGGAGAGGCGGACAGTAGTGCTGATACTTTTTCATCTACGATATATTCTGAGCTGCTACTTCGAAAAGGTTCCGATTCCATTACGGACAAATCACTTAAATCAGACATAGACAATGAGCCCCTCGGTGAACCCCCAATTTAAGTTATATCAAGTAATTTGATATCAGTTGATGTCAAGTCAAGTAGTTCACACCGTAAATCGTAAATCGTAAGTCGTCAAAAAAAATTGCAGTTAACAATGGTTGAAATTGTTTTTGAAGTAATATCAGAAAGCGATTCAAGAAGTTTATCCTTCCTGCTTATCCTTGAACCCTATAGGCTGAACTATTCCCAACCTGTATCTATCCAATACCTCAATTATATCCAAGTTGAAGGTTGAACTCACAAAATGATCAACTGTACAAATGGATCAACATATCCGTTTTTGTGCATTCCCCTTCTCAATCTGATTCACTGATTTTACATACTCCCTTTTATTTTCATCTCAATGCTTTGAGATTCAGAAAATTATAACATATATTATAAATTGAATGAAAGCCGTAATACTTACTGCAAACGGCAGTTTTTAATACGAAGTTTGCTTGTTTATCAGCAATATACCTCCAAAATTTATGGTCCTATGCCGTCATAGACGAATGGAACGCATTCATTTTCCTCGTGAATATTCACGAGGAATTGTGGGGTTCCTAATGGATTAACCTTGGAGCGGAAAAAGGGAAATGGCAATTTGGAAAGGATATTTCAATCTGCACATAAAAAATTTGCCTCGATAAAAAATGCTAAAGATTACTCAGAACTGGAAGAGATTTCAGTGAAGGAACGTAATATTTTCAATAACACGATGCCCAAAATATCTTTGTCAATTTTTTTGTGTTGTGACAGGTAGAGCTGAATAATGTCAGAATATGACATTGGTCAATCGTCTATGGTTTTAGGGATTTTTCAGATATTCCTTAAGATTGCCGTTTGATCTTGTTTGACAAACTAATGCGACAGAGAAGCCACCAGTTAACCAGTTATTGTTATAAAAATTTATTCAATTATCCAACCGTAAAATTGAACATTTGTTATAAAAATGTATTTCTGCATAAATCGAATTGTAATTTTGTGCAGAAAAAAAGCTAAAGCAATTCTAATCGATCTACTTTCAAAACCGGAAACTCGGAATACTGACTATTACTGTTTCACAGCTGAAATAATGTTTCAAATAAATTGAACGTATATTATACTTGTAAGAGTGGGCTCTTATCCGCAGTCATACTATTTATACGGTCATAAATCTGTCTAATTAAATTCAAACTTGTGTCATCAAATTAGGGGTCGTGGTCCAAAGCATCGATTTTTCTGGTCTTGAAAATCGGATATTGAGCAGTGTGCTCTTAGAACCGTACTTACATGACCCTTCTAGTTTGACCCACATACTTATCGCAGTCTTCACAGCTGATTTCATAAATCTTCAACTTTGCTTATTCTCCCGTCTCATCTTTGGGATTACGCGTAATTTTTTGTAGTTTATGCGAAGTTTTGTAAACCACCTTCACAATGAGGGTTGTAGAAATGCCGTCGAATTTAGGCGGGTTTTTCTCTGTTCGAAAAGTCGAAGAATTACGAAAAAGTTTTTAAAATCTGTTCCCTAATTAGTTTGCCCCCAACAAGTTCACAGAATAACCTTTCATCTCAGCCAATTTCCCTATCCCTATCCCTATCCCTATCCCTATCCCTATCCCTATCCCTATCCCTATCCCTATCCCTATCCCTATCCCTATCCCTATCCCTATCCCTATCCCTATCCCTATCCCTATCCCTATCCCTATCCCTATCCCTATCCCTATCCCTATCCCTATCCCTATCCCTATCCCTATCCCTATCCCTATCCCTATCCCTATCCCTATCCCTATCCCTATCCCTATCCCTATCCCTATCCCTATCCCTATCCCTATCCCTATCCCTATCCCTATCCCTATCCCTATCCCTATCCCTATCCCTATCCCTATCCCTATCCCCATCCCTATCCCCATCCCTATCCCTATCCCTATCCCTATCCCTATCCCTATCTCTATCCCAATCTCTGTCCTAATCCTATATATGAAGGTGGTATACAAAACTTCACATAAACTACAACAAATCTCGATACTTAGTGTAAATATGTTGAATGTGTAATTTGAGGTAAGTAGTTTAGCAGGTCAAATAAAAATGATGATGAGTGCAATCGCCTATTCAGATAAACAGTATTTATGAATTAAAATAAAATGAGTTATTTCAGTGATTTCATAGCTCTTCAGAATGCCAACATAGATGGCAAAACGCGCGTCGAGTAAAAGTTATGTGATTTTGGTGCTTTGTATTGTTTCTATTTCTTGAACGGCATACCTATTGAGGAAACAATTAGGTTATGTAGTTCGGTCATGCAAAAATAATGCAAAAGATGTTCCGTGATCGAGTACTTTACATTACCATCAGCAACAAAACAAAATAAAAAACGTGATCTCCTCGTAACATAACATTTCCGAACTACCGAAATCGCATAAACGAAATAACTCCGATGCAAGGAAAATCGGAAATATGTCACTCCCTTTCAATGACAGAACATCCTGGAAACCGAGCGGAGCATTTTGCGAAACTTTGTTCAGATGGCTATTGAATAAATGATGAACAAATGGATTTGACTATTCCACTCATGCTAAAATACGCGTTTTTGATTGGTGGAAATTTTCATTTTGATAATTGAAAACAGCATGTTTTCGATTTTGTAGTTCGGCACTTAATTGGCTATTAGATACCTTTGTTGTTTTATAAAACAAACTTACCCCACCAGCAAGTTGGTATAATGACACAACACCGAACTTTGACCCAAACCATGATGAGCACCAACTACTAATTCATATCAACTTCACAATTTTTCGACAAATTTTTGACACAACACCGAACTTTTACCAAAACCATGATACGCTTCACTTTTCATTCATATCAACTTTTCGACAAATTTTGCATACACGTAAACCAAAACTCCGCCTTTTCAATTCCCGTAAAAGCATGAAAATGAACGATGAGTCACTATCTATCTACCAATCAACTAAACAATTTAATAGGCTTGTTCGCGTTCGACGCGTTCACAAAATAAACTGTCCGAAACCCGAAACCGTCACAAGCATGCGTAGTCCCACAGAGCTCAAAGAATGCGTACAGTTCTGTGAAACTGCGCATGCATCCGATGGTTTCAGAGATTGTTTGTTTTATGAACGCGAACAAACCTAAAGACAACCAACGAAAGACGCGCCCTGTGAATGGTCACTGAAATAGCGGGAAGTTTGAAATACCAACACAGCTGCTCTGCGCAGTTAGGGCGAACTCGATATGAATTGCGTCAAAATATTCAACAGCACTAACTGTACTTTCAATATTAACATTAATAATAAATAAAAATGATTTTGATTTCATTCATGAAATAGTCTTAACAAATACAACTCGTGTACCGATGATTATCATAAATTCCATCTTTTTTTTAGAAACAAATTATGTTGCTTTAGGAAACCAAGCCAAGCAACATAATTTGTTTCTCAAAATCAAAGGAATTTTTATTTCGATAATCACCAATACACTTGTTGTATTACCTACGAAAATCAACCTTAACTATTTTCCGCTTTTAAATAAATTTGGTCATTATTTATTCAAAGGCATTCAGTCAAGTATTGACAAATAATCCTGGAGGCTGGCAAAAAGTTACTCTGGGAATTTTGGCCTAAAGGCAGGACCACATTAAGCGGTGGCGACAGCGGTGGCGGTAATACTAACACATACATATCTGACCGAAAACAATTAAGACAAGTGTGGACTGGCACATTTGATTAAACATGTTACGTTTGAACGCCACCGCTAGCGCCACCGCGTACATGTGGTCATGCCTTTAGTCTCTGGTGTACCGATTGATCCTTTTTTGTTCAAATTCGAGGAGTTTATATTGCCAGGAGTTGAAAAAGATTGCTTCCTCTTCCGTTTTTTGTCTGCCCACGTGACTGTCAGCTACACACCACTAAAAATTAAACTCATAATTGTAAAACTTTCAACGAGAACCTCCTCAATGGGTCAATAAGCGATAAGCTGAATCGTGATCGTGTAAACTCGTCCCTGCGGGACTCGTGGTGTTACCAAGCAATTTGATCTCGTTGATTTCTGACAGAATTATCGATAGTATTGCGACTACTCGTGGTATTACCCCCGATAATTGTTGAATTTTCATCAGAACTCCTTTCTACTTCAGTTACAATAGACTCATTATTTTCGCTTATTTCATTTCTGATTAACGCTTTTTTCATCGGCAGGATAATTGCGGTGCCACTTTCCTCAGAAATGAATTTATAATCTCTTAAAATTGACTTTTTTTTCGGTCCAAAAACGATACCAATCAGTTTTATAACAGTATGGGGATTCTACAGTATCGGAAACTTTTTCCCGACACATTAACGAACAATACGAAAGAGCACACACAGCATACTTCGATATCTCTTCTTCAAGCGAGTGGAGGAGGAATTGTAATGCTCTCTCAACATTTAGCAAGCTATTCTTTACGCTCTCATGAAACCAGCATGCCCAAGATGAAAACTTTCCGATAATGTGTTATCGAGCTCGGCTATTGTCTAGCTCGTTGATATTCACAGCTACTACCATAATGATCCTTATAACATAAATATCTGTAACGGGCTTTAAATCTCTCAGTGTCATCAGGGATTTGATATTCTATGTTTTATTGCGAATCTTGATGAAAGATTAATTGAAGTATGTTAGGTTATATGAGGTAAGTTCACGTATATTGAATAGCTAATGTCTTGAAAAACCAAAGTAACAATATTGTTTTTAATTAAGACATATTATAGCACTAACAACTAACACTAACAACAAAGATGAAGCTACAAGAGCAAGAGAAGTATTTGATGCATCATATATTAAAAAGGATTCCTTTATTTCTGCAAATCCCAATACTGGCAATAGTAGTAACTCTCATTTCAGAACTCACTGTTAATTAAGAGGAATTAATTTTAATTTCTTTTCATAACCGGAAATTTAATGAAGGACATCAAAAACCGCTCAGTTGTGTCAAATTAGTATTTCACGAAACGAAATTAAATAAAGCGAAAAGGAGATTGTTCACTTCCAGAGAGAAATTCAGTAGAGCGGTTGCGGAAATGATGAACGTTGGAATATATCTCTACCGGTGAAAATCCAATTTAACGACATTCAGAAAGGTCAGCACACTGCTCCCAGCTGTTTTTCCGAGTATTTTCCCAAAGAGGTAGGGTCTTACAAAACGAGGGATAATTAGTGTAAGTGCTTAATTCTTTACCAAGCGATGTTCGTATCTACCTATCCCTCTTTGTTTCGAGATCGCACATTTTGATAATTTTCCTACAGTAAGAGAGGTGAAAACCATTTCAATTATTTTCAAATTCTATCAAATACTCATCAATTTCGTCAATTTTGCTGTCGACCGCGCATTGTGTGAGAATGACGTATCACTAGATAGCCAAAAAGAAGTTTTGGAAAGGTCGTCAATAGAAAAGACATAGGTCATATTGTGAAGGGGGCCATGAGGACCATAAACCGCCTCAAATAACTCAAATCAAAACAACATGAAAAAAAATTCGGCAGCAATAGGTCCAGAAATACAACTAATAACGGTTATTTTTACAAATAAATTTCTTTTTGATGAAGCTTTATGTCTCCTAATACATGTCAATCAACAGACGTGTCAGAATTGGGCTACTGAAAATCTACATTGGATGCAGGAATATCATACCCAATACCCAGAAAAATTTAATGTTTGAGCATGATGAGAAATACTATTATCAGACCATATTTTTACGATGAGATTTTTTATTTCAATCAGTGCCTTGGTATTGGTATTGGTAAGTATGGATAGATTCTGAGGGGGTCTACTCGTGGTATTTCTTCCACAGTCAGCTGGTATGATCCCAGTATATTCAATCTTTTACAATGTACAGCGTAACACTCCATCAGTATGTGGTGGGATGTTTCTGGATGTTCCCCACAGAATCTGCAGGTGCTGTCCTCCAAGCCTAGCTTCCTCAGCTGTTCTTTGAGTCTGCAATGCCCCGTTAGAAATCCCGTGATTGTCTTCAGACTAGTTTTGCTGAGGTTAATCAGTCTCTTCGATCTTGCTCGGTTGAAATTGCTGAGAAGGTCTTTGGCTTGCTTCAGCCCTGAAAGTCTTAGCCAGTATGTTGCTCTCATTGCTTCTTCAGCTTTATTGAATTCTTTTCGGAAGTAAGATTTTCCGAGTCCGCAGAATGGTTCTAGACCGATCAATGGAGTTGCTGCGCCTTTCCATGCCATGGTGTCTTCTTGTTCATTGCCCTCCACTCCAACGTGCCCTGCACCAAGAGGAGCGTCATCTTGTTGTTCCTGCCTAGATTATCAAGTTAGTCCAGGGATTCCCAAACCATCTTCGAGTTGATGTTAGAAGAGCTCAACGCTTTGATGGCTGCTTGACTATTGTTCCGGTATTTCTTGTTGAGGTTGAACTGAATGCAACTTCCTATCGCGTGAATTTCCGCTTGAAAAATGCTGGGGAACTGGCCCATGGGTTCGTAGTATTTGGTGCGAGGCCCAAAGACTCCTGCTCCAGTTCCCTCGGGAGTTTTGGACCCGTCCGTGTACCATTGGCATTCTTTCCCAGTGCTCGAATGGATTCTATGTTCTGTTCTCGCTTGGTATTAAGTTCCGTTCGGAAAAAATTCTCAAAACTGAATTTCCTGGTTATTTCGTCAGTTAGGAGATCGGCAAGGTGTGCACAGTCGGTGGAGGTTGAGCCCCTTACACCGTGTGCTTTCCCTTTGAGTCCGACTTTAGCCAACCCGAGGTTTGCTTCCTAAGCAGTTTTCCTCACCATGATATGGAGAGGAGTGAGGTCCAGAATGACCTCTATTGCTGCTGTTGGAGTCGACCCCATTGCTCCTGTCATACAAAGACGTGCTATTCTTTGCACTTTCTCCGAGATCTTCTTAGTTGTGGCGAGCTCAGTTCTGTAGTGCCATACTACTGCTCCGTAGGTGATCATAGGTCTCACTTTCATGGTGTACATCTATCGCAGTATTGATGGGTTACAGCCCCATGTTTTTCCTGCAATGTTCCTTCACACCATCAGTGATGATTTTGCCTTATTAGCGATTTTTTCTACGTGTCTGTTCCAGAGTAGTTTTGAGTCTAGGGTAAGCCCTAGATACTTCACCTCCTGGTACCATTCTAAGTCTGCTCCGTCAAGGCGAACAGTCCTTAGGTGCTGAATCTTTATTCTTTCAGTGAATGGTACTACTGTGGCTTTTGATGATTCAATTCTCAATCCCACCGAGAGGCCCTTCTAGTTGTCTCTAGCTCTCTCTATGAGATCGCAGAGGGTTCCTTCGAATTTGCCTTTGGCCATATCGACTATGTCGTCCGCATATTCAAGGCAAGTGACGTAATGATGTGAAAACAAGATAACACAATTAAGCTTCTACCGGCTGACAAAGGAATGTATTAGCAGAAAGTCGAAGAGTTGTTCGGGAGAGAAGAATAAAGACTGTTGGTCGAAGACCCCACGGCAACAATGAAATGGAAGGTGTACCAGCCACGGAAGAAATATCATCATTATTGCTGTGACAGAGAGAACAGTTACCAAAAATCCACAAGGCAGAGGTTCCAATAACCACCAACATAAACTCAGCCACGTATAATCTGGCCAAATGTCTATTACCAATCATGCACCCTTTACGAGGAAAAATCCATCCTACCTGAAGAACTTCAGAAATTTCGTTGAGATCCTCGAAGACATCATTGTTTCACCAATAGACGATTTCGTCTGCTTCGCCTACTCACGAAAACAAGGCCGCCTGATTATCATAATGAATTGCATTTACCGCGTTCCTTGCGAATGTGGTAAGGCTTATCTGGGAGAAACAAAAACGCCATTGAATATCTGTTTCATAACCATAGAACTCCTTGTTCATCCCTGTATATCAAAAAGCGCCATCTTCGAGTTGGGCAAGTCATCGATTTTTCTGCTTGGAAAACGCTATACAATAGAAACTGACCGCCACTTCTACCAATCGAATCGAAAAATGTAGTTGATCCTTCACCAATACTCCAGCGTTTCACGATACGTATGATGCGTTTTGACTATCCTATTAAATTTACATCAGGAAAAATGTATGAAGTGCTGATACTTCATCAAGAATCCCAACCTACAAGAAACTTCAAGGAAATTATGAGATTAGGATGGCCTGACAAGTCGGATTTATCGATTGATGATGTTCCTGAATAAATTTTTCTTCAGGAAAACCAATTTCAGTGGTATTGAGAATGTTCTCCTCTCCACAACACGCCAGTGTTTTGAAATAGGCAGTAGGATGAAACAAATCATCTACAGATTAAATAATTTAAATCCATCTCTATAATTCATTTCATAGCAATGAACCCACTCTGGTATTGCATTAATCATCTCCCAAGTTTCAATTTGTTATCGATTTTCCATTTCAAGTTTATTATTGAATGAGAGAAGTGAATAAGCAACGTTTTCTGTCAATTCAAATTGAGCGTAAGATCTGATAATGGCATAATGGAAGAGGCGAAGACTTTGAGAAGCGAATGGAGTGATGGAGAGTTCTCGAATTATTCGAATAAAACGAATCAGTTGTTTCGATAAGACATTAAAGTTTATTCATTCTTCCACAAGATAATTCACAATACTCTGTAATCTTCCATTCACGTCCAAGAACTATTATTAGTAGTATGCAAATAAAAATCGGGTTTATTTCTCTTTACTAACGTTTCGAGAATATATAAATGGCTTCCTCAGAGTTGCAATGAATATTCAAAGAAACTTTGTTTGGAATACTAATAATATACAAATGAATTCAGTGGATACTTTAGGAAAGAACGCACTGTAAACCTAATCAACCACTACAATCAGTATGAAATAATATCATAATCATCAACGACTCACCATAATATCCCCTCTGCATTTTGACCCCTCCAATCTCAGTGCTATCGATCCTCTGTCAAATATATTGCGCTTGTTTACAAAACCTTCATCTGACCTAGCAGAATATCCTATAACAATGTCAAGACCCATTGAAATGTCAATTTGTTTTGTCGGGCTTCATTTATTCAGCGGAGAGGAACGGTTTCCCCTTGTTTTTGTCTGAAAGTCTTGAGAAATTAAACCCGTATACACAATCTTCGACAATACTTTTCGTATTGTGAAAGTGAGTTTTTTGTCTCTCGCTATATTGGCTACCGTAGATCATTCCTTGTTTCTGATGTATGTGCTAATTTTTAGTAGTTATACAGTGTGTCTCACTTCTCATGGAAACACCCCCGTATCTTCTGTAATGATTGAGATAGAATGATGAAACTCTCAGGACGCATGAAAGTGATCAAACTGCACCTACTACCTGAATGGGGTTGGCCTGAGTAAAAGTATATTACTACATACCCCTTCACTACGCTGCAAGATAGGGCAAAAAAAATCAAATTGCAATTGTACCAAAACTGACAGTCCGACAGCGCCTGTTTTGCGCACAAACGAAGTACACATAAATGAAGAGGAATTTTGTATAAAAGTGTATAATTTCTAAAATTGCAAAGCGCTTTAAGTTTAACAATTTGTGGAGACATCTTAAAAATCATGTTAGAAATCAGAGGCTATGTGGATATGTCAGGTTATTTTTAAAAAGAGCAAAGAGCAAAAGAGCTTTCAGCGTTAGTTTAATTATTAATGTTGAAGATTTGAAAGGCACAATTGAATTTTTGTTCGAAAATATGAATAGGACATTCATAAAATCTGTTGTGGAATCATCTGCGACTGAAAGACAAACTTCACTCGCTATTTTCCATCGTTCAAGATAACCTCTTGGGAGGTATTCATGTTGAAAAGGGGAACATTCTCCATGAAAATTGAAAAATGAAAAATGTTATTCATTTGTAATATCTAACAGAAAACAACTACTTCCCCGGCACAAGCCACGCTGGACATTGAACTACATCTGATAGATATTGTGAAAAGACTCTAACTTAAAAGGAAAGAAAAAATCTGAAAGTGAAAATTCGCATTTTCATTCAGATATTTGATTTTTCAATTCTCTTTAGTTTTCATTGAAAAATCATTAAATAAATTAGATAAGGAGAATGTTATTAAAAAATATCACTCACAGAAATCGTTCAATTCATTGAAGCAAGGTTCGCTTCTCTCGCATTTAATCCCCAATACATTTTGGTCGACGAAAATCTATTTCGCTTTGCCAAGCTCTTCAGGAGGATTGATATAGGATTGGAATATCTATCAGATGTAGTTCAATGTCCAGCGTGGCTTGTGCCGGGAAAGTAGTTGTTTTCTGTTAGATATTACAAATAAATCACATTTTTCATTTTTCAATTTTCATGGAGAATGTTCCCCTTTTCAGCAAAATTCAACTTCCAACTACCACATGAAAATCAAACCGAACTGAACTATTACTTTTTGCAATAAGAAAACCACACAAAAAGTCTTGTAACAAATAGTTCTTTCCAACAGATATTTTCAAATCAAGATTTTTTTATGAGTTATGATAGAAATGGAATAGGCGTTGCATATTGATTGGAAGTTTGATTTTGTGGAGGAAATTCGATTCCCATGATGAAATGCGAACTAATAAAATGGTGATTGATTGATACCGAACACCCTATGTATCAATGTCAATCAAAAGAGTGTATGGCAGACTTCATTTGACTCTGTCGAAGAAGGATCTTGTTACTTCCAAATCAATTCAAATACAGTTTTCAGCGTCTTTCCAGAAAGTTTTGATAACGGAGGCAGATACGGTCTCCGAAACGTCAACGTTTTTCGAAAAAGAGAAGTATTTTTTGGTTAATTTTATCAAATTTTTTCAGAAAAGCAAATTCAGTGTAGTATACGTTACTGACAAAAATTAATTTTATTCAAGACAGCAGTCTGGTGAACGCAGTAACTTATCGGGCAAATTAATTAATTTGCCCTTCTACACTTGTACAGATTTCTTTGGATTAACATTTTTTCATTTTCAGATTGTGGATGGTTACAAACCCAAAAAATCATGTCAAGAAGGCGTTGCATGTTTCACCCTATTAGAAGATCACAACAAAATCAAATAAACATTCACATGTAGCTTTTTGTTGGTAGGATACGACCACAAAAAGCCATTTCTTCAACTCTCCAATTATTTCACAAAAGCGGAAAAAAAAAATATTTTTCTCTCAATTTTGAAAACGTTTTGAAAGCGTGTAGCTTTCCAAGGAGGAGCTATAAGCGATAAGAAATCACCCCTTGAAAACTTCCGAACTTATTAGAAAACACCCTGTATATTAAATCAACATGATTTTGAAAATGGGATCATTAGACGCATACTGGGTGAGAGTATACAAATTTGAAGCTGTGAATGCTAAGTGATTATACAAAAATGTTGGAAATCAGAGACAGAAGTTCGGATATGATTACATAACCAGTATGTGCAATTATCTCATCAGTAGAAATCACTCTGCACCCTGATTCAAAAGTTACGTAGATAACTGTTCCACCAAGTTCATTTTTATCTTCCATCATCGCCCCAAATTTTATTTTTCAGCTCCGATTTCTGGAATAGAATAACACTTCATCTCTGGAGCGAATTTCATAATAGCATCCGAAACTTCCGCACTTTCGTGCAACTTCAACAACTTCCACGACAAAGAGCTCAATGGACGTTTTAATGAAATCATCACAGCTGGCTCGACTTACCTTATTAAAAAACTTCTGGAAACTTTCGTACAACTCACTCAAACGTAGCTGGAGATCTCTGATAATCCATGCATGTTCGGGAAACGTACTGAGAATCCCTCACCGGCAGAAAAATTCTGTGATATCCAGACCGCTTGATAATAATTCAAACTACCCGGCACCGGTGACGCGCGATTGTTTCGTCACGGTTCACTATGATCGCGTTGTGGAATTCCGCTGCAAACACCAGCACCACTTGATTCTCTCGGTATACTCAGATCTAGAGGTCCTGTACCGAAATCGCGCGCATGTGCCGAATTCGAATCGATGGGACCCATCCCATCCACAAAGATATAATTTTTCATGTTTTTTCTTAATTATTTCGCGACATGTTCTGGATAGGGGATGAGCACCGAAGAGATGTGGAGCGCTTTGTTGGCAAGAGGCGTTTTTCTTCCAGATTTTCAGGAAAATGGTTTGTGGATCAGCCCCTTTGAGAGTTAAAAGTTGTTTGATGAGCTGCGGGAGATTCTTTTACGAGTGCACATGATAACGATGATGAACTGTCGGCATGGTTATGTACCACGAAATGGGAATAATCTCCCATTTAATAATAATATACAGGGTGAGTCAGGCTGAACGCCTCGACTCTCTTGGCCATATGGTATTTTTTTCAGTAAACGGCCTGGGGGAGTACATGTATGTCGATCTGAAGCACGAAAATAATGATTTTTATACAAGGTGTTTGAAATAAGCGTGACATATCAAAGTTAAATTTTTTTTAATGAAACACTCTGTATTTTCTTGCATTTTTTGATTCGTTGAGAAAAATAAGCTGACTTTGCTGAAGTTTCCCTATACCTAACTCTCTCCATTTATGAGATATTCAACTTTTTCTCGAAATGTAACGTTGTCAAAAAAAAATTCAATATCATTGGAATTATCCACGGCAGGTGTACGAAATTTTTACCGGTTACTCAAATCGCTATCAGCTAGGTACTGTGGCTTTAGACGACGATCAATATTATACAGTGTGTTTTATACTATCAGGAACACTTACCGCATATTTGAACTCAAATCACTTTGTTATTCCAAATGGAACACACTGTATTTTTCCACGTGAGAAGAATCACCATTTCAGTTCCTTTTAAACCATATAATATTTCCCTATACCTAATATTTCCCTATATCGAAGCATTCTCAAAAAAGTGTGGAAGTTTTCCGGGTCGGAGATTATGATTTTTTTGTGAAAATTCATAAACTCAAGATCTTTGAAATTAGAAAAATGAAAAATAAAAAAGTTCAAAAAATGAACTATGATAAACTCGACTTTTTTGTCCGTAGATTTTTTCCGTTCAAAATCTCAGTATATACTTATTCAGCCATTTTGAGTCGATTGGCATTCGCATAATTGGTCTATCTTTAACCGTTCTCGAGTTGGTCAGCTCTGAATCAGTTTCCAAATAGTTTTTTTGGCACCAAAAATATTTCCGATGCGTTTTCGACATTTTCGTTCAAAGATTCAGAATCAGCACGTCAAAATACGTTTCTAGGCAAAAATTTTAAATTCGACAAATGAAAAATTAAAACGTTCAAAAAATTATCTATCATGATAAACTCGACTTTTTTGCCCGTCAATTTGTTCTGTTCATTCTCAGTGTATACTGATTCGGCAGTTTCCAATCGATTGGCGGTCGCAGAATTGGTCTATCTTTAAGCGTTCTCGAGTTGGTCAGCTCTGAATCATTTCCAAATGGTTTTTTTGGCGCCAAAAATATTTCCGATGCGTTTTCGACATTTTCGTTCAAATATTCAGAATCGGCACGTCAAAATACGTTCGAGAGGAAATATTTGAAATTCGAAAAATGAAAAATAAAAAATTTCAGAAAATTGGATTTTCTACCATAAACACCTATTTCCGGCTAAATCTTATATCTGAGCACATAAAAATCATACATTTTCGGAATGAGCATGAAATTTTACGTATACAGTGCCACTTTCGGGTCGATGTGACGACTTGGTATTTTTCATGATTTTTAGGGGTGAACCCCTTACAAGTTTTTTCGAGTAATTTTAAATTTTTTCGATTGAATCAAAATATACGAAACATACTATTTCGGTCATTCTGAATCGATTGGCGTTCGCAGAATTTGTCTATCTCTAACCGTTCTCGAGTTGGTCAGCTCTGAATCAGTTTCCAAATGGTTTTTTTGGCGCCAAAAATATTTCCGATGCGTTTTCGACATTTTCGTTCAAATATTCAGAATCGGCACGTCAAAATACGTTCGAGAGGTAATATTTGAAATTCGAAAAATGAAAAATAAAAAATTTCAGAAAATTGGATTTTCTACCATAAACACCTATTTCCGGCTAAATCTTATATCTGAGCACATAAAAATCATACATTTTCGGAATGAGCATGAAATTTTACGTATACAGTGCCACTTTCGGGTCGATGTGACGACTTGGTATTTTTCATGATTTTTAGGGGTGAACCCCTTACAAGTTTTTTCGAGTAATTTTAAATTTTTTCGATTGAATCAAAATATACGAAACATACTATTTCGGTCATTCTGAATCGATTGGCGTTCGCAGAATTTGTCTATCTCTAACCGTTCTCGAGTTGGTCAGCTCTGAATCAGTTTCCAAATGGTTTTTTTGGCACCAAAAATATTTCCGATGCGTTTTCGACATTTTCGTTCAAAGATTCAGAATCAGCACGTCAAAATACGTTTCTAGGCAAAAATTTTAAATTCGACAAATGAAAAATTAAAACGTTCAAAAAATTATCTATCATGATAAACTCGACTTTTTTGCCCGTCAATTTGTTCTGTTCATTCTCAGTGTATACTGATTCGGCAGTTTCCAATCGATTGGCGGTCGCAGAATTGGTCTATCTTTAAGCGTTCTCGAGTTGGTCAGCTCTGAATCATTTCCAAATGGTTTTTTTGGCGCCAAAAATATTTCCGATGCGTTTTCGACATTTTCGTTCAAATATTCAGAATCGGCACGTCAAAATACGTTCGAGAGGAAATATTTGAAATTCGAAAAATGAAAAATAAAAAATTTCAGAAAATTGGATTTTCTACCATAAACACCTATTTCCGGCTAAATCTTATATCTGAGCACATAAAAATCATACATTTTCGGAATGAGCATGAAATTTTACGTATACAGTGCCACTTTCGGGTCGATGTGACGACTTGGTATTTTTCATGATTTTTAGGGGTGAACCCCTTACAAGTTTTTTCGAGTAATTTTAAATTTTTTCGATTGAATCAAAATATACGAAACATACTATTTCGGTCATTCTGAATCGATTGGCGTTCGCAGAATTTGTCTATCTCTAACCGTTCTCGAGTTGGTCAGCTCTGAATCAGTTTCCAAATGGTTTTTTTGGCGCCAAAAATATTTCCGATGCGTTTTCGACATTTTCGTTCAAATATTCAGAATCGGCACGTCAAAATACGTTCGAGAGGAAATATTTGAAATTCGAAAAATGAAAAATAAAAAATTTCAGAAAATTGGATTTTCTACCATAAACACCTATTTCCGGCTAAATCTTATATCTGAGCACATAAAAATCATACATTTTCGGAATGAGCATGAAATTTTACGTATACAGTGCCACTTTCGGGTCGATGTGACGACTTGGTATTTTTCATGATTTTTAGGGGTGAACCCCTTACAAGTTTTTTCGAGTAATTTTAAATTTTTTCGATTGAATCGAAATATACGAAACATACTATTTCGGTCATTCTGTATCGATTGGCGTTCGCAGAATTTGTCTATCTCTAACCGTTCTCGAGTTGGTCAGCTCTGAATCAGTTTCCAAATGGTTTTTTTGGCGCCAAAAATATTTCCGATGCGTTTTCGACATTTTCGTTCAAATATTCAGAATCGGCACGTCAAAATACGTTCGAGAGGAAATATTTGAAATTCGAAAAATGAAAAATAAAAAATTTCAGAAAATTGGATTTTCTACCATAAACACCTATTTCCGGCTAAATCTTATATCTGAGCACATAAAAATCATACATTTTCGGAATGAGCATGAAATTTTACGTATACAGTGCCACTTTCGGGTCGATGTGACGACTTGGTATTTTTCATGATTTTTAGGGGTGAACCCCTTACAAGTTTTTTCGAGTAATTTTAAATTTTTTCGATTGAATCAAAATATACGAAACATACTATTTCGGTCATTCTGAATCGATTGGCGTTCGCAGAATTTGTCTATCTCTAACCGTTCTCGAGTTGGTCAGCTCTGAATCAGTTTCCAAATGGTTTTTTTGGCGCCAAAAATATTTCCGATGCGTTTTCGACATTTTCGTTCAAATATTCAGAATCGGCACGTCAAAATACGTTCGAGAGGTAATATTTGAAATTCGAAAAATGAAAAATAAAAAATTTCAGAAAATTGGATTTTCTACCATAAACACCTATTTCCGGCTAAATCTTATATCTGAGCACATAAAAATCATACATTTTCGGAATGAGCATGAAATTTTACGTATACAGTGCCACTTTCGGGTCGATGTGACGACTTGGTATTTTTCATGATTTTTAGGGGTGAACCCCTTACAAGTTTTTTCGAGTAATTTTAAATTTTTTCGATTGAATCAAAATATACGAAACATACTATTTCGGTCATTCTGAATCGATTGGCGTTCGCAGAATTTGTCTATCTCTAACCGTTCTCGAGTTGGTCAGCTCTGAATCAGTTTCCAAATGGTTTTTTTGGCGCCAAAAATATTTCCGATGCGTTTTCGACATTTTCGTTCAAATATTCAGAATCGGCACGTCAAAATACGTTCGAGAGGAAATATTTGAAATTCGAAAAATGAAAAATAAAAAATTTCAGAAAATTGGATTTTCTACCATAAACACCTATTTCCGGCTAAATCTTATATCTGAGCACATAAAAATCATACATTTTCGGAATGAGCATGAAATTTTACGTATACAGTGCCACTTTCGGGTCGATGTGACGACTTGGTATTTTTCATGATTTTTAGGGGTGAACCCCTTACAAGTTTTTTCGAGTAATTTTAAATTTTTTCGATTGAATCGAAATATACGAAACATACTATTTCGGTCATTCTGTATCGATTGGCGTTCGCAGAATTTGTCTATCTCTAACCGTTCTCGAGTTGGTCAGCTCTGAATCAGTTTCCAAATGGTTTTTTTGGCGCCAAAAATATTTCCGATGCGTTTTCGACATTTTCGTTCAAATATTCAGAATCGGCACGTCAAAATACGTTCGAGAGGAAATATTTGAAATTCGAAAAATGAAAAATAAAAAATTTCAGAAAATTGGATTTTCTACCATAAACACCTATTTCCGGCTAAATCTTATATCTGAGCACATAAAAATCATACATTTTCGGAATGAGCATGAAATTTTACGTATACAGTGCCACTTTCGGGTCGATGTGACGACTTGGTATTTTTCATGATTTTTAGGGGTGAACCCCTTACAAGTTTTTTCGAGTAATTTTAAATTTTTTCGATTGAATGAAAATATACGAAACATACTATTTCGGTCATTCTGAATCGATTGGCGTTCGCAGAATTTGTCTATCTCTAACCGTTCTCGAGTTGGTCAGCTCTGAATCAGTTTCCAAATGGTTTTTTTGGCGCCAAAAATATTTCCGATGCGTTTTCGACATTTTCGTTCAAATATTCAGAATCGGCACGTCAAAATACGTTCGAGAGGAAATATTTGAAATTCGAAAAATGAAAAATAAAAAATTTCAGAAAATTGGATTTTCTACCATAAACACCTATTTCCGGCTAAATCTTATATCTGAGCACATAAAAATCATACATTTTCGGAATGAGCATGAAATTTTACGTATACAGTGCCACTTTCGGGTCGATGTGACGACTTGGTATTTTTCATGATTTTTAGGGGTGAACCCCTTACAAGTTTTTTCGAGTAATTTTAAATTTTTTCGATTGAATGAAAATATACGAAACATACTATTTCGGTCATTCTGAATCGATTGGCGTTCGCAGAATTTGTCTATCTCTAACCGTTCTCGAGTTGGTCAGCTCTGAATCAGTTTCCAAATGGTTTTTTTGGCGCCAAAAATATTTCCGATGCGTTTTCGACATTTTCGTTCAAATATTCAGAATCGGCACGTCAAAATACGTTCGAGAGGAAATATTTGAAATTCGAAAAATGAAAAATAAAAAATTTCAGAAAATTGGATTTTCTACCATAAACACCTATTTCCGGCTAAATCTTATATCTGAGCACATAAAAATCATACATTTTCGGAATGAGCATGAAATTTTACGTATACAGTGCCACTTTCGGGTCGATGTGACGACTTGGTATTTTTCATGATTTTTAGGGGTGAACCCCTTACAAGTTTTTTCGAGTAATTTTAAATTTTTTCGATTGAATGAAAATATACGAAACATACTATTTCGGTCATTCTGAATCGATTGGCGTTCGCAGAATTTGTCTATCTCTAACCGTTCTCGAGTTGGTCAGCTCTGAATCAGTTTCCAAATGGTTTTTTTGGCGCCAAAAATATTTCCGATGCGTTTTCGACATTTTCGTTCAAATATTCAGAATCGGCACGTCAAAATACGTTCGAGAAGAAATATTTGAAATTCGAAAAAGGAAAAATAAAAAATTTCAGAAAATTGGATTTTCTACCTTAAACACCTATTTCCGGCTAAATCTTATATCTGATCACATAAAAATCATACATTTTCGGAATGAGCATGAAATTTTACGTATACAGTGCCACTTTCGGGTCGATGTGACGACTTGGTATTTTTCATGATTTTTAGGGGTGAACCCCTTACAAGTTTTTTCGAGTAATTTTAAATTTTTTCGATTGAATCAAAATATACGAAACATACTATTTCGGTCATTCTGAATCGATTGGCGTTCGCAGAATTTGTCTATCTCTAACCGTTCTCGAGTTGGTCAGCTCTGAATCAGTTTCCAAATGGTTTTTTTGGCGCCAAAAATATTTCCGATGCGTTTTCGACATTTTCGTTCAAATATTCAGAATCGGCACGTCAAAATACGTTCGAGAGGAAATATTTGAAATTCGAAAAATGAAAAATAAAAAATTTCAGAAAATTGGATTTTCTACCATAAACACCTATTTCCGGCTAAATCTTATATCTGAGCACATAAAAATCATACATTTTCGGAATGAGCATGAAATTTTACGTATACAGTGCCACTTTCGGGTCGATGTGACGACTTGGTATTTTTCATGATTTTTAGGGGTGAACCCCTTACAAGTTTTTTCGAGTAATTTTAAATTTTTTCGATTGAATCGAAATATACGAAACATACTATTTCGGTCATTCTGTATCGATTGGCGTTCGCAGAATTTGTCTATCTCTAACCGTTCTCGAGTTGGTCAGCTCTGAATCAGTTTCCAAATGGTTTTTTTGGCGCCAAAAATATTTCCGATGCGTTTTCGACATTTTCGTTCAAATATTCAGAATCGGCACGTCAAAATACGTTCGAGAGGAAATATTTGAAATTCGAAAAATGAAAAATAAAAAATTTCAGAAAATTGGATTTTCTACCATAAACACCTATTTCCGGCTAAATCTTATATCTGAGCACATAAAAATCATACATTTTCGGAATGAGCATGAAATTTTACGTATACAGTGCCACTTTCGGGTCGATGTGACGACTTGGTATTTTTCATGATTTTTAGGGGTGAACCCCTTACAAGTTTTTTCGAGTAATTTTAAATTTTTTCGATTGAATCGAAATATACGAAACATACTATTTCGGTCATTCTGAATCGATTGGCGTTCGCAGAATTTGTCTATCTCTAACCGTTCTCGAGTTGGTCAGCTCTGAATCAGTTTCCAAATGGTTTTTTTGGCGCCAAAAATATTTCCGATGCGTTTTTAACATTTTCGTTCAAAGATTGAGATTCAGCACGTCAAAATACGTTTGAGAACAAAAATTTAAAATTCCAAAAACAAAAAATAAAAAATCTCAGAAAATTGGATTTTCTACCTTAAACACCTATTTCCGGCTAAATCTTATATCTGAGCACATAAAAATCATACATTTTCGGAATGAGCATGAAATTTTACGTATACAGTGCCACTTTCGGGTCGATGTGACGACTTGGTATTTTTCATGATTTTTAGGGGTGAACCCCTTACAAGTTTTTTCGAGTAATTTTAAATTTTTTCGATTGAATCGAAATATACGAAACATACTATTTCGGTCATTCTGAATCGATTGGCGTTCGCAGAGTTTGTCTATCTCTAACCGTTCTCGAGTTGGTCAGCTCTGAATCAGTTTCCAAATGGTTTTTTTGGCGCCAAAAATATTTCCGATGCGTTTTTAACATTTTCGTTCAAAGATTGAGATTCAGCACGTCAAAATACGTTTGAGAACAAAAATTTAAAATTCCAAAAACGAAAAATAAAAAATCTCAGAAAATTGGATTTTCTACCTTAAACACCTATTTCCGGCTAAATCTTATATCTGAGCACATAAAAATCATACATTTTCGGAATGAGCATGAAATTTTACGTATACAGTGCCACTTTCGGGTCGATGTGACGACTTGGTATTTTTCATGATTTTTAGGGGTGAAAGAAACCCTTACAAGTTTTTTCGAGTAATTTTAAATTTTTTCGATTGAATCGAAATATACGAAACATACTATTTCGGTCATTCTGAATCGATTGGCGTTCGCAGAATTTGTCTATCTCTAACCGTTCTCGAGTTGGTCAGCTCTGAATCAGTTTCCAAATGTTTTTTTTGGCGCCAAAAATATTTCCGATGCGTTTTTAACATTTTCGTTCAAAGATTGAGATTCAGCACGTCAAAATACGTTTGAGAACAAAAATTTAAAATTCCAAAAACGAAAAATAAAAAATCTCAGAAAATTGGATTTTCTACCTTAAACACCTATTTCCGGCTAAATCTTATATCTGAGCACATAAAAATCATACATTTTCGGAATGAGCATGAAATTTTACGTATATAGTGCCACTTTCGGGTCGATGTGACGACTTGGTATTTTTCATGATTTTTAGGGGTGAAAGAAACCCTTACAAGTTTTTTCGAGTAATTTTAAATTTTTTCGATTGAATCGAAATATACGAAACATACTATTTCGGTCATTCTGAATCGATTGGCGTTCGCAGAATTTGTCTATCTCTAACCGTTCTCGAGTTGGTCAGCTCTGAATCAGTTTCCAAATGGTTTTTTTGGCGCCAAAAATATTTCCGATGCGTTTTCGACATTTTCGTTCAAATATTCAGAATCGGCACGTCAAAATACGTTCGAGAAGAAATATTTGAAATTCGAAAAAGGAAAAATAAAAAATTTCAGAAAATTGGATTTTCTACCTTAAACACCTATTTCCGGCTAAATCTTATATCTGATCACATAAAAATCATACATTTTCGGAATGAGCATGAAATTTTACGTATACAGTGCCACTTTCGGGTCGATGTGACGACTTGGTATTTTTCATGATTTTTAGGGGTGAACCCCTTACAAGTTTTTTCGAGTAATTTTAAATTTTTTCGATTGAATCGAAATATACGAAACATACTATTTCGGTCATTCTGAATCGATTGGCGTTCGCAGAATTTGTCTATCTCTAACCGTTCTCGAGTTGGTCAGCTCTGAATCAGTTTCCAAATGGTTTTTTTGGCGCCAAAAATATTTCCGATGCGTTTTCGACATTTTCGTTCAAATATTCAGAATCGGCACGTCAAAATACGTTCGAGAAGAAATATTTGAAATTCGAAAAAGGAAAAATAAAAAATTTCAGAAAATTGGATTTTCTACCTTAAACACCTATTTCCGGCTAAATCTTATATCTGATCACATAAAAATCATACATTTTCGGAATGAGCATGAAATTTTACGTATACAGTGCCACTTTCGGGTCGATGTGACGACTTGGTATTTTTCATGATTTTTAGGGGTGAACCCCTAACAAGTTTTTTTGAGGAATTTTGAATTTTTTCGATTGACTCGAAATTTACGAAACATACTATTTCGGTCATTCTGAATCGATTGGCGTTCGCAGAATTTGTCTATCTCTAACCGTTCTCGAGTTGGTCAGCTCTGAATCAGTTTCCAAATGGTTTTTTTGGCGCCAAAAATATTTCCGATGCGTTTTCGACATTTTCGTTCAAATATTCAGAATCGGCACGTCAGAATACGTTCGAGAAGAAATATTTGAAATTCGAAAAATGAAAAATAAAATATTTCAGAAAATTGGATTTTCTACCATAAATAGCCATTTCCGGCTAAATCTTCTATCTGAGCACATAAAAATCATACATTTTCGGAATGAGCATGAAATTTTACGTATACAGTGCCACTTTCGGGTCGATGTGACGACTTGGTATTTTTCATGATTTTTAGGGGTGAACCCCTTACAAGTTTTTTCGAGTAATTTTAAATTTTTTCGATTGAATCGAAATATACGAAGCATACTATTTCAGTCATTCTGAATCGATTGGCGTTCGCAGAATTTGTCTATCTCTAACCGTTCTCGAGTTGGTCAGCTCTGAATCAGTTTCCAAATGTTTTTTTTGGCGCCAAAAATATTTCCGATGCGTTTTTAACATTTTCGTTCAAAGATTGAGATTCAGCACGTCAAAATACGTTTGAGAACAAAAATTTAAAATTCCAAAAACGAAAAATAAAAAATCTCAGAAAATTGGATTTTCTACCTTAAACACCTATTTCCGGCTAAATCTTATATCTGAGCACATAAAAATCATACATTTTCGGAATGAGCATGAAATTTTACGTATATAGTGCCACTTTCGGGTCGATGTGACGACTTGGTATTTTTCATGATTTTTAGGGGTGAAAGAAACCCTTACAAGTTTTTTCGAGTAATTTTAAATTTTTTCGATTGAATCGAAATATACGAAACATACTATTTCGGTCATTCTGAATCGATTGGCGTTCGCAGAATTTGTCTATCTCTAACCGTTCTCGAGTTGGTCAGCTCTGAATCAGTTTCCAAATGGTTTTTTTGGCGCCAAAAATATTTCCGATGCGTTTTCGACATTTTCGTTCAAATATTCAGAATCGGCACGTCAAAATACGTTCGAGAAGAAATATTTGAAATTCGAAAAAGGAAAAATAAAAAATTTCAGAAAATTGGATTTTCTACCTTAAACACCTATTTCCGGCTAAATCTTATATCTGATCACATAAAAATCATACATTTTCGGAATGAGCATGAAATTTTACGTATACAGTGCCACTTTCGGGTCGATGTGACGACTTGGTATTTTTCATGATTTTTAGGGGTGAACCCCTTACAAGTTTTTTCGAGTAATTTTAAATTTTTTCGATTGAATCGAAATATACGAAACATACTATTTCGGTCATTCTGAATCGATTGGCGTTCGCAGAATTTGTCTATCTCTAACCGTTCTCGAGTTGGTCAGCTCTGAATCAGTTTCCAAATGGTTTTTTTGGCGCCAAAAATATTTCCGATGCGTTTTCGACATTTTCGTTCAAATATTCAGAATCGGCACGTCAAAATACGTTCGAGAAGAAATATTTGAAATTCGAAAAAGGAAAAATAAAAAATTTCAGAAAATTGGATTTTCTACCTTAAACACCTATTTCCGGCTAAATCTTATATCTGATCACATAAAAATCATACATTTTCGGAATGAGCATGAAATTTTACGTATACAGTGCCACTTTCGGGTCGATGTGACGACTTGGTATTTTTCATGATTTTTAGGGGTGAACCCCTAACAAGTTTTTTTGAGGAATTTTGAATTTTTTCGATTGACTCGAAATTTACGAAACATACTATTTCGGTCATTCTGAATCGATTGGCGTTCGCAGAATTTGTCTATCTCTAACCGTTCTCGAGTTGGTCAGCTCTGAATCAGTTTCCAAATGGTTTTTTTGGCGCCAAAAATATTTCCGATGCGTTTTCGACATTTTCGTTCAAATATTCAGAATCAGCACGTCAAAATACGTTTGAGAACGAAAATTTAAAATTCCAAAAACGAAAAATAAAAAATCTCAGAAAATTGGATTTTCTACCTTAAACACCTATTTCCGGCTAAATCTTATATCTGATCACATAAAAATTATACATTTTCGGAATGAGCATGAAATTTTACTTATAAAGTGCAAATTTCAGGTCGATGTGACGACTTGGTATTTCTCATGATTTTTAGGGGTGAACCCCTTGCAAGTTTTTTTGAGGAATTTTGAATTTTTTCGATGGACTCGAAATATACGAAACATACTATTTCGGTCATTCTGAATCGATTGGCGTTCGCAGAATTCGTCTATCTCCAACCGTTCTCGAGTTGGTCAGCTCTGAATCAGTTTCCAAATGGTTTTTTTGGCGCCAAAAATATTTCCGATGCGTTTTTGACATTTTCGTTCAAAGATTGAGAATCAGCACGTCAAAATACGTTTGAGAACAAAAATTTAAAATTCCAAAAACGAAAAATACAAAATCTCAGAAAATTGGATTTTCTACCTTAAACACCTATTTCCGGCTAAATCTTATATCTGATCACATAAAAATTATACATTTTCGGAATGAGCATGAAATTTTACTTATAAAGTGCAAATTTCAGGTCGATGTGACGACTTGGTATTTCTCATGATTTTTAGGGGTGAACCCCTTGCAAGTTTTTTTGAGGAATTTTGAATTTTTTCGATGGACTCGAAATATACGAAACATACTATTTCGGTCATTCTGAATCGATTGGCGTTCGCAGAATTTGTCTATCTCTAACCGTTCTCGAGTTGGTTAGCTCTGAATCAGTTTCCAAATGTTTTTTTTTGGCGCCAAAAATATTTCCGATGCGTTTTCGACA
Organism: Chrysolina haemoptera; assembly: GCA_958298965.1. NCBI lineage: Eukaryota > Metazoa > Arthropoda > Insecta > Coleoptera > Chrysomelidae > Chrysolina > Chrysolina haemoptera. The sequence goes on along the minus strand of OY282592.1, from coordinate 33,870,002 downwards.
TTTTCGTTCAAAGATTGAGAATCAGCACGTCAAAATACGTTTGAGAACGAAAATTTAAAATTCCAAAAACGAAAAATAAAAAATCTCAGAAAATTGGATTTTCTACCTTAAACACCTATTTCCGGCTAAATCTTATATCTGATCACATAAAAATCATACATTTTCGGAATGAGCATGAAATTTTACGTATACAGTGCCACTTTCGGGTCGATGTGACGACTTGGTATTTTTCATGATTTTTAGGGGTGAACCCCTTACAAGTTTTTTCGAGTAATTTTAAATTTTTTCGATTGAATCGAAATATACGAAGCATACTATTTCAGTCATTCTGAATCGATTGGCGTTCGCAGAATTTGTCTATCTCTAACCGTTCTCGAGTTGGTCAGCTCTGAATCAGTTTCCAAATGGTTTTTTTGGCGCCAAAAATATTTCCGAAGCGTTTTTAACATTTTCGTTCAAAGATTGAGATTCAGCACGTCAAAATACGTTTGAGAACAAAAATTTAAAATTCCAAAAACGAAAAATAAAAAATCTCAGAAAATTGGATTTTCTACCTTAAACACCTATTTCCGGCTAAATCTTATATCTGAGCACATAAAAATCATACATTTTCGGAATGAGCATGAAATTTTACGTATACAGTGCCACTTTCGGGTCGATGTGACGACTTGGTATTTTTCATGATTTTTAGGGGTGAACCCCTTACAAGTTTTTTCGAGTAATTTTAAATTTTTTCGATTGAATCGAAATATACGAAACATACTATTTCGGTCATTCTGAATCGATTGGCGTTCGCAGAATTTGTCTATCTCTAACCGTTCTCGAGTTGGTCAGCTCTGAATCAGTTTCCAAATGGTTTTTTTGGCGCCAAAAATATTTCCGATGCGTTTTCGACATTTTCGTTCAAATATTCAGAATCGGCACGTCAAAATACGTTCGAGAAGAAATATTTGAAATTCGAAAAAGGAAAAATAAAAAATTTCAGAAAATTGGATTTTCTACCTTAAACACCTATTTCCGGCTAAATCTTATATCTGATCACATAAAAATCATACATTTTCGGAATGAGCATGAAATTTTACGTATACAGTGCCACTTTCGGGTCGATGTGACGACTTGGTATTTTTCATGATTTTTAGGGGTGAACCCCTAACAAGTTTTTTTGAGGAATTTTGAATTTTTTCGATTGACTCGAAATTTACGAAACATACTATTTCGGTCATTCTGAATCGATTGGCGTTCGCAGAATTTGTCTATCTCTAACCGTTCTCGAGTTGGTCAGCTCTGAATCAGTTTCCAAATGGTTTTTTTGGCGCCAAAAATATTTCCGATGCGTTTTCGACATTTTCGTTCAAATATTCAGAATCGGCACGTCAGAATACGTTCGAGAAGAAATATTTGAAATTCGAAAAATGAAAAATAAAATATTTCAGAAAATTGGATTTTCTACCATAAATAGCCATTTCCGGCTAAATCTTCTATCTGAGCACATAAAAATCATACATTTTCGGAATGAGCATGAAATTTTACGTATACAGTGCCACTTTCGGGTCGATGTGACGACTTGGTATTTTTCATGATTTTTAGGGGTGAACCCCTTACAAGTTTTTTCGAGTAATTTTAAATTTTTTCGATTGAATCGAAATATACGAAGCATACTATTTCAGTCATTCTGAATCGATTGGCGTTCGCAGAATTTGTCTATCTCTAACCGTTCTCGAGTTGGTCAGCTCTGAATCAGTTTCCAAATGGTTTTTTTGGCGCCAAAAATATTTCCGATGCGTTTTCGACATTTTCGTTCAAATATTCAGAATCGGCACGTCAAAATACGTTCGAGAAGAAATATTTGAAATTCGAAAAAGGAAAAATAAAAAATTTCAGAAAATTGGATTTTCTACCTTAAACACCTATTTCCGGCTAAATCTTATATCTGATCACATAAAAATCATACATTTTCGGAATGAGCATGAAATTTTACGTATACAGTGCCACTTTCGGGTCGATGTGACGACTTGGTATTTTTCATGATTTTTAGGGGTGAACCCCTAACAAGTTTTTTTGAGGAATTTTGAATTTTTTCGATTGACTCGAAATTTACGAAACATACTATTTCGGTCATTCTGAATCGATTGGCGTTCGCAGAATTTGTCTATCTCTAACCGTTCTCGAGTTGGTCAGCTCTGAATCAGTTTCCAAATGGTTTTTTTGGCGCCAAAAATATTTCCGATGCGTTTTCGACATTTTCGTTCAAATATTCAGAATCAGCACGTCAAAATACGTTTGAGAACGAAAATTTAAAATTCCAAAAACGAAAAATAAAAAATCTCAGAAAATTGGATTTTCTACCTTAAACACCTATTTCCGGCTAAATCTTATATCTGATCACATAAAAATTATACATTTTCGGAATGAGCATGAAATTTTACTTATAAAGTGCAAATTTCAGGTCGATGTGACGACTTGGTATTTCTCATGATTTTTAGGGGTGAACCCCTTGCAAGTTTTTTTGAGGAATTTTGAATTTTTTCGATGGACTCGAAATATACGAAACATACTATTTCGGTCATTCTGAATCGATTGGCGTTCGCAGAATTCGTCTATCTCCAACCGTTCTCGAGTTGGTCAGCTCTGAATCAGTTTCCAAATGGTTTTTTTGGCGCCAAAAATATTTCCGATGCGTTTTTGACATTTTCGTTCAAAGATTGAGAATCAGCACGTCAAAATACGTTTGAGAACAAAAATTTAAAATTCCAAAAACGAAAAATACAAAATCTCAGAAAATTGGATTTTCTACCTTAAACACCTATTTCCGGCTAAATCTTATATCTGATCACATAAAAATTATACATTTTCGGAATGAGCATGAAATTTTACTTATAAAGTGCAAATTTCAGGTCGATGTGACGACTTGGTATTTCTCATGATTTTTAGGGGTGAACCCCTTGCAAGTTTTTTTGAGGAATTTTGAATTTTTTCGATGGACTCGAAATATACGAAACATACTATTTCGGTCATTCTGAATCGATTGGCGTTCGCAGAATTTGTCTATCTCTAACCGTTCTCGAGTTGGTTAGCTCTGAATCAGTTTCCAAATGTTTTTTTTTGGCGCCAAAAATATTTCCGATGCGTTTTCGACATTTTCGTTCAAAGATTGAGAATCAGCACGTCAAAATACGTTTGAGAACGAAAATTTAAAATTCCAAAAACGAAAAATAAAAAATCTCAGAAAATTGGATTTTCTACCTTAAACACCTATTTCCGGCTAAATCTTATATCTGATCACATAAAAATCATACATTTTCGGAATGAGCATGAAATTTTACGTATACAGTGCCACTTTCGGGTCGATGTGACGACTTGGTATTTTTCATGATTTTTAGGGGTGAACCCCTTACAAGTTTTTTCGAGTAATTTTAAATTTTTTCGATTGAATCGAAATATACGAAGCATACTATTTCAGTCATTCTGAATCGATTGGCGTTCGCAGAATTTGTCTATCTCTAACCGTTCTCGAGTTGGTCAGCTCTGAATCAGTTTCCAAATGGTTTTTTTGGCGCCAAAAATATTTCCGAAGCGTTTTTAACATTTTCGTTCAAAGATTGAGATTCAGCACGTCAAAATACGTTTGAGAACAAAAATTTAAAATTCCAAAAACGAAAAATAAAAAATCTCAGAAAATTGGATTTTCTACCTTAAACACCTATTTCCGGCTAAATCTTATATCTGAGCACATAAAAATCATACATTTTCGGAATGAGCATGAAATTTTACGTATACAGTGCCACTTTCGGGTCGATGTGACGACTTGGTATTTTTCATGATTTTTAGGGGTGAACCCCTTACAAGTTTTTTCGAGTAATTTTAAATTTTTTCGATTGAATCGAAATATACGAAACATACTATTTCGGTCATTCTGAATCGATTGGCGTTCGCAGAATTTGTCTATCTCTAACCGTTCTCGAGTTGGTCAGCTCTGAATCAGTTTCCAAATGGTTTTTTTGGCGCCAAAAATATTTCCGATGCGTTTTCGACATTTTCGTTCAAATATTCAGAATCGGCACGTCAAAATACGTTCGAGAAGAAATATTTGAAATTCGAAAAAGGAAAAATAAAAAATTTCAGAAAATTGGATTTTCTACCTTAAACACCTATTTCCGGCTAAATCTTATATCTGATCACATAAAAATCATACATTTTCGGAATGAGCATGAAATTTTACGTATACAGTGCCACTTTCGGGTCGATGTGACGACTTGGTATTTTTCATGATTTTTAGGGGTGAACCCCTAACAAGTTTTTTTGAGGAATTTTGAATTTTTTCGATTGACTCGAAATTTACGAAACATACTATTTCGGTCATTCTGAATCGATTGGCGTTCGCAGAATTTGTCTATCTCTAACCGTTCTCGAGTTGGTCAGCTCTGAATCAGTTTCCAAATGGTTTTTTTGGCGCCAAAAATATTTCCGATGCGTTTTCGACATTTTCGTTCAAATATTCAGAATCGGCACGTCAGAATACGTTCGAGAAGAAATATTTGAAATTCGAAAAATGAAAAATAAAATATTTCAGAAAATTGGATTTTCTACCATAAATAGCCATTTCCGGCTAAATCTTCTATCTGAGCACATAAAAATCATACATTTTCGGAATGAGCATGAAATTTTACGTATACAGTGCCACTTTCGGGTCGATGTGACGACTTGGTATTTTTCATGATTTTTAGGGGTGAACCCCTTACAAGTTTTTTCGAGTAATTTTAAATTTTTTCGATTGAATCGAAATATACGAAGCATACTATTTCAGTCATTCTGAATCGATTGGCGTTCGCAGAATTTGTCTATCTCTAACCGTTCTCGAGTTGGTCAGCTCTGAATCAGTTTCCAAATGTTTTTTTTGGCGCCAAAAATATTTCCGATGCGTTTTTAACATTTTCGTTCAAAGATTGAGATTCAGCACGTCAAAATACGTTTGAGAACAAAAATTTAAAATTCCAAAAACGAAAAATAAAAAATCTCAGAAAATTGGATTTTCTACCTTAAACACCTATTTCCGGCTAAATCTTATATCTGAGCACATAAAAATCATACATTTTCGGAATGAGCATGAAATTTTACGTATATAGTGCCACTTTCGGGTCGATGTGACGACTTGGTATTTTTCATGATTTTTAGGGGTGAAAGAAACCCTTACAAGTTTTTTCGAGTAATTTTAAATTTTTTCGATTGAATCGAAATATACGAAACATACTATTTCGGTCATTCTGAATCGATTGGCGTTCGCAGAATTTGTCTATCTCTAACCGTTCTCGAGTTGGTCAGCTCTGAATCAGTTTCCAAATGGTTTTTTTGGCGCCAAAAATATTTCCGATGCGTTTTCGACATTTTCGTTCAAATATTCAGAATCGGCACGTCAAAATACGTTCGAGAAGAAATATTTGAAATTCGAAAAAGGAAAAATAAAAAATTTCAGAAAATTGGATTTTCTACCTTAAACACCTATTTCCGGCTAAATCTTATATCTGATCACATAAAAATCATACATTTTCGGAATGAGCATGAAATTTTACGTATACAGTGCCACTTTCGGGTCGATGTGACGACTTGGTATTTTTCATGATTTTTAGGGGTGAACCCCTAACAAGTTTTTTTGAGGAATTTTGAATTTTTTCGATTGACTCGAAATTTACGAAACATACTATTTCGGTCATTCTGAATCGATTGGCGTTCGCAGAATTTGTCTATCTCTAACCGTTCTCGAGTTGGTCAGCTCTGAATCAGTTTCCAAATGGTTTTTTTGGCGCCAAAAATATTTCCGATGCGTTTTCGACATTTTCGTTCAAATATTCAGAATCAGCACGTCAAAATACGTTTGAGAACGAAAATTTAAAATTCCAAAAACGAAAAATAAAAAATCTCAGAAAATTGGATTTTCTACCTTAAACACCTATTTCCGGCTAAATCTTATATCTGATCACATAAAAATTATACATTTTCGGAATGAGCATGAAATTTTACTTATAAAGTGCAAATTTCAGGTCGATGTGACGACTTGGTATTTCTCATGATTTTTAGGGGTGAACCCCTTGCAAGTTTTTTTGAGGAATTTTGAATTTTTTCGATGGACTCGAAATATACGAAACATACTATTTCGGTCATTCTGAATCGATTGGCGTTCGCAGAATTCGTCTATCTCCAACCGTTCTCGAGTTGGTCAGCTCTGAATCAGTTTCCAAATGGTTTTTTTGGCGCCAAAAATATTTCCGATGCGTTTTTGACATTTTCGTTCAAAGATTGAGAATCAGCACGTCAAAATACGTTTGAGAACAAAAATTTAAAATTCCAAAAACGAAAAATACAAAATCTCAGAAAATTGGATTTTCTACCTTAAACACCTATTTCCGGCTAAATCTTATATCTGATCACATAAAAATTATACATTTTCGGAATGAGCATGAAATTTTACTTATAAAGTGCAAATTTCAGGTCGATGTGACGACTTGGTATTTCTCATGATTTTTAGGGGTGAACCCCTTGCAAGTTTTTTTGAGGAATTTTGAATTTTTTCGATGGACTCGAAATATACGAAACATACTATTTCGGTCATTCTGAATCGATTGGCGTTCGCAGAATTTGTCTATCTCTAACCGTTCTCGAGTTGGTTAGCTCTGAATCAGTTTCCAAATGTTTTTTTTTGGCGCCAAAAATATTTCCGATGCGTTTTCGACATTTTCGTTCAAAGATTGAGAATCAGCACGTCAAAATACGTTTGAGAACGAAAATTTAAAATTCCAAAAACGAAAAATAAAAAATCTCAGAAAATTGGATTTTCTACCTTAAACACCTATTTCCGGCTAAATCTTATATCTGATCACATAAAAATCATACATTTTCGGAATGAGCATGAAATTTTACGTATACAGTGCCACTTTCGGGTCGATGTGACGACTTGGTATTTTTCATGATTTTTAGGGGTGAACCCCTTACAAGTTTTTTCGAGTAATTTTAAATTTTTTCGATTGAATCGAAATATACGAAGCATACTATTTCAGTCATTCTGAATCGATTGGCGTTCGCAGAATTTGTCTATCTCTAACCGTTCTCGAGTTGGTCAGCTCTGAATCAGTTTCCAAATGGTTTTTTTGGCGCCAAAAATATTTCCGAAGCGTTTTTAACATTTTCGTTCAAAGATTGAGATTCAGCACGTCAAAATACGTTTGAGAACAAAAATTTAAAATTCCAAAAACGAAAAATAAAAAATCTCAGAAAATTGGATTTTCTACCTTAAACACCTATTTCCGGCTAAATCTTATATCTGAGCACATAAAAATCATACATTTTCGGAATGAGCATGAAATTTTACGTATACAGTGCCACTTTCGGGTCGATGTGACGACTTGGTATTTTTCATGATTTTTAGGGGTGAACCCCTTACAAGTTTTTTCGAGTAATTTTAAATTTTTTCGATTGAATCGAAATATACGAAGCATACTATTTCAGTCATTCTGAATCGATTGGCGTTCGCAGAATTTGTCTATCTCTAACCGTTCTCGAGTTGGTCAGCTCTGAATCAGTTTCCAAATGGTTTTTTTGGCGCCAAAAATATTTCCGAAGCGTTTTTAACATTTTCGTTCAAAGATTGAGATTCAGCACGTCAAAATACGTTTGAGAACAAAAATTTAAAATTCCAAAAACGAAAAATAAAAAATCTCAGAAAATTGGATTTTCTACCTTAAACACCTATTTCCGGCTAAATCTTATATCTGATCACATAAAAATCATACATTTTCGGAATGAGCATGAAATTTTACGTATACAGTGCCACTTTCGGGTCGATGTGACGACTTGGTATTTTTCATGATTTTTAGGGGTGAACCCCTTACAAGTTTTTTCGAGTAATTTTAAATTTTTTCGATTGAATCGAAATATACGAAGCATACTATTTCAGTCATTCTGAATCGATTGGCGTTCGCAGAATTTGTCTATCTCTAACCGTTCTCGAGTTGGTCAGCTCTGAATCAGTTTCCAAATGGTTTTTTTGGCGCCAAAAATATTTCCGAAGCGTTTTTAACATTTTCGTTCAAAGATTGAGATTCAGCACGTCAAAATACGTTTGAGAACAAAAATTTAAAATTCCAAAAACGAAAAATAAAAAATCTCAGAAAATTGGATTTTCTACCATAAATAGCCATTTCCGGCTAAATCTTATATCTGAGCACATAAAAATCATACATTTTCGGAATGAGCATGAAATTTTACGTATACAGTGCGAATTTCAAGTCGATGTGACGACTTGGTATTTTTCATGATTTTTAGGGGTGAACCCCTTACAAGTTTTTTCGAGTAATTTTAAATTTTTTCGATTGAATCGAAATATACGAAACATACTATTTCGGTCATTCTGAATCGATTGGCGTTCGCAGAATTTGTCTATCTCTAACCGTTCTCGAGTTGGTTAGCTCTGAATCAGTTTCCAAATGTTTTTTTTTGGCGCCAAAAATATTTCCGATGCGTTTTCGACATTTTCGTTCAAAGATTGAGAATCAGCACGTCAAAATACGTTTGAGAACGAAAATTTAAAATTCCAAAAACGAAAAATAAAAAATCTCAGAAAATTGGATTTTCTACCTTAAACACCTATTTCCGGCTAAATCTTATATCTGATCACATAAAAATCATACATTTTCGGAATGAGCATGAAATTTTACGTATACAGTGCCACTTTCGGGTCGATGTGACGACTTGGTATTTTTCATGATTTTTAGGGGTGAACCCCTTACAAGTTTTTTCGAGTAATTTTAAATTTTTTCGATTGAATCGAAATATACGAAGCATACTATTTCAGTCATTCTGAATCGATTGGCGTTCGCAGAATTTGTCTATCTCTAACCGTTCTCGAGTTGGTCAGCTCTGAATCAGTTTCCAAATGGTTTTTTTGGCGCCAAAAATATTTCCGAAGCGTTTTTAACATTTTCGTTCAAAGATTGAGATTCAGCACGTCAAAATACGTTTGAGAACAAAAATTTAAAATTCCAAAAACGAAAAATAAAAAATCTCAGAAAATTGGATTTTCTACCATAAATAGCCATTTCCGGCTAAATCTTATATCTGAGCACATAAAAATCATACATTTTCGGAATGAGCATGAAATTTTACGTATACAGTGCGAATTTCAAGTCGATGTGACGACTTGGTATTTTTCATGATTTTTAGGGGTGAACCCCTTACAAGTTTTTTCGAGTAATTTTAAATTTTTTCGATTGAATCGAAATATACGAAACATACTATTTCGGTCATTCTGAATCGATTGGCGTTCGCAGAATTTGTCTATCTCTAACCGTTCTCGAGTTGGTCAGCTCTGAATCAGTTTTCAAATGGTTTTTTTGCCGCCAAAAATATTTTTGATGTGTTTTCGACATTTTCGTTCAAAGATTCGGAATCAGCACGTCATAATATGTTACGAGTATTTTCCCACATGACAGACTGTAGTACATCATTTTATTTTCTTTAATTAGGCGTTGCTCACCCTATATATTCACCAAAAATAGAATCAAAACCTATTGAAAATACTGTTTTCGATTGATGTTGAAATAGTTTGAGAGTCTATCTAAGCGTAAACAACCTAAACAACCGCATCCATATGAGTAGGTTGACGATATTTCAATGTTTTTCTCCCTTTCATCTACGTTTTTGTTCGATTCCCAGTAGTGAGACCTGCATGAATGGAAGCCGCTTTTGATGAAAAACTAATTATGCATGAGGGTTACTTGGAGGGCTATTCATTATAATTGATGCGTAGGTTAAAATTAAAAGTGTACAAGAATGGTGTGTAAGCATCTATCAACATTTTTCTCTTGGGGATGATTTTTTTTCCCAATTATATTTCCCTAAGTAATTCTGATTATTGTGATACCTTCGAATTCGATTCACCTTTCAGAAACCTGATAGCGAACCTGACATTTTTTTTTCAATATGTTCAATAGTTGAGAACACGAAATTTAAAAAATATTTTTAATGTATTTTGCAGCTTGTCGACAAAATTCAAGTAACTTACTCTCCCGAGAATTCCGAACAACCAATAGCATTGCCGTTTTACGTCACAATCAACCCTGATTGGACTCGGGAGAGTTCGTCACAAAGAGCGCCAATATCAGTAGCTTTGAAATTTGCTGATTTTTCAGACGGAGTTGGGTGCATTGTTATTACAATTGGTGTCAGAAATGGGATAGTTGTTACAGCTGATAATGAGCCAAAGAAACATCTTCTACCCGGTAATCAAGAAGAATAATCCAGAGAAAGCGTCTCTAAAAGAGAAGGCCTAACCAGACTAAGACATCCGATGTTGGAACAGAATCTCGTGGAAATAGCAATCCCAAGTTTTTCGTGTTGGAACTAATTATGGGTTGGATTAGAGAGTTATAAGATTAAAGTATGTTGGAGACGATATTGAGCTTTTAGTGAGTTGTAACCATCTTCGTTGATGGGACATGAAGACCACGGAGTTTTACTTCCACCAAAGTATATGCTGCAGATATGGAGAATCTTGCAGGTATCGACACATGAGTCAGTGTTAAAAACTTATAGTGGAGGGATAGATGTTTGCAATGTTCTCCTGGTTTTGCAATTACTCGTATCTTAGTTTTCTCCTCAAGGATATGATTAATATCTGCTGATTTGAAAATTCCAAAGAAGCTATTCCATACCTGAGATGGGTTCCTATAAAAAAACATGAAACCCTTGCATCTAGATTATATTCAAGTTTCAATAATATTTCTACTCCCTTTCAATTTAACACTATTATAATTACAAATAAGTTCAGTATATTTCAGATGTAAATTTCTGTATAGCATCTTGGTCCTTGTTTTTCTTTATAGAACTGTGAAGTGGTGTTTTTCTAAAATATAGGTATTTTGAAAGATTTAAAAAAAAATAAAAAATACCTACACGAAAAAACGGTGTTTCCATCATTCATTTTTGAAATGTTTATGGATTATTGGTCGATAAAATTGTTCATAAAGCACTGTTTCCCTTTATTTTCCTCCACTGGATATCCCCATATTTTTTGAAAGATTTCATTAAATTATCATAGACACTCGGAAAGCTGCCATTGAATCTTATAATCCAGCACAGTATGCGAATAAAGACATGAAAGTTATTTCTTCAAAGAAATTCACCATCAGGATATTTTGATATCATCCTGATGTGGATTGCCGGTTCCCATCAATCATCTATTTCCAGATAAGTTCACCCCGTCTCATCCACGAATGTAGACAAACCCGAACAGAATATATTTCGTGCCTAATATATTCACAGATCATACTCCTAGTCCTATCATCCCGGAAAACAAGCATAGCTGTATACCGCAAATCATGTTCAAGGTTTCGGTCGGCCTGAAAATGACGCATGTATTCTGATTCTCATAGATAGTGCCTGACTGCGTTTGAGTTATAGTCCAACCTGTGCATTCACGAGGAATACGTGGATTATATGGATCTGTATACTGGAATTAATGATCAATGAGTCGATTTACGAATTGATCCTGGATTCATGTTCGGTTCGAAATTCGGTGAACACTTTAACTGTTACGAATGCGAGAGATGGCAAGACTATTTCGTAATATCTATAATGAAACTATAGTTTAAATGATTTTCACATCAAAAGGTTTTACAAAACCACGACAATTGTTTCGCTTTACAAAAGCTTCTTCAAGTGGTAAAGATACACTAAATTACTTATTTGCTATGTTACTTTAAATACTTATCTAAAATTAATTAGGGTACGGTTGTATACCTGACTCCTAATAAATTCACAATAAGTACCTATACATTTCTATTAATTAAATCTAACCTTTCCAGGAAAACAAATTTATGAGTGGTGACGCATTTAATTCAAGTTGGTCATTAAGCAAGTACTGAGAATTTTTCCATTTATTAATCTCCATACTTTCTAAAAGATTCAGCTTTTTACCTTTGTTTTCGACATGAAGGATTTCAAAATCATTGTCGAAAATATGGTTTTCGATTAATAAATGGTTAGCATACGTTGAATTTGTTTTCCCGTTTACAAAACTACTTCTGTGCTCTGCTAGGCGTTGTTTGAAGGTTCTACCAGTTTGTCCAAGATAAATTTAGGGCAACTACCACAGTTTAATTTATAGACTCCACACTTTTCTTGTTTTTCCACCCTATCTTTATTGTATTTAATATGTCTGCCTAAACTATTGTCTGTCTTGAATGCAATATTTAAACCTTGCTTTTTTAAGAAATTACCTATTTTATTGCTTGGTTCACCGATATATGTAATTGTTTTGAACCTTTGGTGGTCTTTTGTAGTAGGGTATACTTCTTGAATAGCTTTTTTGTATTTCTTTTTGGTCAGAAGATTGTCTATCAAATGCTAAGTAATTACTTAGCATTCCTCTTAGTACTTCAAATTTTAATAAAGAATCGAATATTATTAAACATATTGCAGTTAACAATGGTTATAAATCATCTTTTACATCTTCTACATTATTCAGATGTTTCCTGATGATGATAATATCCTATGGTTTTATACCAATTAGAATTGAATATAAGTGGTATAAAAACAAATGAATTTTCATTTGTCATTCGTCATGATGATCTCCTACGACGTGCATTCCAACAAATTTCATGTCATATAATCGACTGGTAGCTGCATATTTCAGTCTAAGGGATTCATCATAACCATAAATGAAACTGAAAGTATCGCAAGCATTTATCTATTTATTCTGACAGCCAGACCAATTTTGCTCCAATAAAAAACCGAAAGCCTGTGATATATTCGCAAATGAAACTTGGTGAATGATTCGATCTCTTTGAATCTGCAACGGCTTTTTACAGCTTTCAACGAAATGCATCATTTCGTCTGTTCTTAATGACGAGTGGCACTGAGATAATCGTAAAAATTCTATTTGGGTCCTCTGGAATACTCTAAAAGCACTCTCTAACTTGCATCCATAAAAAAAGATCAAAATTTGACTGAGGCTCGTTTTAGCGTACCTTCGCGGTTTTCACTGTGGCGACTATTCTTCCAGATTCTATACCTGGATGAAGGGTGAGAATTCCTGCGAGAGCAGGAGGCAAATATTCATTTTCACTGAGTGCAAGGGATCCCATTGCAGGAGAAGGGTCACTGCTTTTCAGCCATTTATTTCTCTGTTTTAACTTGTGCAGGGCCAGGTTGCTTAGTGGTTGAGACTGTCGCATTCAAAACCATTGACTGCTGGTCGGTTAGATTCAAATCCCAGCGACTACAGATTTTTTTCTGATGGCCCGAGAAAGTGCTAGGAATCGCACGTTTAAAGGTAAGACCTCGTTAATCCTTGGCTCGCACAAGTTTCGACTTTTGAGGACTGCCGTTCGTAAGGGGACGACGGAAAAAACAACAAACGTGCTCTACCCTTCTGAAATATGTTGATCAATACAGTGTTGCCACTTGTGTCAGAGAGTAGTACCTACTTGGTTATTTCGAGTGGAACACCCCGTATATTATTTAATTATTGGAATCCTTGCAGGACTCCTAACAACTTTCCCAATAATTGCCTATACCTATCTGGGACGGTTTTCGAGAAAAAAATTATTCTGTAAAATTTTTATGTAAAATCCGATCATTGAAAAATATATAAACATTTTCTTTCATTTTTCCTTAGAGATGACCCAAATTGCAATATTTTTCAATCGTCAGGTTTTAGGTATGTAAAAATTTGACAAAATCAGTTTTTTCTCGAAAACTGATAGAGATAGGTATAGGAAATTATGTGGGAAGGTTTTCAAGAATTTTTCGAGGATTCCAAATATAATTCAATATACGGGGTGTTCCATTTGAAACAACAAAGTAGCTACTACTTTCTGATACAAGTGGCAACATTGTATTATCCAGAAACGTCTAATAGGACATCGAATGTGGAATACCCTGTATATATCAATTTTTGAATTATTACTTTAAAAGCCACTCCCTAACTACTCGACATATGCATCCATAAAAAAAAGATACAGGTACGATTGTCAAATTTTATTGCTGATGAATAAGTATACTCAATTTCCATAAAAAACTGCAAAATATTTATCCACAGCTGGAATCTTACAATGTTTATAAACGTCTTCTAGAGTTAATAAAATACTAGTACCTTATAAGTCGTATTGATCTGACATTCCATATAACAGTAATTTTTTAAATCGCTTCAATTTCGGAAATACCCTGTATATTTACAAGAAATGCTCGTTTGAAGATATAAGATAAAATTCATGTATTGTTATCGATCTTTGAAATGTGTGCCAAATAGATTATTTGGATGATTACAACAGGGTGAAAATTTCATTTCAAAATTGTCAACATTACTATTAGTATCATTATTATTGCATTTTTTTTCTTGGTGTGTTGGCATCGACTGCAATGGTCATAGCCACGTGTTCTGGATATGTCTTGTTACTAAGTCCAACAGTGAATCGTGGTGGATTATCTCCAACCATCAACAAGATTCAATCACCCAAATTCACATCTGACACTGAAAAAATCCTGCCCTGCCTGGGGATCGAACCAGCGACCTTTCGATCACGAAGCCACGGCGCTACCACAGCGCCAATCCCCGCCCCCAATTATTGCATGATTATTAGTAAATTTGTGTAATTGAAATTAATCAATAGATACATACTATACTCATGGTGTGTTCTTGTTTTCTTGAGAATATTTCACTCCCCTTGATTGGCAAATACGATAACATTCTCCACTAAAATCAAAGTAGAAAGCGATGAAAACAGAACCGTTGCAAACGTAAAGAATGATACCCATTTCATCCATACTCATCACGTCGAAGCTTTCAGGGAAATAAAAGGAAGCAAACGTTACATCTTTATAACTTTGTATCGAGTTGCGATGTAAATAAAAGACATATTCGTAAATCAGAGTTACTGAGGCGAAAACGATAGCGTCATCTGACTCCTTCCTTCCTAGCTAGAGTGGAAATTGCTCGAGATTCAACCTGTTATCCGGCCATAAACGACGTCATAAAATGTATATCTTCACGATCATCCTCAAAACGGTAGGGTGGGACGTTCATAGTTGAATAACCGTGTTTAGAAATTACTTTAGGACCACCGCATAAAAATGCATTCAATGTACCAGTGCAACTAGACGACCATTCAACGTTTCGTTTTACAAAATTATCATCATTTCCTTATAGGTCTTTGATATTGACGATTTTTTACAAAGAAATGGATATTTTGCATATTTTGATCCCCAATGAATTGTTGAAATGTGCTCGGTACTAGATAGAGAGATTATACAGGGTGTTTCTGAATTCAATACAAATATTTCAGGGAGGTATTCTTGGGATCAAATTAAGACTTTTTCCTCCTACCTCTATAGAAAGTACACACTTTCCTCCTTCAAACCAGGGAGGAAACTCAAACTTCTCCTCCCTAGGGAGGAAAGTACTTTTCCTACCTCTCATTTCAAATAAGTTGTACGTTGATTGGTATAATGGCTTTCGTGGCAGAAGTTTTTACTATTACTGGCATTATTCGAATTTAACGGCGTTTGTTTTCTGAAATTATTCAGTGAAATATCAAAGATGCTAGACCTCTGAGAGCTTTGAGGTACAAAGGGAGTTCAAATTCTGGGGAGTCGATATAATTTCTGAGTGGAATTGATTTTTTTTATAGAACAAGTCTTGTTTCAGATGAAACAAAAGATTAAAATTTCATGAAAATGAAAATAACCAGCACTTGCACCTCTAGTCATTTCGAAAGCAAGAGGCAAAAATGTAACAAGCGATTATACAAAATTTGTTAATATTAATGCCTGAGAATCGCATACAATTTTACTTTTCAATGAACGATGTATTTTTTATGGTTCTTGTTCTCTATGAAATGTATAATTTACTTTAATGGTCTGTAGATTTCATATCATTCACTGATGAGAAAGTACTTGAGTAACATTATTGAAAGCTAGAATTTTATATTAAGGTTGATGGAATTAATACATCTAGTCAGCTCTGATCGAGTGGAATCTTGGGGAATTTTAGGTTTATTCAAGTCGCTCTAGATTAGTTGTTTGCTTCAAAGAAAAACTAACCTGTCCTTAGTCAGCAATTCAAAGGCTATATTCAAAAAATGATCTCTTGTAGTTCTAATGACAAATGAATTCTATAAAGAAAAGAAACAGTTCACTCAGGGAAACTCTGAATGCATCAATCCTGGTACCGTATTCAAAAACGGAAACAAAAGCGATACGATTCTTTTTATTATCAAACGAATATTGAAGCGGCGAGTTTCAAGCCACAAAACAAAGAATTTGGTACGAAGAAAATCAGTATTCCCAGTTGAGCGTGACCTGCTTCATATGTTTCATTGTTTCGGGAGATATGAAAAACTTTTAGATTTAATGAAAGGGGAAATGCTGCCGAAAATAATCCTTGTATTGGATTATTGAAAAGGAGTGCATTGGTAAACAAAGGATACTACACAGATCTTTTGAACACGTCTCATTGAACGCTTTCCAGAGAATTGAATTCAGCTATCCATGTGAACCTTTATAATTTGATATATACATGTACTGGATAATGGTTTGAAATATAAAGATGAGATTGCAGAGTATTCAATCAGTTTCAGTTGATGCGTCAAAGAGAGTACTTCGACGATGCCCCTGAAGATGATTGTCGCAGCTGCAGTTGAAACGTTTGGATATTTTTCATTAAGAAGACCACGGGAAAAGTCGAAAGTCACCCAGAATATTGACGCTTAAATAATTTCACATAATATAAGTAAAAATATTAAAAATTAATTTAAATATAATGAAATCAGAATTGGAATGGATTCAAAGGAGTAAGTATTTTTTTAAGTTATTCTTGAATCGCAATTTACCATAAGTTTTTAAATAATTTGGAAGTTCATTGTAAGTTTTCACACCATAGAAATAAATTGATTTCTTTCCAATATTCGTCTTGATTTTTGTGACATATAAATTTTGGGCTTGTCTGGTCAAGTGATTATATTGGTAATTATTAATTTTGAAACTTAAAGTGGAATGTTTCATATTATTTTCAACAAGATGAATGAATGTGCATATTTTCAATATAGGGAATGTATATCCAGTAGCTTTCTTGGTTTATATAAGTTCACAGTTGGTTCTTGAAAAAGGAAGGAGAAGCGAAGTTTAAAATGCAAAAGTTCATGACACATGTTGATCCTCGGATTTATGGTACACCCTGTATACTCTGAAAATAATTTCAAAGAGTAGCACTTCAAGTGTCCAATGATTTCCAATGAAATTTGTATCTCAATTTTAAAAAGCCTAACGGCAATGGTCCGAGCGAGGATAGGCAGTCCACATATTATCATCAAACCCATGAGGAAAAGATGCTCTGCAGTATTGTAATGAATATTTTTGAAGAATCCATTTGGGTTTCTGGCGATTGTTTCTCAAGTTCTTGCGGATCGATCTGTTTCGCTTTTTTGGCGGAAACGCCGATTACAAAAGTCGATTACTGGAAGTGATGTATCCGCAATCTTTACTTGACTATTAGTCCAGTACGATTGGGGTTTGAGACGAGAATCGATTTTAGCACCACCAAACATGGTATGCTAGTAGTTGGAACCATGATGAACATGAAAAAAAATTGTTTACCAACATTGCAGGGGTGGAACATATTTTTTTTCGTTTCAAAATAAATAAATAGATTTCTGCTGTAATCTTGGAAAGTTTATGATTTATCGGAAAAACAACTCAAGGTGAAAAACAATTCAAATCTCCACAAAAATTATTGCTGGTAATTTCTCATGAAATGTGCTCGTTTTCTCAGAAAACGTGATTGAACGCCGACATCAACTTTCAGGTTTACTCTTACCGCCGCTGAAAATTCTGGAGGAGCCAAATATTTGATTGGTTATAACTCTGTTAGAAATGATCGGGGAAGAAAAAGAACAAGTTTATATCGTTTCTGAAGACTGCTACCTTCTCATGCAAATATAATTATGCGAGTATTTGAGTACCTAAAATGTGTTTTGTCGCACTTCACGGAAATGTTTGCGGATGATCCGAAAATCATGAATAATTTAGTAAATATGGAATTATTATACTGAAGCAGCAACCCATACCCTCTTTGCACTATATGCAACAATTTCAAAGTAGTGTGACAGGTCCTACTTGAACATGCCAAAGTAAAAACTTTGTTTTACTGCTGCCTCATTTTCAACTTACCCATAAAACCGGCATTCCCTTCAGTAAATATTGAAAATAATCGCTTATCCATATCCTGCATATAACACTATTAATTGTGACGTTCAAACCTCAAGTTTGAAATCACATACTTCATTTTTCATGTAGGATCTGTATGAGAGATTATTTTCAACATTTACTGAAGAAATTACCGGGAAAATTTCACACCCCACTTTTTCAGCCAATCAAAAAATTGGTTTTTATTTAGTTGCCATGGCAACCCAAAAAATTTCCGGAAATTTTTATCCTCCTGGGTACCCTGGGCGAAATTCATAAGTGGAAATTTTTCTGTCAAATATTTGACATGTGATAGTTAACATTTTGCTTTTATGTACAAATGGAATGTTATTTTTCATATGAAAGGAGATAATATTTCATAATTATTATATATTCACTAAATATTTCGAATGTGTCTGAAAATATTTTGAGAACTTGCATTTCAACGATGAATAGGTCCATCGGTAAAAAATGTATATCAATCAAATCTTTCTATGCTTGACTTGATGAACTTAATATTTGAAACAATTTTATTCAACTTCTTCTCTTCTTTTCGTGAATACTCGGCTGAAATTTGCAAGAATTCCTTTCCACATCACTTCCCAATAGACAATCCGCATGGACCAGTCAAAACTATTTTAGTTCTGCGTGATGTGCAATGTAATTTTAGGTTGAAAATGTCGCAAAATGAATTTTCCTTTCTCACATACAAACACCGCCACTAATCCAACGCGTAACTGTCATTATATCAACAAAAACCATTCATGGCCCACTGATGTTACGACTTGTTTTCTCTCAGAATAATCTACAAGTCAGTTGAATTAACCATTAATTTAATATATTTTGGTGTGAAATTTTCTGACCGAATCCCCCGCGTGCTTGAATTAATTGCTGGAAATTTATCTCGTACATGAATTTTTTAAGAAAATCACGTACTCGAAAAATTTCCGGCAATAATTCAAGCACTAGGGAGATTATAAGTGATTATGGGTGAGTTGAAAAGTGAGGCAGGAGTAAAACCCAGTTTCTTCTTTCGCAGGTCTAAGTGAGATGTGTTTAACTATTCTAAAATCGTTGCATATGGGTCCAAAGAATATAACTATTTCATATCAACTAAAATATCCATGACTTTCGGATCCTCCGTAAATATCGTTGGGTACTGAGTTACTCACATGTTATATTTGCATGAGGAAGTACAAGTCTTAAGAAAGATATACACTTTTTATTTTCCACCATGTGGAAAATATGAGGCAAACATCGGACAGAAAACAACTACTTCCCTGGCTAATACCACGACGGACATTGAATTACATCTGACCGATATTTGTGCAACGTTCTTTCAAGAAGACTCAGTTGCAATTGCTTATTGTAATTATACAGCAAATTATCCTTCATTTGGCTGGGGAAGACCGCCTGCAGACGCGTTTTGTGGTTCTTGCCGCTCGTCAGTGACAGTGTAGGTATAATCCACTGCATAACTAATATTTCCTCACAAATGAAGCAGCGACTTACAGTAAAAGTCAGTCGCAGCGCCACCAGTGGGGAAACCAAAAAGCAATCCTCGGTAGCAAAGACACCAGGAAATGACAGAGTTCGAATTATTAGCCAGGAAAGTAGTTGTTTTCTGTCAGATGTTTGCCTCATATTTTCCACATTTGGAGAAAAGGGTACTTCTCCTTTGTCGATTTTACTATTTCATTTCCTCTCTTATTCAAATAATAATACTCGCCATTCCGGTTTCCAATAACAATCTCACAACTGCTTCTCGAATTGCTTCCACAGTTGTTATTCTCAAACGAGCGACTCCTCCAATATTTCGAGTATAATGGCGGGATCTCCGGTTATATATAATGCAATATAAAACATCCCTACAAACGGGCTTCACAGCAGGTGAGCGAGGTAGATTGATATCTCCGGGTAGATCTGGTCAGCGTAAAATTGAAATTCGCAGAAAAAGTCAACTCATGATGCTGGAAGCAAGGAATATATATGTGAAAATTGCCAAGCTGTGGGCACGTTCCAATGTAATTGGATGAAGAAAAGGTTTGTATTTCGTGCAAAGCGCTTTCGACTATAAAGTCATCATCAGTGCGTACCTGTAAGTAAGTGACATGAAATAGAATTTAGGAAATTTTAATAATGAGAATTTTGAAAATTGAATAATTACTTACTCGTCAGGTGTACAAGAGCCCGACCATAAAAATATCATGGGTCCAGAGGACCATGTAAATATTTAAAAACATTCATGTGATGTCCTGTTTTTAAATATTTGCATGGTCCTCTGGAACCATGATATTTTAATGGTCTGGCTCTTGTACAATTGACGAGTACGCACTGATGATGACTTTATAGTCGAAAGCGCTTTGCTATTATTTTATAAATAAATTTCTGCACGAAATACAAACCTTTTCTTCATCCAAGGAATATATATGTCTGACTTCGATATTTCCAATCCTTTTCATCAACGATCATAATCTCATGAATGGGATGATAAAGCTTTTCGAAACATAGATTTCATTGGTTAAAATTCAGGAATATTCCGAGGCTACAAATATGAAATACAAAACTATCACTTCATTCCTGAGCACTGCATCAAAAAGGAAATCATTTTGAGTACTAATGTCACATTCTTCTTTCCTTCATTACGACGAAATCGATATTAATCCAGTGGAGTGAAAGTTGGGGAGGGGCGAATAGGGGTACCCACCTGCCGTACGCCCCTGTTCAGAGTTACAAACACATGATTGGCCTTGAAATATGAAACTGAATGCTGTCAAGTGAAATACCAAATTTCATTGAGAAAAGTTAAGCCAGTTATGGAGCGTATATGTATACGCAATCCGAAGATCTGTAATTCAAATCAAATTCAGAACCTCATCGAGGAAAATGCAATCGTGAGTCATTGAAACTTGACCTTTCCTATTTCAAAGTCAAAGCTAACCGCACGGGACTTCAGCCTCGGAATCTCTCTTCACTTGAACCGAAAGTACCCGAGTCAACCGATTCGTTTCGCTTTGCTTCATTCGCACAAATAATGGAAACGGGATCGTCGAAAAACCTTTATTCGACCCTCTCAAGACGGTCTCTGATCCTCGAATACTCTGAATGAACTTTCAGCATTCAGAGATGCACGTGCTCCGAATATTTTATGCGTATAGGCATTATTTGAGTTGATAAGTGGTGCAGTTTAGTATACCGTACGCTTCCCACTTTCTAGATGCCAACGCAAAGTTCTAAATTTGATAAACTACCCGAGTGATGGGTTGTATTAGAAGTTTGCCGTAGAGTGAAAAGTAAATAGGACGTATAATTCCGATGATGTCAAAATACCCTTCTCTCCAATTATTTCCACAAATAGACCAAGCTATATATAAGGTGTCCCAGAATAAAGGGGACAAACTACGAGGGTAGAATCCTCACTTCATGTTAAGGCTGAAAGTTCCAATAAACATATACCCTAAAATGAGTATTAACCTAGTTAGAGGGTGTTGAAAGTGAAATGAAAAAATAGATTTTCCAGAATAACTCCATAACGGCTTAACTTTTCTTAATGAAATTTGGTATGTCACTTGACAGCATTTAGTTTCATATTTCAAGGCAAATCATGTGTTTGTAACTCTAAGCAGGGGCGTACGGCAGATGGGTACCCCTATTCGCCCCTTCCCAACTTTCACGCCACTGGATTAATATCGATTTCGTATTCTTTTTCTTAATCCCCAATATTTCCTATACAAAAAAGGAATACGTTTCGTTTCACAAGTATCAACGGTTTTCGAGATATTTAAAGTTGAATAAGTGGGTGCGTATGTGATACGGATACTCATTAGTGATTATTTTGTTAGTGGCTATGTAAGTTTTAAATATCGGGAAATTTTTGTGAACTAAATCCCTCGCAAATACCAACAATCTTCGAAATATTTGAATTAATACTCATTGCAAGGTATGAAATATGTTGGTTATAATGTTATAAATAGTTACCTTCCCATTCCTTTCAAAAATAGTGAAGATTTTGATACGCACGCACTTATTCAACTTCAAATATCTCGAAAACCATTGATATTTGTGAAACGACACCTATTCCTTTTTTGTATAGGAAATATTGGGGATTAAGAAAAAAAAAGACGAAATCGATATTAATTCAATGGCGTAAAAATTGGGGAGGGGCGAATAGGGGTACCCATCTGCCGTACGCCCCTGTTTAGAGTTACAAACACATGATTTGCCCTAAAATATGGAACTGAATGCTGTCAGGTAACATACGAAAGTTTCATTAAGAAAAGTTAAGCCGTTATGGAGTTATTCTGGAAAATATATTTTTTCACATTCAACACCCTCTAACTCGGTTAATACTCATTTTAGGGTATATGTTTATTGGAACCTTCAGCCTTAAAATGAAGTGAGGATTCTACTCTCGGACTTTGTCCCCTTTATTCTGGGGTATATTAAGTACAAAAAATATTGAGTTGAAATGAGATTTAATTGTTTTTTCATTTAGTTGCAATATTACTTATATCGTAAGCTTTTTACTACGGCCATGTTGTGTTTTTTTATATGTTTTGACCTGCTTTATCACCCGTCACAGCATGATACATGGGTTATCGGACACATTGTATAATAGTGCACCTCTTCGGAAATGATTTTTTTTTTAATATATCATGCATACAGTGACCGCCAAAAAGTATGTACCATATGGGAAAAAAGTTTATTATTAGAGTACTAGAAAAAAGATTTTTGAGAAAAGTTTGTGCATGTCCGATAACCTGAAAATCAATTTTGACACATGTCACGTGATTGCTGGTATGGCGGCAAATTGAAAAAAATTACTATGAATAGGCAAAAAGTCGAGTAAAATGGCAAGATATCGAAAAAGTTATTTGAAAAAGTTGCTAAGAATTCAATTTTATAGACATATGAAAAGTTTGACAAAATTATGTGAGGAAATTGAAAATAGCAATTTTTTTTTAATATTTTCCTAGTTTTATAAAAATATCACATTATTTTCTTATGAATAGCTTGACCATACTGAAATATATGATAATAACAAAACTCTCTCATTTTCTCCACACCAGAGAGCACTAAATTAAAAAAACTGAATTTTGTCAGAACCTTTGCTGTTATACATTGGTTCGTATCTAACAGATATATCAGAACTCCACGATTTTTGCGATGATTGAGAAATCCAAAAATATCGTGTTTTTCCGATTAAAATTATTAATTATAATTTTTGATGATAATCGTACACGAACGTTTCACTTCCCACATAATCTTAAAAATAGTGCGTCAAATTAAAGAGGCTAGAGTTTTCAACATTGCATTCGAAGTGAAACGCTCTGGCACGATTATCATCGAAACTTGATTATAATCTGGAAAACACCATTGTCTCTGGAGTGTCATATCATCACCATGGTCGTGGAATTCTGATATAACTGTTAGATACGAACCAATGTAACAGCCAGTGTTTTGACAAAATACAATTTTTTTAATTTAGTGATCACTGGTGTGGAGAAAATGAGAAAATTTTGTCATTATCATTGGAATACAAATATTTCAGCATAGTCAAGCTATTCAGAAGATTATTAATTTGATATTTTCATACAGCTAGGAAAATATTTAAAAGAAATAACCATTTTCAATTTTTGCTCATTATCTTTTCAAACTTCGTATATGTTATAAAATTCAATTCTAAGCAACTTTTTCAAATAACTTTTTTGATATCTTGCCATTTTACCCCACTTTTTGCCTTTTCATAGTAATTTTTTTCAATTTGCCGCCATACCACCGATCACGTGACATGTGTCAAAATTGATTTTTAGGTTATCGGACATGCACATACTTTTCCCAAGAATCTTTTTTTTTTCCTGCATCTGAAAAGTGAATACGCCACCAAAAATCAGTAAGTCGCCCCGGAGCGCCACGGCAAATAATAATAATAGCCGTCCTCTACCCGCACAGGCCATGCCTTTGGGTACACTCTACGAGTGTTTATGAGGGAGTATTATTATTATTATTATTATTAATATTCTAATAATAAACTTTTTTTCCATATGGTACATACTTTTTGGCGGTCACTGTATATATTTTCCAGATTTTTTGGAAATAATGTACTAAAGCGGTTTTACTTGTTGGGTAAATGCAAATGAAAGTAAAAGCAGTAATTTTTCATGTTCTCAACCAAAGGTCCGGGCTACCGCTCGAAAGGACCCCATATCCATTATAATATTCAACGTAAATAATAACCCAAACATTAAACACGGCTATCGTAACCATTTCAGATGCCGATCAAGAAGGTATCTAACCGCAGTCACTGGAATCATTCAACCGAAAGAAAGGAATGAAAGGCTATCTTTCAACTGTTTTCCGATTATTTATGATCAAGATAGCGCAGCTGTTCGGATAAAATGCACACGCGTGACAATGAACAGGCTTCTGGTCGCGTGGTCTATGGCTCCCAGATCGTCTTTTTTTTCGGGATTGCAGCGATTCTTTATTTCCGTGAATGTGATATCGCCACGGAGACACTGGTCTTATGTTCAGGGTTGGGATGATGGTTGTTCTCAGACGACTGAGAATAATCATTTTTTCCTACGAGCGTGCGGAAAAGTTACTTTTCCGCACTATTTTTACTTTTCCGTACGATTTTTACTTTTCCGTACGATTTTTGTATTGTTGAAAATGAGGATATTTAGGACTAACTAAATGATCTATGTAACTATTTTCTCTTATGAGTCATTTTGTAGCATTATTATAAAAACTTGTTTATTATAAAACTTGTTTTTTCATAAATAAGATGGCCAAAAACACTCGTAGGAAAAATATTGTACCTAACTCTTACCTAACCTTACGGAAAATGTCTTTTCGCACTTGTTAGGTAAATAACTATTACACAATAGGTGGATTTGCTATCGTGAAGTTTGCAATATTAGAGGCAAACAACATCCAGATAATTGTTTTAAAAAATTTCATTATCATTTAGTTTAATGAAATTTTTTAAACAAATATCATTGGAGGAATTATTTCTTATACTGATGATATTTCTATTTAGAAAAACAACTTTGACTTTTGATCCTCCTGCAATGAAATCAATCAATATAAAAATATGAAAAAAAATGTAATTCATAATTCCAATAGTAATCACAAAATTATGGAAAATTGATTCTATAAGATATCTTGCAATATACATATATGAATGAAAATTCAAAATGGAACACTCACATATTGAAATTAGAAAAAAAATTATAATGAGGCAACCATATTGGAGTCTCCATCTTTAATTCAAGAATTTGGACACGAAATTGAAAATTTCCGACTTCAGAAACCACCACATTTAAATTATAAAAGAAATAGGACCATAATCACAGATTTATTCTCTCATCATAGAGCCCGCCATTTTATTTATTTTTCTGCAAAAAAAATCCATAATGCATTATCGACTCCAAAACTTCAAGTTAATCGGACGGCTAGAATTTTTTTTAATAACATTATTGGATGATGACATATACTTCCCTATTCCCAATGATTTTTTCAATGTAAAGAGATTTTTTTTTTCAGAAAGGAAGGTGCCCGAGCAATCTTTAAACTGCGCATGCGCTTAATATTGAGGCGTGATTGGCCACTGTAAAGGCGAGACGTTTGAATAAAAGACAAGAAAAAGGGCAAACTGAGATCACAATGCGTGAATTTGTTTTTTCACATACGATTAACGAACAAAATTTACCTGAGCCACCCAGCTAGCTCGCCTGTTCACTACACGGTTGTGTGTTAATCGCGAGCGAAAAAAATAATTTCGGCAAGAGTTAAGGTACAATGTTTTTCCTACGAGTGTTTTTGTCCATCTTATTTATGAAAAAAAAGGGTTTTTAATAAACAAGCCCTGAATATCCTCACTTTCAACAATACAAAAATCGTGTGGAATACAACTTTCCAGCACTAGTGCGGAAAATAACTTTTCAGCACTAGTGCGGAAAAACATTTTTCCGGCACTAGTGCGGGAAAATAATTTCTCTGCACTAGGGCGGAAAAATTACTGTTCGTCACTAGTGCAAAAAATAACTTTTCGGCACTAGTGCGGAAAAGTTACTTTTCGGCGCGAAATCATTAATTAAAATATTGTACTTTAAAGAGAAAATCGTGCGTAAAAGTAAAAATCGTGCGGGAAAGTAAAAATCGTACAGAAAGTAAAATCGTACGGAAAAGTACAACTTTCAAAACGAAAGATCGTGCAAAAAAGAACCTTTTCCGCACGCTCGTAGGAAAACGTATGTATCATGTTTTTGTAGTAATCGTTGAGTTTTTAAACCAGGAATAGTTGAAATTTTTTTATATTTTTTTCCATTTTGAATTTAGCTTTGAAATATCTGTTTATCGTAATACTACTTCATTGTTAGCTCTTGGCTAACATGGTTTCTCTCTATATTTTCCTTCAATTGCGATGAAACCGAAAGTTGCATGAAGCTGAGTAACTTGTCGAAAAGAGCAGTTTCTTCAGAAGAAGAAAAAATTATAGGGATGAGCCACATCCCGTGGACACCCGGTGAAGTCATTAACTGACTGAACTTAATTTTTTTCGACAAAATTTTTTAGAAAAATTGGATGAAGGGATAGGAGAAAAATGCCAATTCGTCGGATTTTTTTTTTATTTAAAAAAATTATTCGATAGTTTCAGGTTTTTCACAATTTCCACGGATTTTTCTGACCTGACTTCCGCAAGTTTTTGCATTTTTTTGGGGAAGGACAGGGCATAAATCCCCCCCGACCGACATTATTTTTGTTATAATTTTCCATTTCCCAAACAGTCGGATTTTTTTTTCCAATTTCTACGCGTTTTTTATGAAGCCTCCTTGGAGGCAGGGAAGGAAAATTTGAAAATTTGAAATTATTGTATACGTGTAAACATTGCAGCCCACTCGGATGCCAGTAAAGCTTGAAATATGGATTACAATTTTGAACCGGAAAGACAAACAGGATAAAGGACATACGAACAGAGTAAGTTAAATAAAAGCTTGTAATAAAAATGGATATCAAAATGTAGAATACCAGTGATTTTTGTATGACAATATATTTCCTTGCTTAACAACCAATCAGTGGATTTCAAATTTTGAAATTCAGCCAATAGAATCAGAACTACAGTGAAAATATAGCTTGTCGCTGTATTTTCACGGTGATAAACCTGCTTAGTTTTTGTTTTACCATCCGTCAAGTGAAAATGATTTAAATTATAAACGTCAAATTTATGTGTTTTGACTAGTTATCTTTATTTATCAAAATGAGCGATCGTTGGGGACAAATGTGCATTGGTATCATAGATGAGGCCGTGGAAAAGAGTATTCCGTTGAATACGGCTAGAAGTAAAGCATCAATTACCAGGTGACACGATTTTTCTTTATTTCAAATCGATATATTGTCGTCCTAAATACAATTCGTGGTATGATTAAAAACCTATAATTTTTTGGAATATCAATTCATTGGCAATCCCAATGCAAGAAAATACAACTCGTCCTGCGGACTCGTATTTTCAGCTTTGGGATTGCAATTCATTAATATTCCAAAAAATTATCGGTAATAATCATACCACTTATTATATTACCCCTGAAAATATGAAATTAAATTGTATAAAACTACACCAAATGAATGATGCCACATTTTTCCGACAAACTCATTATATTCGAATGACAAAAAATTGTCGGTCATTCATTTATCTGCGCTAGCATTTGCCACACTCCATACTATTCCGAAACGGCAATAAATAGCTGAGTTCGAATGTGTTCAGTGCTCTCAATGACGAAACTTCCTCTTCCGCGTTTCTATGAGAAATCGATTCATAAATTTCGGATTTAAAGCTCGCAGAGGAGATATTATCGTTTGATAAGTCGCCAACGTACACCCAGCACCGCCGTGTAGATAAAAAGACGAATTACGTCTTTTGATTCTTCCTGTGCGATTTTATCTGAAAGAATCCGATGAATCGGTATTTTTCTCCTATCCCTTCATCCGTATTTTTCTGGCAAATTTTCTCGAAAAAAATTACGTTTAGTCGGTTAATGACTTCACAGGGTGTCCACGGGAGGTGGCTCACACCTATAATTTTTGTTCTTCTGAAGATCATGTAATACAATTCCGAGGATCTGCAACTTCAAAAATGATGATCATTAAATAAATTAATTAAAAAAAATCATTAAATAAATGATGATCATTAAATAAATTAATGATTTTTTCAAGGAAAACTAGAAAGAATTAAAAAACTCAGCTATCTGAATGAAAATGCAAATTTTCACTTCCAGATTTTTTCTCTCCTTTTCAGTTAATAATGATGATCATTAAATAAATTAATGATTTTTTCAAGGAAAACTAGAAAGAATTAAAAAAGTCAGCTATCTGAATGAAAATGCAAATTTTAACTATCAGATTTTTTCTCTCCTTTTCAGTTAGAGTCTTTTCACAATATCTATCAGATGTAGTTCAATGTCCAGCGTGGCTTGTGCCGGGGAAGTAGTTGTTTTCTGTTAGATATTACAAATAAGTCACATTTTTCATTTTTCAATTTTCATGGAGAATGTTCCCCCTTTTCAACATTGCATATCATATAAAAATAATTGCGCATTCAAGCGTTGTTAACTATCATCCTCAAGTCTAAAGAACTAACAGTTTCAAAAATTGAAAAGTTATTTCATCAATTTTAGTCGAGTATCTGAGAGATACACCCGAGATCATTTTTGTCGCGCCAAGACCCGCGACTACCGTATGGTTTGTATTCAATTACTTCATTGAAGAACGATAGTTTCAGTCTTTAATCATTTTTTGTTAAGGCCTTTTCTTCAAATCAAGGTGATCCAACTATGTGAAGTTCTATGCTGCTTTTTTTCCAACGATTTCGGCGATTTCAGATCTATAGAGAGACTGTGACCTGGATTATTGTAAAGACATTTCAATGAAGAATACGGATCCCAAATTTGTCGCAGTTCTCGCTCGGTTGACTTCTATAACTACATTCTCGTCCAGTATCCTCTAAAATATTTATAAATTCTTTTATTCGTGGTATACCTAGAAATTTGGCACAGCTCTCAGAGTGCATTTAGTCACAACAGATAAAAACGTCAGAAGTGTCGGAATTACAATCTGTTTAGAGGAAATGAAACGACTGCTGCACTTATAATCATTTTAAAAGAACGGAGCGCAATTTCATTAATTTTACCCAAGTCTATGCTATCAAGGCACTTCGATCAGGACCTTGAACTCAAGTGTCGCGCAAATGAAAAATTAATGAAAAATACTGTTCAACAATTGAAAAAGTCCGAGAAGTTTGCAGGAGAGTGATTAATGCAGGAAACGGATAAATTTGACAGCATTTACGAATTCTTTCTGAAAACACTGGCATTCGCGACCTGAGTGAGTGAGTTGCTGAACTTCGATGACCATGTCACCAACATTTTCATTTCCGAAGATAAGAGTAAAACAAAGTAATACACAAAAAAGTTATAATAATAGTATTAATAGTAACAAGTACGGAAAGAGTGCCTTTTCCGCAAAGAGGAGTTTGCGTAAGCAGCAGAGTGCGGGAAAGCACCTTTTTCTACTAGCGTGCGGAAAAGTCTACTTTTCCACACTCATTTTAGTTTTGAAAGAGTCACTTTTCCGCACTCTTTTTAGTACGGAAAAAACATTTTAGTGTGGGAAAGTAGATTTGTTTAGTTTTTGCGGATTATACTGACATTTAAATATTGCGTCGCAGAAAGTTAAAATAGAAAGCTTACCAAGTATGGTTGTATAGTTTAATAGATATTTAATAATAAATGTTCTTTATGTTAACTTTTGGGTGTTTTTTCCGCTAGTAGAAAAAATAGTGTACCTAACACAAGCATAAAGTGTCTTTTCCGCACGCGATTTCTGGATCTGCAATCACGTGCGGAAATTGACGGAAATATTTCTTCTGCTTTCGCCGCAGGCGAATTTTTTTTGTTCAAGGTAAAATGCCTTTAAATTCATAATTAGATTGGCAAAAAAGGTAATTCGTGACGCGAGGGTGACACAAAATAGAAGAGCGCCGCAGGCGAATTTTTTTGTGGTCAAGGTCAAATGCCTTCAAATTTATAGTTAGGTTTCCATGAAAACCCCCCAGGAAGTTACTTTGAACGATGGAAAATAGCGACTAAAATTTGTCTTTCAGCCGCAGATTATTCCAAAACTGATTTCATGAGCATCCTGTTCTCATTTTCAAACAAAAACCAAAATGATATTGAGTATTCAATAACATTGAAAAATGTGATTTTTTTGTAATATCTAACAGAAAACAACTACTTCCCCAGCTAAAGCCACGCAGGATATGGAACGACATCTGATAGATATTGTGAAAAGACCCTAACTGAAAAGAAAAAATCTTAAGGTGAAATCATTGAGATAGTTGATTTTTTAAGTATCTAATATTTATCATTGAATATTCATATGAATACATGAGTGAGGGAGAATGTTATTCAAAAGTATCTCAAAGCTCATCAGGGAGATTGGAAGAATTGGGAAGCAAGCTCTTCAGAAGCAATTTCACACAGCAAGAATGGAGATGATGATGGAGATCTAGCATTCAATTATGAAAAACCCTCTATAAGGTTTTGAGATCGAATATCAATCGATAGTTTTATATTTGTTAATTTCCAGAAGTATTTTCAAAACGCGAAATATCGATATGCTCATTCGTATCACAACTTCGTTCAATCTTCTAGGAAAATTAATCTCTTGAAATTGTCACAGGGTTTCCGGTCTCAATGCAAATTTAGAGATATCCGTCTTGAATAGCAAGCTTCGAATGAAAATATAGTTAAATTGGTCTTCGCATTCGAGGCGTTCTTTTCAAAGTTATAACTTTGCGTCGTCGGATCATTCTGGAAGACAATAACTTTATCTGCAAATAAAGTGGAGAGAATTGTAGTAACACAATAAAACAGTTTGGGATTATAATCACAATTCGATGAAAGAATGTTTCTGGAAACTTTCAAGACAGAAAAGTTTTCCGAACACTTTTCCTTCAGTTGAGTTATGTTCTTTATTGCGAAAGATCGGTAAAAAAAGATCATGTCGTATGAATGTCGCATGCACATGTATATTTCTGTTAACTTATTGAACAAATACAGGGATGTTGTTGAACTGGGTGATTTGAACAATGTTTTTCAAATGAATGAATAGTGGAAAATTAGAATCGGGTGACACCAACATTATGTCTAGTTCACATCACCGATTTATTGGAATCAATCTCAAATTCAGTAAAACATTTCAAAATTAGCAAAGTTGCTTGCAATATTCACTATTCC
Source organism: Chrysolina haemoptera (assembly GCA_958298965.1). Classification (NCBI taxonomy): domain Eukaryota; kingdom Metazoa; phylum Arthropoda; class Insecta; order Coleoptera; family Chrysomelidae; genus Chrysolina; species Chrysolina haemoptera. The sequence continues at coordinate 33,838,479 of OY282592.1, read as the reverse complement.
TTCGGCAACTTCGGGTGCCCAGTCCACCTTCTCCACAACTGACCAACCCCTGCGAAAAATTAAAGGGAACCTCTTTGTCAGGAAAACAATAATTGCCATTCCGGGACATTTTATAGGACCAGTCCTAGGTAAACTTTCTCATATTCATGGCCAGTTCTTATGTCTCTATTATTCCCTAGATATTAACCCTTACAGTTGTATTATTCAGTGTAATAGTACAAAGTTTTGATTAACGAAACAAAAGGACCGCAACCGTGATACTACTCTGCCATCTGCTTTTGTTGACAGGGAAAGTGGAATCACGAATATCCTTGAAATTTACGATTCAGTTCATATGAAAAACAAACTCAGTCTATAGAAAAAATATACACCTCATCATATAAATAAAATAGTTCGAAATACCAATATGAATTATATTTTGGGTGAAAGATAAGTAATGAATAATAGACAAATATAGTAAATGGCGTCGTGCCGCCATTTTGAAAGATTTTTTGAAATCGCGTTGGGGTTCGGTGTTAGAGCTCTGCTTTGAGGATCCTTGATTATTATTCAGTTTGCTTTGTTATCTGTCTGCTGATAATTCAATTCAGGTACCGAAAACTTTGATGATTTGATGATTATGTACCGCTATTTTATTTTGGATGAAAATGTTTGTCTTACTCTATGGACACACTGTATACTGTCATTAGGAAGTTAAAAAGTTCTTCAAACTTTATGTCCCCTTGATATGAGCGCTATACAGCGATTACAACTGCCCTCAGACAGTTGATATCCATAGCACCCAATTCTGCATTGATTTCAGTGCAGAACGGGTTCAAATTCAATGTCATGATTGCGAAAAAAACTAAAACTCAACCAAACCTATTCAATATTCTTCACCAGTGACTGGCTGGAATATAGGTATTTATGATTTTTGTTCGAAATTATGAATAGGATATTCATAAAATCTGTTGTGGAATCATCTGCGGCTGAAAGACAAACTTTAGTTGCTATTTTCCATCGTTTAAGATAACCTCTTCGGAGGTATTCATTTTGAAAAGGGAAACATTCTCCATGAATTGGACTTTGAACTACATCTGATATATACAGGGTGTTTCAAAATTCAGTATCAAGAATTAGGGGGCGTATATTTCAGGTCGATATAAGACTTTATTTCCTATAAACATATGTCCGCAACTGCTTAATTTATTAGATACAGGGTGTTGAAATTTAACAAAAATTATAATGATACGCTACTGTTTTTTTTTTAAATGAATGTTATATTTTTTATAAGTGTTCTTTATCTATTCATAAAAATGGTTTCTAGACTTTTTTCCCTATGAAGAACAGTTTTCGATTTAAAAAGCATAATGAGACTTACAAAAAATCACATAGGTACAAGCGAATGACGACCTTTTATTTTTTAAATCGAAAACCGTCCGTCGGACGGAAAATAGTCAAGAGACCATGTTTGTGGAAAAATAGAAGACAATTATGAAAATGATACTAATTTGACAAAAAAAACAGTAGCGTATCATTATTTTGATCAAAAATGACAGAGCATGTTTACAGAGACGCCACTGATGAAAATTAAAAAACGTTCGCCATGGAAAAAATGTATTTTTATGTGTACTTTGCATGTACCAAAAATTAAAAAGAAAAACCAAAGTGGTTTAGAGATATTGAAAAAGAACTGATTTTTTTGTTAAATTTCAACATCCTGTATCTCAGAAATAAAGCGGTTGCGGACACATGTTTATGAGAAAGAAAGTCTTTTTTTGACCTAAGAAACACGCCCCTGAAATCTTGATACTGAATTCTGAAACACCCTGTATAGATATATGATAGATATTGTGAAAAGAGTCTAACTAAAGAGAAAAACTCTGAAAGTGAAAATTCGCATTTTCATTCGGATAGTCGAAATTTCGACTTTTTTCTCGAAATTTCGAATTCAAAGTCGAAGTGATTAAATTTCGACATAAAAGTCGAAATTTCGAGATAAAAGTCGAAATTTCGAGATAAAAGTCGAAATTTCGACGCCTTTTTATTTTCTGTCACCCCCGTTCCGCGAATTATCCCCCCCTAGGAGCAAAGTTGTATACGCGCCTCTCCTACATACCTACTCCGCCCCAGGCCAAATGCTGGCCCTGATTATTTTAGATACCCATATTTCATTAATAACCCAATAATTGTGGTTATAGTTGTAAAAATTGTTCGTTGAAATTCCAAGCAATTATATTCCGATTCCATTGAAGGACAAATTCACACCCATTATTGCCAATAACTGTCTTCGGTGACATTCCTCAAAGTGGAGCTATCACCGTCACATAACAATATACCATCAACTCCCGAAACCTCAATACATTTATTTCATTTGTTCGTTATTGCCGAAAAAGACATGTCATCAAGTCGGCCACTTAACATTTAGCGCAAAGCGGCCGACAATACATGAACGGTCTCTTTTCGTTCATGTTTCACTTTATATCGGTTCTAATCTCACAAACACACAAACAATAAACAGTAGAATCAGTGTGAAAGTGACATTGTGTCTTTTGCTAGGTGTGAAGGACCTTTGACAAGCCAACAATGGATGTACCCCGATGCGGTACTTCAGAGCCACCGCATCAAACGCTCGGCTACGACCGACAGTCAGTTGTCAATGGAAGCAGCCGACTAGATGTAATTTGCTTTACTTACTACGCCGACAAAAGCTGCCGATTCACGTCGGTATACTTGACTTTTATATTGGTTTAGTGCAAAATTATGTGATCTCATTCCAGTTGTGCTGAAATCTGACCAGGTGTCGAAAAGTGGCGAAGTGAGTTTGGCATTCTTCGACATCTTTTGTGGTGGCTAATTTAGGTATGTAATTTACATGACCAAAGATCTTATCAGTGTTGACAGGTACTGAACAAGTAAACTAGTAATGAACATTTCTACAACTGCTATGACAGGTAGCGTATTTCTCATGGCTTACCTACTTACTTTCTTTGCTCATACTGGTAGAAATATTATTTCTCACGACACTTTGCCCACACTACATACATTTATATGACGAATCAACAAATATCGACAAAAACTAGTTGGCTGCTGTTGAGCTTCAAATACCTAGTTGTCACAGCTGTCAAGAACTGTCAGATTACCTATAGAAGTTTTTTAAATTGTTATGGTAGCTTTTATTCGTGTAAACTATTTTCAGAATTTCTTCCGCTTTTTTTCCTCGAAATAACAGCTTTTTGTAGTCGGTTTAAAAATGCTATTTCAAATTCCGTTAGATGGGTATATGTACTATCAAATTAATATTAAAGTGATCCATGGCGTAATGGTTTGTCTATCAGCTGTCACGCAGGCGGTTCCGGGTTCTACACCCGGGCTAGGCTACTTTTTTTTTATTTTAATTTACATCTGGATATTTTTATAAAGTGAATTTTAAATAAATAATTCAACTGTTAAGAGGTAGGATACTTTATTGCTATTTTAGTTTTTCTAACAATAAAATTTAATATTGAGTTACAATATTTGTATTCTTTAAATTTGTGCAGTTGTAGAAAAAGTATAGTGTCCAACAAGTGGGGAAAGTTACTTTCCCCACTTGTTGCACAATATACTATTTCAGTGATGGTATTAACCACTGACAAATGTAAGCCATAAGTGAAGAGTTAATCGTAGCACTTTGAAACTCGGCACATGACTTCTTGACATCATTTATTGTTAGAAAAAAAATTGTTTACCAAAAAATAAGGAATGGAACCCAAAAAATTTTTATTTAAAATTTTTCTGACTTTTTTTGCTGTTTTTTCGGAAAGTAGAAGATTTATCAAGAAAGATAATATAATTGAATTCTCCACAAGAAATATATTTAGTAATTTCTCACAAAATGCGCTCGTTTTCTCAGAAAATCTGATTGAATATCGATATAAAATTTCAGGCTCGCGTTCACCCGCCACTGCCATTTCCGGCAGTGCCGAAAATTATATTTGTCATAACTTTGCTAATAATTATAGTAGAAGGAAGAGAAAAAGTGTATAGTGTTGCTGAAGACTTCTTCTTCCTCATGCAAATATAACATGTGAGTATCTGAGTATCCAAAACGTGTTTTATCCTACTTCACATAACCCTTCTACGATATTTACGGAGGAGTCATGGATATTTTAATTGATATGAAATAGTTATACTGTAGCAGGAATCAGTACCCTCTTTGGACCATATGCAACGATTTCAGACTAATGAGACAAGTCTCATACATGCCAAAGAAAAAACTGGGTTTTACTCCTGTCTCAGTTTTCAACTTACCCATAATCCCGGCAATTTCAACAGTAAATGTTGAAAATAATCGCTCATACACATCCTACATAAAAAATGAAGTATGTGATTTCAAGCTTGAGGTTTGCACTTCACAATAGTTTTAGTGAAGATATATGCAGGATATGAATAAGCAAATATTTTCAACATTTACTGAAGAGAATGACGGTTTTATGAGTAAGTTGAATATGAGGCAGGAGTTAAACATAGTTTTCGGCATGTATAAGTGGGACCTGTCACACTACTCGAAAATTGCTGCATATAATGCAAAGAGGGTATGGGTTGCTGCTTCAGTATAATCCATATTTACTGAATTATTCATGATTTCCGGATCATCTGCAAACACCTCCGTGAAGTGCGATATAGCAGATTTTAGGTACTCAAATACTCGCATATTATATTCGCATGAGAAGGTAGGAGTCTTCAGAAACGATATAAACTTTTCCTTTTCTTCTCCGATCATTTTCAGCAGAGTTATGACCAATCAAATATTCGGCTCTGCCAGAACTTCCAGCGGCGGGTAAGCGTGAACCTGAAATTTGAAATTTGATGTCGGCGTTCAATCACGTTTTCGGAGAAAACGAGCGCATTTCATAATAAATTACTAGGAGCCATTTTTGTGGAGAATTGAATTGTCTTCCACCTTGTTGAGTTGTTTTTTCGATAAATCATATACTTTCCAAGATGACAGCAAAAATCTATTTATTTATTTTTAAACGAAAAAAAAATGTTCCACCCCTGGAATTTTGGTAAACAATTTTTTTCGTTGGTTATTTTGATATAGAACGAAGACTGTAATCGTAACCAACTATTTTATTGGAAAACTAAATTTTTTGCCGTTTCTACTAGTTTCCTTTAGTTATTTCCCTCAATTAGTATTTTGCATGATCTTTATATCTTTTCTCAAGGTTTTATAGTTATTATTTTCCACATAATATGTTACATTATAACAAATTTTCCTAAAAATATATTCGCAAGACTAGAAAATTTAAAATTCCATTTACCTATTGACCCTTTATATTTATCATTAATACGAAGGCTAATTCACTAGCTTTCAGTGAATGAGGACCAACTAAAAATCGATGATAAGCTGTCGCAAAGGCATTGTCAACAAAGATCTGACAATGTATTCGGAAAACGTCGGGTTGCGTATTTTCCAGTGTTAACGAAACTGATTCGACGGGACAAAAATCCAATTTATTCTGCACATAAAAACAATTCCAGAGATGGTTGTCTATGCAATTCGTTTGCTTTTTGTTTTTCTATATCGATTTTAGTGCAATGGATGTAAGAAGATATTCATTTCAAACGTCCATTCCCGTTATGGAAGATGTGAATCATGAGGGCAAAGCTGAAGTAATTTGTGTGATTATAGTTTTTTCTCCCAGAAGTTGAGGATTTCTTCAACGGACGTTTCCTAGAAGGGTGCTAATTTTTGTTTAATTACAAGCTTTTCAGAAACACTGCTTGTTATTATTTGATATAATGATGATATTAGTAATAATATTTATTCAAAAAACAGGTAAGACCAGTGCCTGCAGTCTTCTCTTATCACAAAATTTGATCTTTGACTTTCTGAGGTCAAGTGGATTGAAGTCAGAGACGAAACAGGCAAGTATACGGTAAACAAGGGTGTTGAAAACACCATCCTGGTGGGTCACTATGATTCCCTCATTTTCCGACTTCAGGCCACTTGACCTGAGATAGGCGAAGCTCAACTTTTCAGATAGGCCAAGACCTTCTTCGGTATTTTGAATTGATATTGCCGATACTTGATGAAAATCCATGTTAATATCTACAATAAAACTATAGTTTGAATGCTTTTCACAAAAGAGAGGTAGGTTGACGATACCACGACAATCGTTTGCAGCTTCTTAAAGTGGAGAAGATATACTGTATATCTTTCCAACTGAGGAAGATGTTGTACAGAGAAACAATTGTTGTGGTTTTGTAGACCACTTTTTTGTGAAGATCTTTTAAACTATAGTTTTAATATAGATATAGTCTCACGTGGCTCACTTCAAAAACGCATTTAATGGAAAGAGATGTATATTAATTGTTTATGTGAATCAAACATAATCATTGAATCCCTTCGCGGACTTTTCTTCAACCACTGAAAGTGAAATTTCATCAATCAGGTGCATTTCTTATTGCGATATATAGAAAACTAGACGACATTGGTGAAAAAATTAGGCGTCACTACAACATAAATATTGTACTCAACACTTTAATCACTAAGATTTATGCGAATCAACAGTCAGGGTGGTAGCTTCACCCCCAAATATTTTAATTCGGTTATTACGAGATATGGAAAACTAGACGATTATGTGTCAATTGCGACCGAAAAACTAATTCACGCTTTTTCGACTGACTCGCAAGCTAGGTTAGCTTGCTCAGGTTAGGTTTGTGTATAAATCGCAAGAGAAAACCTAATTCACTCATTTTCGACTCGCAAGCTAGGTTGGCTTGCTCAGGTTAGGTTTGTGTATCAATTGCGACCGAAAAACTAATTCACGCATTTTCGACAGACTCGCAAGCTAGGTTAGCTTGCTCAGGTTAGGTCTCTGTGTTAATTGCGAGCAAAAAAGTAATTCACGCATTTTCGACTGACTCGCAATCTAGGTTAGCTAGGTTAGCTTGCTCAGGTTAGGTTTGTCTGTAAATCGCAAGAGAAAACCTAATTCACTCATTTTCGACTCGCAAGCTAGGTTGGCTTGCTCAGGTTAGGTTTGTGTATCAATTGCGACCGAAAAACTAATTCACGCATTTTCGACTGACTCGCAAGCTAGGTTAGCTTGCTCAGGTTAGGTCTCTGTGTTAATTGCGAGCAAAAAAGTAATTCACGCATTTTCGACTGACTCGCAAGCTAGGTTAGCTTGCTCAGGTTAGGTTTGTGTCTCAATTGCGACCGAAAAACTAATTCACGCAATTTCGACTGACTCGCAAGCTAGGTTAGCTTGCTCAGGTTAGGTTTGTGTGTAAATCGCAAGCGAAAAACTAATTCACGCATTTTCGACTGACTCGCAAGCTAGGTTAGCTTGCTCAGGTTAGGTTTGTGTGTCAATTGCGACCGAAAAACTAATTCACGCATTTTCGACTGACTCGCAAGCTAGGTTAGCTTGCTCAGGTTAGGTCTCTGTGTTAATTGCGAGCAAAAAAGTAATTCACGCATTTTCGACTGACTCGCAAGCTAGGTTAGCTTGCTCAGGTTAGGTTTGTGTCTCAATTGCGACCGAAAAACTAATTCACGCAATTTCGACTGACTTGCAAGCTAGGTTAGCTTGCTCAGGTTAGGTTTGTGTTTAGTTGCGACCGAAAAACTAATTCACGCATTTTCGACTGACTCGCAAGCTAGGTTAGCTTGCTCAGGTTAGGTTTGTGTGTAAATCGCAAGCGAAAAACTAAATCACGCATTTTCGACTGACTCGCAAGCTAGGTTAGCTTGCTCAGGTTAGGTTTGTGTGTCAATTGCGACCGAAAAACTAATTCACGCATTTTCGACTGACTCGTAAGCTAGGTTAGCTTGCACAAGTTAGGTTTGTGTGTCAATTGCGACCGAAAAACTAATTCACGCATTTTCGACTCGCAAGCTAAGTTAGCTTGCTCAGGTTAGGTTTGTGTCTCAATTGCGACCGAAAAACTAATTCACGCATTTTCGACTGACTCGCAAGCTAGGTTAGCTTGCTCAGGTTAGGTCTCTGTGTTAATTGCGAGCAAAAAAGTAATTCACGCATTTTCGACTGACTCGCAAGCTAGGTTAGCTTGCTCAGGTTAGGTTTGTGTCTCAATTGCGACCGAAAAACTAATTCACGCAATTTCGACTGACTCGCAAGCTAGGTTAGCTTGCTCAGGTTAGGTTTGTGTGTAAATCGCAAGCGAAAAACTAATTCACGCATTTTCGACTGACTTGCAAGCTAGGTTAGCTTGCTCAGGTTAGGTTTGTGTGTTAATTGCGACCGAAAAACTAATTCACGCATTTTCGACTGACTCGCAAGCTAGGTTAGCTTGCTCAGGTTAGGTTTGTGTGTAAATCGCAAGCGAAAAACTAAATCACGCATTTTCGACTGACTCGCAAGCTAGGTTAGCTTGCTCAGGTTAGGTTTGTGTGTCAATTGCGACCGAAAAACTAATTCACGCATTTTCGACTGACTCGTAAGCTAGGTTAGCTTGCTCAAGTTAGGTTTGTGTGTCAATTGCGACCGAAAAACTAATTCACGCATTTTCGACTCGCAAGCTAAGTTAGCTTGCTCAGGTTAGGTTTGTGTCTCAATTGCGACCGAAAAACTAATTCACGCATTTTCGACTGACTCGCAAGCTAGGTTAGCTTGCTCAGGTTAGGTTTGTGTCTCAATTGCGACCGAAAAACTAATTCACGCATTTTCGACTGACTCGCAAGCTAGGTTAGCTCTTGCTCAGGTTAGGTTTGTGTATCAATTGCGACCGAAAAACTAATTCACGCAATTTCGACTGACTCGCAAGCTAGGTTAGCTTGCTCAGGTTAGGTTTGTGTATCAATTGCGACCGAATAACTAATTCACGCATTTTCGACTGACTCGCAAGCTAGATTAGCTTGCTCAGGTTAGGTTTGTGTATCAATTGCGACCGAATAACTAATTCACGCATTTTCGACTGACTCGCAAGCTAGATTAGCTTGCTCAGGTTAGGTTTCTGTGTTAATTGCGAGCAAAAACTAATTCACGCCAGTGCACCACGTTTCAGTCTGGATGGGCAAGAATATCTGCCGCTGACTGAAACGTGGTACGTTTTGCTTATATGCGACCCGGTATAATGAGAAATCAGGCCAGAACTATCACCCTGAAACCATTAGCACACTCTAGCGAATTCAACGCGAGCTTCCGTCTAGCTCCGGACATTATGAATTCGCGGCCCCGCGTCATAAATATCGAAGTTGCGTTCGTGACAGACCGCATTCGACTCTTTGTTCTTGCTCTGCCACCATTCGGGGGTTGCGGTCGGGAAAAAATTAATCGTCGCTTCCGACTTGTCAGCCCCGATGGCCAGCCAATTGAATAATAAGTTGACGAGAGGGGTGCTTGGTCGTGATTTCTAGGCGAGGGTTTTCTCTCACGATGGAGGTTTTACTCGACAGTCGAATAATTGATAGAACTGGAATGCAATTTGAAAAATGATACCAACTCTTCGATTGAAGACAAAGTTGAGTAACTTCGGCAGGCAAAAAATGAATATGAAGTTATTATAAATATAATAACAAAAAACTTTTTAAATACAAACTTTTGTATGAAACGATAAAAGCGTCTAGTGGTCACACAAATAGAATAAAATTATTTTCCTGAAACAAAATACAATATATTGGATTTATTTTCAATATATTGGATTTCTTTTCAATGTTTTGGATTTATTTTCAATGTAGGTATTGGATTTTTTTCAATATATTGGATTTTTTTTCAATATTATGATTTTTTTTTAATATATTGGATTTCTTTTCAATGTATTGGATTTTTTTCAATATATTGCATTTATTTTCAATATATTGGATTTATTTTCAATATATTGAATTTCTTTTTAATGTTTTGGATTTATTTTCAATATATTGGATTTTTTTTCATTATATTGGATTTTTTTTCAATATATTGGATTTATTTTCGGTATGTTGGATTTTTTGAATCAATCGAGTTTGAGTACATTGAAATATCTCATTATGACGACTTAAAATAGAGCATCAATGTTGTCTACGACTATGATTGCATGATAGTCTCCTAATGAGTGATATATAGATTTCGAAATCATCAGCATGCATTGAAAAGTTGAACAAATTCGAATGCCATTACTGCAAATAATAAAAAGCAATGGTTTTGAGATGGATCTTTGCTTCAGTGGCGCAGCCAGTATTTCAGTTTGGGGGGACTTTTAGGCACGCAAACTATAACATCATCTTGTAGAAAATTTTCTTAGCTTTCTTTCTACATAGTACATACCTATGAATTTGATTGCTAGGATCTGGCCTCCTAGCACATAAAACCGCCAATGAAAAATACTTCAAAAAATTCTAGAATTTTTTCACTATTTTTTCCGTATTCTACGCCATCAGTTCAACGTAATACAGTATTCAAGAAATGAAAAATAATAAATTTACAAATCGGTCAAACTCAAAGTGCACACGTTCGTAAAAACTCCTGCCAAAACTATGTTTGACTAGAAATCAATTTCAAATTTGGTCAGTGTATAGAAAAAAAATTGAATTTAACGATTATAATATGGAAAAAAATTAGAAAAATTTTTGGCGGGAAATCGGCAACTGCAACCTCTAGATAACATTTTCAACTGACGACCGGATCGAGATAGAGCAATTTTGCGAACGCCAATCGATTCAGCATGCCAAAATTAGTATATGCTATGATTTTTGAGTTGGTCGGCACAAAATGAATTTTCAGCCGAAAAAACATCAAATTATTTATACCTTAAAAATGGCCAAAAATCCAAAGTCATCAGATTCACTAGAAATTACCACCGATCTACTCAAAATTTTATGCTGATCTCGAAAATGTATGATTTGAATATGTTCGGATACACGGTGTACCATAAAACTGAGATAAATGTGCAACAAAAATTGTATCGCACGAATCCGGCATCCTAGCACACAAAACCACCTATAACACCTACAAGCAAACTGTTAGGCCAACAAATAATAACATCCTATTGTAGGAAATTTTCTTAGCTTTCTTTCTATATACTTATGTATTTAACGAATGTGTCTCATTATGGTCGCAAAATGCAAAAAATGTAAAAGGTGCGCTAGGATCCGGCTTCATAGCACATAAAACCGCCAACGAAAAATGCTTCCAAAAATTCTAGAATTTTGCCAATATTTTTGCTGTATTCTACGCGAATGTTCTAGAATTTTTTCAATATTTTTCCCGTAATCTACGCTATCATTTCAATAGTTATTTAGTGGCTTAGGGGGGCTGCAGCCCCAAAGGTCCCCCTTCTGACTGCGCCAATGCTTTGCTTCATCAGCAATACTGTTTTTATTCTGAAATTTGTTCTAATTGATTGTCATCCGGCTGCACCCGCAACGAAATCTTTTGGCACAATCGTCAACAAATATTTTAATTTTTTATCTTGATTCGAAAATGAAAAATTAACTAGGCACAATACACTTCCACAGCTAGGTAATGCATACTGGAAAGTACCAGTGACAGTACTTCACTGACCAGCCGAAAACGAAAATCCTGGAATTTCACACTCTGTTGAAATTACCACGTAAAAGTACTTCAGATTTGAATTATTCATTCTTTTTTGTGCTTTTAACTGATATCCTCTCCGATGAATAATGTGACTATAAATTGAACTTTTGAAGGGCATCGATAAAAAAGAAACGCCGGGACTAATTTGAATCGAATTGGAAGTTATTTAATAAATGGGTGAACAGGGTTCAGAGAGGAATGAAAAAGTTTATAATTTAATTTATGATTAATCCAAATCATCCATAAAATAAGCGATTTGGCACAGATAATTGTAATTGTTTTGTGGATTTTTTCAGTAGATTCCTACCAGGTTTTTCAGAATGTTACTGATCTTGGTAAAATTCCGTTAATCGGGCGCCACAAGCTATCAAAACAATTTTTATTGGTACTTACATATTTTGGTCTCTTGAACAAAAAAATCCAAATGAAATTTATGGTTTTCTCAAGTAATTTCGGAGATACGGCCTATTTTTGGATTTTCTAGAGACGTTCCTACCGCGAAAAAAACACTCAATAAGTCTCCTTCTTTTCACCAGATCGATATACACATCCTGCTTCCTCCGTCTCATGCTTTTTTTTCATTGAAAACGGCACTGTTTTTTAAAAAAATCGTGTTTTTTTTTCTCATGTCAGAGACATTATGCTAGCGAATATGACAGATAATTATTATTGAATTGCATATAATATGTATGGTTGGTAACACTGAAACAATTATTGCCAACTCTTCTGATTTAAATGTGAGCGAATAATAGATGCGTTTTTTTGGTCTCCTACGATAGTAACAGAACTACATGTTACAGCTCTAGATCCAATAAATTACCCACCATTTTTTATTTCAAAAAGTAGTATTGGTGAAATCCTCGAAAATATTTTTTTTTCATGTTTCTACGTCGAACCGTTCAAAAGTTAATAGGGGGGGGGGAAAGCCGCACTTTATTTTTTTATTTTTTAAATCTAAAAAAATTTAACATAATGAGAATTTTCTCATTTAATGAGTTATTAAAATTATAAAGAAATTACCAAAAGTACTGCGGCGGCTGGACTAACCAAGATCCACATAATAGAAATTTTACAATTTCACTTCTACTCAGTTGTCTCAGTTGTTGAACTTATTCTGTTTTATTTAAATATGCATTATTGGGGAATATTGAAATTTAATATTTTTTTTAACAACGAGTATATGGATGGTGTAATTTGGCACACGAGTTAATATTTATAGATGGCCTAGGAGAAAAGCTAGATAAAATCACAAAATAAACCAACAAAAAATCTTCGAAGAAAAGCGTTTGTTCAAATGCTCTGAAAAAACTATAATTCAAAAGTCGCCGCTTTTGTATTCGAAGTGAAGAGAAATTATTTTATACTTTTTGCCACATTTGAATAAAAGCTTGTCTTGATTTTTTTTTCATTTACCTTATTTTTTGATTGATTCTACGAAGGATTCAATTTGGCAGTTAGAAGATTACCTGTGGAATGCAGTCATGATCATCGTGATCATGATCACAATTCCATTGCCAATATCAATCATTTTTTATTATGTATATCATTATCCAACTATTGGGTCATATCGTATAAATATTACTGATATAAACGAAAAATATCCAGCATCGGTTTGGGACTACATTTTTGAACACTCTATAACTTTTGTGTTTATTCATTCTGTAGCATCGATTTGAAGGCACTGTTTAGGGATGTTTGTTAGTTTAAGAAACACCTAAGATATGGGCCTTTTTGATAGATGACTATACACAATACGACATCAATCTTTGATATTATTCCATATTTTCGAGCACACAATAAGAAACCTTTCTAAACCCACTAAGACCATATAAAAGCATAGACTGTTTGAAATCTCGCTCCACCTTATCCATTTTATAGGGACAATAGCAACGGTCAAACTTGTATTTTTTTATAGGAATTTTTTTATCGATTTCTCGATAAATTCATTGATTTTTAGGAATGAAAATACATTTGTATTCACTTGAGATATTTGAAGTAGCACAAAATGAATGTAATTATAATAATAAGTAGGAACTGTTCGAAATATCAAACCAGTAGGGCCTCTAAATTTCATCGTGGAGAGTCTGAATATGCATCGTATATTATCAGGGGTAATATAATAAGTGGTATGATTATTACCGATAATTTTTTGGAATATTAATGCATTGCAATCCCAAAGCTTTGGGATTGCCAATGAATTGATATTCCAAAAAATTATAGGTTTTTAATCATACCACGAATTATATTTAGGACGACAATATATCGATTTGAAATAAAGAAAAATCGTGTCACCTGGTAATTGATGCTTTACTTCTAGCCGTATTCAACGGAATACTCTTTTCCACGGCCTCATCTATGATACCAATGGACATTTGTCCCCAACGATCGCTCATATTGATAAATAAAAAACTAGTCAAAACACATAAATTTGACGTTTATAATTTAAATCATTATCTTCACTTGACAGGTAGTGAAACAAAAACTAAGCAGGTTTATCACCGTGAAAATACAGAGACAAGCTATATTTTCACTGTAGTTCCGATTCTATTGGCTGAATTTTAAAATTTGAAATCCACTGATTGGTTGTTAAGCAAGGAAATATATTGTCAGTAAAAAAAATCAGTGGAAACTCAAAACTTTCAAAAGAAAGGACCGGTATTCTAATCCAGTACGATTGAGTTTTGATACAAGAATCGATTGTAGCAACACCAAACTTGATATGCTAGTAGTTGTAACCATGATACACACGAAAAAAAATTGTGTACCAAAATTCCAGGGGTGCAACATATTTTTTTATTCGTTTAAAAATAAATAAATAGATTTTTGCTGTTATCTTAGGAATTATATGATTTATCGGAAAAACAACTCAACAAGGTGAAAAACAATTCAATTTTCCACAAATATTATTCCTAGTGATTTCTTATGAAATGCGCTCGTTTTTTCAGAAAACATGATTGAACGCCGACATCAAATTTCAGGGTCACCCTTATCCGCCGCTGAAAGTTCTGGAGGAGCCGAATATTTGATTGGTCATAACTCTGCTAAAAATGATCGGAGAAGAAAAAGGAAAAGTTCATATCGTGTCTGAAGACTCCTACTTACCTTCTCATGCAAATATAATATGCGAGTATTTGGGTACCTAAAATGTGTTTTGTCGCACTTCACGGAGATGTTTGCGGATGATACGAAAATCATGAATAATTTAGTAAATATGGAATAATTATACTGAAGCAGGGAAAAAAGTTTGACATTTTATCTCTGTTGACAGGTCATAAAATATAACTTTTTATGAAATTACTTTTTTCCCCGAGAACGGGAAAAAAGTGAGTACTTTTTTCCCGGATATATATACACATACGTAGAGGTAGATATTCGATTATATCGTCGTTTTCCCGTCACAGAGAAAAATAGTGTATTATATACGGGAAAAAGGTTAGATTTCAGCTCTCGGTTTTTTTGTCAACAACAACATAACCTCGAGCTAAAATCTAATACTTTTTTCCCTTGTATATTAAATAACTATGTTTTACTCCAGCCTCATATTCAACTTACCCATAAAACCGGCATTCTCTTCAAATTATGTTAAAAATAGTCGTTTATTCATATCCTGCCTATATGTTTAATAACACTGTTGTGAAGTGCAAACCTCAAGCTTGAAATCACATACTTCATTTTTTATGTAGGATGTTTATGAGCAATTATTATCAACATTTACTGAAGAAACTGCCTGGATTATGGGTGAGTTGTAAACTGAGGCAGGAGTAAAACCCAGTTTTTTCTTTGGCATGTATAAGTGAGACCTGTCTCACTAGTCTAAAATCGTTGCATATGGTCCAAAGAGGTTCCACCCCTGCTTTTTCGGTAATCAATTTTTTTTCTAATAATACATGATGTCGAGATTCAGAGTGCTACAATTCATTCTTCACTTTTGGCTCTAGTTTGTCTGTCGTTACTGGATTATCTCTATATACAATCAAATAAGACCAACCAAACTTCCAGTACAATTCGTTATTTCAGTTCATGTAACTCAAGTTCATGGACATTGCATGTCGGAAGGAGTCAAGAGAAACCACTAAAACTTCAAGAGGAAGTAATATATTGTTTGGAGTAAAAGGCATATGAACTTATGCAATCCTTTATACAGTTTGATTCGCTTCTGTGAGCATCCTCGTACAAGAGGCAGAAAATAAACATCTCTGAAAAGTTATTCGATACAAGAAGTTCGGATTTATAGAAAGTAACTTGACCGAAAGGACTTCCGCAGATTTGATAGAAACTTCGCGGAGGTATATCTGGGAAGTGTTCAAACTCTATTACAACTTATTTCGCTGTGGAAATTGTCAAATCTTTTTGTCGAGGAATTCATCTGATGAGAACGAGTGAATTGAAATTTTACATTTGTTTTACCCTCTGATTTTCTAACTCCAGCACAATCATTGAAAATAATAAAAAAGGGATATGTAGAAGTATATTCTACCCTCAGGATCTGAAAGGAATCGAAAAATTCCAGGAGAAATATCTTTAATTCTCTTCAAATCGTGATGAGAACGAGTGAATTGAAATTTCACATCAGATTTGTTTTACCCTCTGATTTTCTAACTCCAGCACAATCAATCACTAATGACAACTGCAAAGATTTTTTCATCACGAAAAACTTGCAGTTTATTAGTAAAGGATGTAAAATGTTTATCAACAATAAATTATAGCCGTCTGGATGATTTCCCATTGAAATTGTGCGGCTCTTTTGCTTTTTTCCAACATTTTGCCTTTTTTCTGATATTATAACATAAAAGTCGAAATGAAGAAAAAATATTTGAAAACGAATAGTTACCATGGATACTTGAAAGTAAACTATTGTGATTTGCAATTTCATGTACCAATGTGTTTAAATATAAAGAGAGCTGAAAAATATTCATGTACGAGTAAAAAAAATAGTAATTCGCCTTGAGCTGACCCAGACCCTTATAAGAAATTCCAGCAAATATGACCATACAATAACAAAGCTCAATATTCACACAGCGTCAGCGTAATGCAACCAAAAATCACGTCAAAAATCTTTTTATCGCCTCATATATCATGCCCCCACACCCCACACCCAAGGGCCAGTTTATGCAGAGAAGGGCTGTTGTATCGAAAGTCTAGGCAAGCTCTAAACCAATTACGATCGCTCCCCTACGAAGCCTATAATGCACCCCTGCATCACATAGGGACACACCGTCACCCCGCCTTTCATACCCATGTGTCACCCCATCAGATATCCTAACCTCAAAATAACAATTTTCTCTAAACGGATTTTCGAATTAGTATTAAGCGGATGCACGCTAGTGGAAACGGTGACTGTGTCGGCCATTTTGGCGTTATTTATTGCGGTGAGGGCCAAAGAAATAAGGGCTGGTGAAGGGTTCGATCTGTGGAAGGTCGACAAGAAGCGAGACCTCTGATGTGAATGATATTCGACGAACAATGCTCTGGTGGTTTGAAAATCGTGTTGTTGGTATGGTAGGTAGCAGTTTCTGCTAGCATTAATTCAAAATATATTCACTGTCTAATGGTCTATACTTACCTCATTTCAAGTAACCACTTTATATTCTATTCTATTATTATCATTTTTTTTTTCGAAAGTTTTTTAAGCACTTAGGTCATTTGTCCACTTGAGAGACTTTCGGGGCAGTTACGGATTATCAAAGATGTTTTGTTTACTTTCATGTTACATCGGAATTGTGTCAGTGATAATAATAAAAATTCTGTAGGTGATGATGGAATTGATATTATACTCATCAAGCATGAATCCGATGTGATTCCTTGATAAAATTATATTTTCAAACGGGAGTATCTAAATAAGTAGACGCTACATATTATATCAAAAAATTCACTCCTCACTTTTTCATCCTATCAAAAAATCGGTTTTTGTTTAGTTCCCATGGCAACCCATAAAAAATGTCTGTCAAATATTTGACATGTGATAGTTGACATTTTCCGTTTATGTACTAATTGATGTACCATGTACATATGGATGAAGGTAATATTTCATTCACTAGAAATTTCATATGTGTCCGAAAATATTTTGAACTCAAAGATTCATATCAAACAAATGTCTCTACGTATGGGTCCAAAACTTCCGAAGGAACTGGAGCAGGAGTCTTTGGGTCTTTGGGGGTCTTTGAGTCTTTCGAGAAGAACTCAATAAAGCTGAAGAAGCAATGAGAGCAACATACTGGCTAAGACTTCCAGGGCTGAGGCAGGCCAAAGATCTCCTAGGCAATTTCAACCGAGCAAGATCGAAGACACTGATGAACCTCAGCATAACTAGTCTAAAGAAAATCACTGGATTTCTAACAGGGCATTGCAGACTCAAAGAACACCTAAAGAAGCTTTGGAGGAGGACAGCACCTGCAGATTCTGTGGGGAACATCCAGAAACAGCCCACCATATATTTATGGAGTGTTAGACTATATATCATAAAAGATTGAATATAATGCGATCATACCAGCTGACTGTGGGAGAAATACCATGAGTAGACCCCCTCAAAATCCTAAAATTCTGGAAGGAATTGAGGTAATTACCTGTCTTTTCAAATATAACGTGACATATCCACATGGCCTCCGATTTCTAACATGATTTTCGTTAGAATCAAGCATAAATGTTACTAATTATATTTAAAATGTCCTCACAAATTGTAAAACTTCCTGTTACCTGAGTTGTAAGTACTCAACAAAATTTATAACATTTTTCCAAATTTCATAACCTAATTCTTTAAAATCATTACAATTGAATCCTCATGCAATCAGAGTATTTACTTTCCGGGACTTTCAGGGGAAACCCCTAAAAAGCAGGGCTTTTGCGACAAGTTTCGAGGAATACATACATTCAAAACACCATATCCATCTACCAACCTCAAAAATGTTTTGATGTTTTCAGAACTAATTTTGATCGATCGAAGGTTGTATTATTATTAACTCCTTCAACCCTTATACCGAGGAATACATAAAAAGCTTACTTTTGAACGAGCTAAACCTTCTAAACCCTAATTCAGATCAATCAAAATATGTCAGCCACAGAAAGGAAAGAAATAATTGGGACTATCATGTTTCTTCCTTTCATATTGTGCTGCATGGAACGCTTGTAATAGTTATTTAAGCAACAAGGAATGTAAAGACGTGTTAACATTCGAGGTGAGCGAGTTACGAGCCGAGGCAAAGCCGAGGAGACCTACCATATCTTGGTGGAAAACTCACAAGAAAATATTTAAAACATTATTAAAAAAAATATTGAAATGAAATTATGGTTGGTCCACCCAAAAATCATAATAACTTGAAATTTTTAAATCACAAGACCATGCACCATGTGTTTACGAGAGACAACTAGAAAGAGGAAGTAACAATAGGTTATAATTTGACATGAATGACATCTGTCATGTTGATAGTCCCGGTTCCAAGTGACAGAGAACAGAAGGAGATGTCCCATGCTTCCATGGAACAAGACAACATTAAACTTAGTATTGTCTAATGACAGAACTATAGAAGAAGAATAATTCATGTTTTGTTTTGTGAAAATTATTGGAATTTACTAACAACTTTCACCAAGGGAATGTAAGTGAATCATTGAATATTACGAAATGTAGGAGGAAAAAGTGCATCAAAATAATAAAGAGTTTAAAAGTTTTAAACTGTCAAACTGGTTCATTCAAGCATTGTAGATCCAAATTTTTAATCGCTATATTAATTTGAAGAGTCTCTAGTAAATTGAGTCTCTTGCCTTTATCACACAAATCTAAGATTTTTAAGTCAGAGTTAGAATCAAAATTATGTTTCTCATTTATGATGTGATTGGAAAAATCTGAATTTGAATTAATTTCTCCTTTATCGGAGTTGGAATCTATAATTCTTACATGTTCTGCTAGTCGAGTTCTAAACTTGCGACCTGTTTGACCAATATAGCAAGATTTACAATCAGGGTTAGACTGAAAGTTTTTTCACCTTCCCATTAAATCTCACCTCCACTGTATGTGATGGATCATCTCCAACGGATAAATGAATAATTCTAAGTGAGTGTTGCATTATCAGAGTGTTGAAGTCATTCGAGTTCAGTCCACCATTAACAACACTAAGTGTATCTGTAGTTTTAGGCTACACATATTTTAAGTTAGCAAGAAAGTTAGAAGTGGTTTTCATTCAAACAATTTTAGAAAAATCAAAAGCATTGTTCGTTTTCGTGGAAAATGCATGTTGAAGAAAAATTGGCCGCCCGGTATTACGGTCCAACCAATGATCGCGTAATAATATGTATGAAATATGGAAGTTTTCATTCGTCAGTTCTTTAATGAAGTATTTTATATTTTCGATAGAATTTTGTTGTTTTTCAGTTTTGTTGAAAATACTGCTTAATATTGGTTATTCATTAAAGTTTTATTAAGTTTCAACCATTTTTGATTAATAAGAATGACCTGTATACAGTCACGGAAATATTCAGACCTGGCGCCATCTAGGTGGAGAAGAGCGAAAAGGTAACAGCGACGTGTGAAGAATGGTGGCTTAAGACTAGAAACGCTCGGAAGGATGGCAGAGTTCTCGAAAGATCTGGAAGTCGACTGTTTGTACTTTGAAGATGAATAGAAATAGTCTAGTGAACCGTAGTACATATAAATGAGGTTTTGTAGTGTATTTATTCTGTTTTAAGTGTTGAATTAAGAATTATTTGGAGTAGAAATCAAGAACTTTCTTTACAATAAATTCTGCATAACTCATTATGGGCTTTATTACCCCTTACATGCGGGTAATAAGGCCCGATAGCAGTTTTAAAGGATACGGATACTATTGTTAACATAGCGGCAAATGGCAATAAATCACGTCGTCAACTTTCGGTATTTTTCGTATGAAACATAAAAAAAATAACAAATACCAAGTGGACCCAATACTACCTTATGAGCTATCCTTATACAATATGGGATACTAGTTTCTGTGACACCCAGCATCAGAAAGCTACTTTTATTTTCCACTGCACCTCGTCATTTTATATGGTATTCAATATAAAACTTCCTTGGATGTATTTGTTCTAAAGACCAACAATATTTCGAACGAAGTGGACAATGGAAAATGTGACCCAATTCGATTTGAATATATCAATACGAATAGACTCGACCTACATTGGTTCATCATTTTCCAGACGTATTTTTGCTAATATTTCCTATTTCGCGAACATGGTTTACTATATCGTAAATTCCAAAGTAAAGATATATATTCTGAGTGAATTTCTCCTAGCTTTCTACTACCGAAATAGTATGGAGTTTGTTGGTTTTGCCTTCAGACGGTAATTGGCTTGTGAGATCGAGTTGGCCTTTGAGGCATTTCCTTTTTCCGTGAACAGTACAATTAGGTATTCAAATTAGGTATTGCGATGGCAGACGTGAATTTCTGATAATACTGCGAAGAATGATTTGGGCTTATACAGACAATGAAAAACGGTATGAAAAAGTATCTTATGTTATAATATAAGTGAAGAATGAATTGTAGCACTCTGAAACACGGCACATGACATCTCGACATCATGTATTATTAGAAAAAAAATTGTTTACCAAAAAATCGGGGGTAGAACCTAAAAAATTTTTCATTAAAAAAAAATATATTTTTTTTTGTTATTTCAGAAAATATAAAATTTATCAAAAAACGATTTCGATAGGTTGAGGAATAATTCAATTCCGATATTATATTTGCATGAGAAATGATATGAACCTTACCTTTTCCTTCTCCGATTATTTTTAGCAGAGTTATGACCAATCAAATATTCGGCTCCGCCAGAACTTTCAGAGGCGGCTGAAACCTGAAATTTGATGTCGGCGTTCAATCACGTTTTCTGAGAAAATGAGCGCATCTCATAAAAAATTACTAGAAATCATTTTCATGGAGATTTGAATTGTCTTTCATCTTGTTGAGTTGTTTTTCCGATAAATCATATACTTTCCATGATTACAGCAACGATCTACTTATTTATTTTCAAACGAAAAATAAAATATATTCCACTTCTAGACTTTTGGTAAACAATTTTTTTTTTCATGTGTATCATGGTTCCAGCAACTAGCATACCAAGTAATCGATCCTCGTCTCAAAACCCAATCGTACTGGATTATTTAAACATAATAGAAAAACATATTACATTTATTCATACTTACGAACTGATCATCGATTCAATAAAAAAACTCTGGATCCGTGTTTATTATTACTGAACAGTCCGATGCAATTCACCTATATGCATGCTTGATAAACGTTAAAATAATGTAGCAATTATTTTTTACATTACAATTGCCGTTATTACATAACTGAATATCTGGTGGAGACATTTCCAAATTGAATTTCATATTTCAGATACTTTATTTGAACCATACAAAACGTTCAGCCTGTATCATGTTATTATTCGACTTATACAACCCGAATCAATGAATTATTTAGCTTTCAATTTGCAGCAAACGAGGAAAAAATATTATCGTGGAACTGACCTAGTCCGCAAAAACAGTTCAAACAAATCATTCATATTAGGCCAGTAGATATACACAATCAATTTTGCATACTTCCAAAAGGTTTCAAACTTTAATACAAGGTCGAGAAAGGTTTAAAAACAAATTATTAAATTTTGTAACCTGTTCCGGAACAAATTTTCAAACTGGAATTTTGCTGTATACTCTTTGAAAAACTTTCAAAGTTCTGCAAACTTGACAGATACATCGAAAAAATATTCCAAACAGTTATAATCCAGTAACGATAGACAAACTCGAGCCAAAAGTGAAGAATTATTTTAGCACTTATGAAACTCGGCACATGACATCTCGACATCATGTATTATTCACCAAAAAATCAGGGGTGGAACCAAAAAAATTTTCATTTAAAAAAAATATAATTTTTTTTGTTGTTATTTCAGAAAATATAAGATTCATCAAAAAACGATTTCGATAGGTTGAGAGATAATTCTCCACAAGAATGAATGAAAATGTGTATATCGTTCCTGAAGACTTCTACTTCCTTATACAAATATAACATGTGAGTACCTAAAATGTGTTTTATCCCACTCCACATAACTCTTCTACGATATTTACGCAGGATCCGAAAGTCATGGATATTTTAGTTGTTATGAAATAATTATATTGAAGCAGGAATCAGTACCCTCTTTGGACCATATGCAACGATTTTAGACTAGTGAGACAAGTCTCACTTATATACATGCCAGAGAAAACACTGGGCTATACTCCTGCCTCAGTTTTCATCTCACCCATAATCCTGGCAGTTTCTTCAGTAAATGTTGAAAAAAATCGCTCATACATAACCTACATAAAAAATGAAGTATGTGATTTATTTTCGAACTTGAGGTTTGCACTTCACAACAGTGTTATTAATATACGCAGGATATGAATAAGCGATTATTTTCAACATTCACTGAAGAGAATGCCGGTTTTCCATGGGTGAATATGAGGCAGGAGTAAAACAAAGTATAAGTGGGACCTGTCACTACTTTGAAATTGTTGCATATAGTCCAAAGAGGGTATGGGTTGCTGCTTCAGTATAATAATTCCATATTTACTAAATTATTCATGATTTTCGGATCATCCGCAAACATCTCCGTGAAGTGCGACAAAACACATTTTAGGTACTCAAATACTCGCATATTATATTTGCATGAGAAAGTAGGAGTCTTCAGAAACTATATGAACTTTTCCTTTTCCATCTCCGATCATTTTTAGCAGAGTTATGACCAATCAAATATTCGGCATCGACAGAATTTTCAGCCACGGGTAAGCGTGAACCTGAAAGTTGGCGTTCAATCACGTTTTCTGAGAAAACGAGTGCATTTCATAAGAAATGAAAAGAAATAATTTTTGTGGAAAATTGAATTGTTTTTCACCTTGTTGAGTTGTTTTTTTGATGAATCATATACTTTTTAAGATCACAGCAAAAATCTTTTTATTTATTTTTAAACGAAAAAAAAAAGTTCCACCCCTGGAAATTTGGTTTTTTTTCGTGTTTATCATGGTTCCAACTACTAGCGTTACAAGTTTGGTGGTGCTACAATCGATCCTCGTATCAAAAATTAATCGTACTGGATTATTATACAGATTTGCAACATTTTATATTCGCCGAAACATTTTTATTTGTATATTTTTTTAATTCGTCGTAACTTTTTTTTTGGACCAAGGTGGTCTAAGAATAATTACAAAAGATTTGAAACTGTGTCGTAAATTTTGGTTAGAAACTTGATTCATGATATTTTTTAATTGTTTTTAATTGTTTTTTCCGTTAACCAGCTGTCGTCCCCTTACGAACGGCAGCCCTCAAAAGTCGAAACTTGTGCGAGCCAAGGATTAACGAGGTCTTACCTTTTAACGTGCGATTCCTAGCACTTTCTCGGGCCATCAGATGAAAATCTGTAGTCGCTAAGGGTTCGAACCTAGCCGATCAGCAGTAACTGGTTTCGAACGAGAAAGTCTCAAAATAATATATTTTTTCTACATTCATGCAAAAAGCAAAACTTTATTGAACTATATTACGTGGAAAAAGAAGTTCTGTTCTGTGAGAATGGCAATACGTTTTAAACAGTTACATATTTTATATTATTTTGTATTAATGTTAACAGCCAGAGCTGAACCAATGACTTCCCGAGAAAAACTCCATAATTAAAACTGATCCACTTTGTTCTAAACCGTCTACCTGAATAATAGAGCAAACTGTCTGTACTATGACCACACCTCGTGATAACATACGCGCTCACGGCTACTATGATTTTGATTTTTATAACTCTGTGGTTATAGAAACTTCAGTCAAAAATTATTTCTGACAATTATAGATTTGTAAGTTTTAAAAAGAGTATTATTAATGGAAAATCGATGATAGTGATCTATTTCAATGCAAATCGATAGTAATAATCAATTATTCAAGTTGCGCTTTTCATTTTCCAACACCTAGTGCCGTACCTTAATAAATCATTTATGGCTTTTTGCATGAACGTAGAAAAAATGTTGTATGCAACTCGTGCAAAAATTGTTTATTGCACTCGACTTACTTTTTGCACTTGTTGCATAAATAACTATAATACTACTCCAACTTTGCAGAACTTTTGAAATTTTTTCAACGAGATACATCAAAATTGAAGTTAATTGCAATTTTGTCAATGTTGTGTACTTTGGAAGAGGTTGCAAACTGAGATTTATTGTTTGCTCGATGTACCATTTACTCGACCAAAGTTTGAAAACTTTTAGAATTACTGGTAAATTTTCGATTTTTTATGTCTATCTCTACCGGCCTAAAATCATTCACATCCAGTTAAAAATTTCCTCGTTCGTTATAAAGGAATACCAAATTAGATTATTGTGTGTGTAGGCAATCGATCAGGGGTGTTATTGTATTTCCGAATTTGAGGAAATCACGATGTATTGTTATATAACACGAATATCGCAGAAAGAGGATCGGAATTGAATATGTCTTTCCACTCAATCACTTCAAAATGACGTACGTGTCTTGCAGCACAATACGGCAGTTTCTATAATTCAGAATTTATTGCGTTTTTAACGTTGTCCTACACTGAATCCCAGAGTTGTAAAAAAAAACGGTATTTTGGGTCAAGCTTCACGAACTCACAGAATAGTAATTTACGTAACAAGTCCGGAAAACACTGTTTTTTTGGACGAGTGGACACGATTTTAGGACGAGCGTAGCAAGTCCTGGAAGTCTGCGAGTCCTAAAAAACTGTTTTCGGACGTGTTGCGTACACAATTTTTTCGATAACCTTGTAGAATAACAAATCAAGACACATTTATTTTTTATATTTCTTTGTAGAAGAAAATTTCGAACATTTCAATTCTTATTTGTATTGAATATCGAAATGCGAACAGAAGATAGGTACTAACAGAAACATTCTAATTCTTATTTATATAAATAGTTATATTGAAATTCGGAAGTGATACTTTCTCAAAGAAAAATCGTCCAGGAAGTAGGTACTTCCCGGACGGTTGCCGAAAATAGTACATTCTGTAACAAGGTTAGAATGAAAATTCGATGCGAGTGGAAAGCATAACGAATTTTCATTCTAACCGAGTAACAGTCTGTGCTCTCTCCACAATCACAAATTTTACATATAATCAAATGGAAAGCCAACGAAAAATATTCGTGACATTTCAATTCACATCTTGTCACTATAATACCAGTCAAGGCTAACGTTATTATTGCTACAACAAAGTTACACTGTTCATTGATTCATTCAAGTGATTGGATGAAATACACGCAAAATGCATAAGACAGAGAGTGTTGCGCAGCAGACCTCTTATCAGTGATTAAAAAAAAATTTAAAATTCAATATCTCCCAAAATAATTTTTTTTTCGACAAAAAAGTATTCTTTCATTTCGTTTGGTTTTGTCTTCCCATTTCATCAATTGCCCTAATTTGGAAACACCCTGTAGGTATAGGTGAAGCTGATATAAGAGTGTTATAAAAGTTTCTTTCATCTAAGTTCATCTCTGATACGCATTTCAGTCAGTTCCGCTTTCCTAAAACTCAGATAAAATCATTACCACATGAAAAAATCAATGATTTAAAACCGTTCTTTGAAAAAAAGACGGTAGATAACTTATACCTATGCGAATGAAAACTTCCTGTCATCAGCCTCTCTAATGAAAGTTCCAAAATTCTTTGTGATAAAAATCGTTGATTTTTTCAGTGATAAACCACAGTTCTTTTCAAAAATGCTACTAACATGGTGTATTTTTGTATGCCAATGTTTATTTCGACATTTATTTCTGCCTTTAACATTGTTTCGAAGTATGCTTACAAAACCTTTTCTCAAATATTTTTCGCCACTCTCTCTTGACACAATTGTTCAAATTTCCTATATATTTTTTTTTCATATCGCTTCTTGACTTACCCGGAATTATAGAATTTATTGCTGAATTAGCTCATTTTTTTACTTATATCAGAAGGCATATTAGATCTGAATCATCAATTTTTTCAGGCTCAATAATTACCAAAAAAATTTTCACCACTGACATAGATATTATATTTATTTAGTATCCTTATACAGAGTGACCCATTTGAAAGCGGGCCACCTTTCTAAAGGTGTTATTTATTATCCGATTTTTTTTATCAATAGATAGAGCATCAATAGTTCTAGTTGAGAGCCATAAATTCGAAATAAAAATAAAAATTTCAAAGCCTACTTCGAATTTTTTTCAAATTCAAAAATCCAAAAAACATACTAACGATTTTTTTAGATAAAATTAGACGGCGCCACTGGATTCACGAAATTTTCAAGTGATTTATGTGAAAATTACGTAGAAATATGTCCATGAATAAAAAAGTTATATGGGAATGAAATTTGAAAATTCTGTCAATAAATCAACCCATCTCTTCAATTTCAGAACTTTTATCAAAATTCTGACTACACGACTGGATTCAGAATATTTCGAAATATATTTGCCAAGAATTTTATTGAAATCTATTCATAAATAAAAAAATAATAAAACAATAAAATTTGTAAAGAATGTTGTTTAGTGGAACTTCAGAAAAATTTCATTTTATTATTTTATTATTTGTTCATTTATGAACAGATTTTGATGAAACTCTGAGCAAACATATTTCGAAATATTCTGAATCCAGTGGTGGACAGAATTCTTATAAAAAATCTGAAATTGAAGTAGTGCTTTGATTCATTGACATAATTTCCAAATTTTATTCCCATATAACTTTTTTATTGATGGACGCATTTCTACGTTATTTCCATACTTACCATTTGAAAATGTCGTGAATTCAAAAATCGCTAGTATGTTTTTTGGA
This sequence comes from Chrysolina haemoptera, assembly GCA_958298965.1. Classification (NCBI taxonomy): domain Eukaryota; kingdom Metazoa; phylum Arthropoda; class Insecta; order Coleoptera; family Chrysomelidae; genus Chrysolina; species Chrysolina haemoptera. The sequence continues at coordinate 33,811,168 of OY282592.1, read as the reverse complement.
TTTTTTACCTTGAAAAAAAAAAGTAGGCCTTGAAATTTTGATGCTCTATCTATTGAAAAAAGAAACTCCTGAATCGGTTAATAAATAACAGTTTTAGAGAGGTGGCCCGCTTTCAAATGGGTCACTCTGTATATAGCAACGCATAAATAAAGCGATCAGTACAGCTGCAAGCGTTGCTATATTTGTATCAGCAGATATTTTTTATCGCAATACTGGGTTCGAAAAAAAAATTTACCCGACAGGTCATAAATAGAATAATTTTATTGATTGAAAGTTTGATTTTGTGAAGGAAATTCGATTTTGGCAAATGTACATTCGTCTGAAAAATAAAATTAGTATTTTCATAACTTACATAAATTACGATCGATGTAACCATATATACATTATACAAAAATTTCCGCAGAAACAGACAGACAAATATTCTGTTTTGTTTTTTAGATTTTTTATGCTCCGTAGGCTTGAAACCACAGAAAGCATAAAAAAGTGAAATGTTCAGTTAATTGGCATTCGTGTTATATTCATGGCTATATAAAAAATACTGAATCCCATTAGATCCCCAGACCTAAAAACGTACGCCCATACCTAAAAAAGTTCGCAAAAATTGTATCCAAATTGCTTTGAATAAGATTACACTTTATTCACCTGGAGTACTATTTCTATTGTCAAGTAGATTTAGATATAATTCGACCGCAAATACCTCGCATTAAAAAGACAACCGTGCAAAACGGGAACACTTACAAGAGATAACACAAATCCCCTTATAGCAACCAACCTTACCCTCAAACCGCCCTATGACAATACCATTGACGGTAAGGTCGATATTCCGGCAAAATATCAATTTCATTCAATGAATACGAAAACATGAAAGAGGGTAGTTATTGTTGCAACCCCCACTTCATGTGAAGGACTGCCCCTTTTCGAAACTATAGAAGGGTATATACTACCGATGTTTATTTAGAGTCACTTTAGTCAAACAAGTTGAAGTGGAGAGTGTCATATTTTTATTTATTTTTTTTTGAGAATGTATATCAGTAATATGTGCCCGTTTGACGGAAAATCAGTGGAGAACAAGTGTGGTAGAATATTCAGACCTTGGGATTGTGCGAGTGAATCGCAAGATAGTTCGCAGGATAGCACCGTTTCCACTACAACTAACGAAGAAACTCAATCATCTGTCCAGGACAATTGCAGTCGAACAGATAGCAAAGAAGGTTTCAGACCGATACAGAGCGTTTCAGAACAATCCAAAATCAAACCTCGAATTCCTGTTCAGTCCCACATCCAGCTGGAATACCCCACGGATCTCTACTCTACCTTATATCCGGATATAATCCAGTCGAGTATAGCTCAATCTCTTGGTCTCGCTTCGTCTGATTCTCTTCTCATGGAGTCTATGGCTCAAGGAATCGCTTTAGAAGAGTACGCGAGAGTTTTGAATCAAGAACACCATGCGAAAATTCTAGCGTCGAAGAAACAGAGGCCGAAGAAATATAAATGTCCGCATTGCGATGTGGGATTTTCGAATAATGGGCAGCTGAAGGGACACATCAGGATACATACCGGTTAGTTTATAACTTTCTACTGTTCAAATATCAATAATCACTCGAACTCATAGTAATTCAGTAACGAGAGACAACAGAGCCGGCCTTAAGGGTGGCCAAACGGGGCTCCGGTTCCGGGCCTCGAGCCTGTAGAGGCATAGCGCTACCGAAGGTTTCGTTAATAAAATCACTGATTACAAATTTAAAAAAAACAAGCTTCTGAGTACGAAACTGTACTTTACCACTTTCCCGCCTATCTACATTTAGGATGATCACGTGTTAGAACGACATGTCATTAGTTGGGTTCAAGCGTTCAACATCATAGTTTCGTATTTAATAATAACTGAATATTTCGTGTACATATATTGAAGACATTAACGTGAACGTGTTTATGTAGTCTCAGACAGATTCGTTATCGTTATTATGGGCCGAGACCGCGATAAATTTAGAAAATTCACCAGAGGAAATATAAAATAAAATTACGTAATATATTATGTAATTGTTTTGTTTAGATGTTGTTATCCTTCTCATATCATTTTATCTAGTATTAATTATCATATTGTCAAAACATTCAAAAGTGTTTTTCCCGCCATATAAATTATTGATTTAAATTATGTGTTTTATATTTTGAACATATATTTAGTAGGCACATCCGATAGGTAGAAAGGGGAAGGTGAATAAATAAGAACATTCAGTAGGAATTTCTTCAAAGGATAAAAATATCAATTAATAAATAAAATATATAAGGGCCTCGCACAAGTTAACCCCAGGCTCGCGCTTACTAAGGCCGGCTCTGAGAAACAAACTCGAGCAAAAAGTGAAAAATGAATTGTAGAACTCGGAATTCGGAATACACCACTGTATTCAGGAAGTCTCTATATTTCACTGGCCGAAATTTTATAGAAATCTATTCATAAATAAAAACAGATTTCGATGAAATTATAGTCAGTGATATTTCGAGACTCCCTGAATCCAGTGGTGTAGTCAAAGTTCTGATAAAAGTTTTGAAATTGAATTGGTGGGTTGATTAAACGGCATATTTTTTAAATTTAATTCCCATTTAGCTTTTTTATTGATTAACGTATTTCAACGTAATTCACATATGAACCATTTCAAAATATCGCGAATCCAATGGTGTAGTTAGAATTTTTCTAAAAGAATCGCTAGTAATTTTTTTAGTTTATTTACCTTGAAAAATCAGATTAGTTGGCCCTGGAAATGGAGGTATATTAATGAAATTTGGTGTCCTAGTGGACTTTTTGAATGTTTACCTCATAATCATTTTAATCGGTTTATTTAAAAAAATAGCTATTTTCAATATTCTCATATTATTTTCTCAAACTTTGTATTTGTATATAAAATTGAATTCTAATCAAGTTTTTCAAATAACTTTTTTCGATATCTTGCCATTTTACCCCACTTTTTGCCCTTTCATGGTAATTTTTTTCAATTTGCCGCCATACCACCGATCACGTGACATGTGTCAAAATCGATTTTTAGGTTATCGGACATGCACAAACTTTTCCCAAGAATCTTTTTTCCAATACTCTAATAATAATTTTTTTTCCTATATGGTACATACTTTTTGGCGGTCACTGTATATAAAACATGGACCCTATCTTATTCCAAATACTCTGTATTCGTAGCTTCATTATATTTTGGTCGATTCTGATTGATTACTCAATGATAAACTCAATACTTTTAACCTCGTAGGCGAAATCAATCACTGAAGAATTGAGTATATTGTTGACTACCCTGTATACAAATAACGGCATATTTTTCTCTGTATTATGGAAATAGTTATTCACCTAACTAGTGCGGAAAGTTGCACGAACGACGCGGAGCGGAGTTCGGGCAAGCCGTTAAGGGCGGAAAAGACATTTTCCGTAAGTGTCAGGTACAATATTTTTCCTACGAGTGTTTTTGTCCATCTTATTTTTGAAAAAACAAGGTTTTTAATAAACAAGTTCTTATAATAATGCTACAAAATGACTAATAAGACAGAATAGTTACATAGATCATTTAGTTAGTCCTAAATATCATCATTTTCAAAATTACAAAAATCATGCGGAAAAGTAAAAATCGTACGGAAAAGTAAAAATCATGCGGAAAAGTACAACTTTCAAAACGAAAAATCGTGCGGAAAAGTTACTTTTCCGCACGCTCGTAGGAAAAATATAAATGAGATATTGTTATTTTTTCATTCAGCTGAATTTCTCCAAAAATCACAAAATTCATGATTTGGCGCCCTCTAGCGCCGAATCTAGACATACGATCGAGTTGGGCCAATGAAGACTTTTACTCAGAATGGTTCCATCTACAACATATCAAAAATTCAGCCATTTATTCAAACTCTTTATCTTTTTTTTTTTTCAGGAGAACGACCCTTTAAATGTGATGAAAAGGAATGTGGCAAGACTTTTACGAGAAACGAAGAACTCACCCGCCACAAGAGGATACATTCCGGTCTTCGTCCCTACCCTTGCACGCACTGCGGAAAACGTTTCGGAAGAAAAGACCACCTGAAGAAGCATTCGAGGACACACTTCCAACCTAGAGGTTTGTATGCTGTTCCAGTTATGCTGCCCTACGACACTTGGGCATCATCTTCCAGTAGTTATCCCTTTGTACCTATGTTTGGGTATTAATGAATGATTGATCGTCACATTTTTGAGTGGACTTGTAGGAAAGATCATCAGAAAAAATTATTTCCTTGGAAAGGAACAACTAAAAATCGGTGAAGAAAAGGAGAACCTAGAGGAATGGTACTAGGGAGCAGTTTTCTCGTAGATTCTTGAATTCCTTAATTGCAGAGTACATAAAAGAGGCTACCACTCATATTAAGTAATGATTGATCATTCAATAAAACATCCTGTATTTATCGTGTATACAGGGTGTCATGGAATAGAGGGGACAAACTCCGAGAGTAGAATCCTCACTTTATTTCAAGGCTGAAAGTTCCAATGAACATATACCCCAAAATGAGTATTAACCGTGTTTGTAACTCTAAACAGGGGCGTACGGCAGGTGGGAACCCCTATTCGCCCCTCCCCAACTTTCACGCCACTGGATTAATATCGATTTCGTCTTCTTTTTCTTAATCCCCAATATTTCCTATACAAAAAAGGAATACGTTTCACAAGTATCAACGGTTTTCGAGATATTTAAAGTTGAATAAGTGGGTGCGTATGTGATACGGATACTCATTAGTGATTATTTTGTTAGTGGCTATGTAAGTTTTAAATATCGGGAAATTTTTGTGAACTAAATCCCTCGCAAATACCAACAATCTTCGAAATATTTGAATTTATACTCATTGCAAGGTATGAAATATGTTGGTTATAATGTTATAAATAGTTACCGTCATATTCCTTTCAAAAATAGTAAAGATTTTGATACGCACGCACTTAGTCGACTTCAAATATCTCGAAAACCGTTGATATTTGTGAAACGAAACGTATTCCTTTTCTGTATAGGAAATATTGGGGATTAAGAAAAAGAAGACGAAATCGATATTAATCCAGTGGCGTACGCTCCTGTTTAGAGTTACAAACACATGATTTGCCTTGAAATATGAAACTGAATGCTGTCAAGTGACATACCGAATTTCATTAAGAAAAGTTACGCCGTTATGGAGTTATTCTGGAAAATATATTTTCTTGTTTCACTTTCAACACCCTGTAACTCGGTTAATACTCATTTTAGAGTATACGTTTATTGTAACTTTCAGCCTTAAAATGAAGTGAGGATTCTACCCTCGGAGTTTGTCCCCTTTATTCTGGGACACCCTGTATATGAAAGTACTTTTCTTCTTGTAAATATTATATTGTATATATGTATGTACATAGAGTAAATGAATTTGAATTGTGATATGCAAAAGAGTGCCAAATTTATAATTTGTAGATTTGTATCCAATATTGGAAAAATGCAATAAATATTTTCGAAGTAATATAGCTGCTTTCTTCGATTTTGATACCAAGATATAATTCAGTCGTAGAAAATATTTTGTCATTTACTGATTTGTGCCTGGCGGATAAAATTTTAATGTCTTCTGGCAAATTATAAGTAAAGAATTCCTTTTAAAATTGACTACTGATAAAGAGTATAGCATATTCCCATAACAGTTTTGGATAGTATACAATGAATGAATAAACAATCAAAAAGTTTGAAATATTGGAAAAGGTTCACACTGTGGTTTACTTACTTATCAAATATTTATACAAAAAGATCCAATAAAATTGACATAACCGCGAACAATTGTGTGAACAGACATACGTTTCAAATTAAACACCCATTTGGATGACAATAACACAAGGTCTATCTCCAATGAAATTTGTAATTTTAATTTTGTCAATTGACAATATCAGTGACAACAGAATGTGAAAATCTATCTAGTGAACAAAGAACAATTTATTGGAACATAAAAAAATATATATTGAAATACTTACCCATCTTCTGTGCAGAAGGATCTGTCTACTAGAACACCATAGGACCCCACGAGGATAACAAATTTCATATCCAGGCATAACTAATCTGATTTTTCTAGGTCAAAAATCCAAAAAAATTACTAGCGATTTTTTTAGAAAAATTCCAACTACACCACTAGATTCGCGATATTCTCAAATGGTTCGTATGTAAATAACGTTGAAATACGTCAATCAATGAAAAAGTTATGATGGAATGAAATTTGAAAAATATGCCGTTTAATCAACCCACCAATTCAATTTCAAAACTTTTATCAAAACTTTGACTACACCACTGGATTCAGGGAGTCTCGAAACATCACTGACTGTAATTTCATTGAAATCCTTCGATAAATAAGAAAACAAAAAATTATGAGATAAAATAACATGTTCCTGAAATTCCATTAACATGTTTTTCAAATTTTATTATTTTATTATTTATGAACAGATTTCGATGAAATTCTGGCCCCAGATATATCGAGACTTCCTGAATACAGTGGTGTATTTAAATTTCAATCCCTTATAACTTTTTTACTGATTGACTCATTTCAAAAAGTATAAACTCACACTAATGGGGAAAAGGGGATCGAGAACATGGCCCCCCCTCAGGCGCGGATACAGGGGGGGCAATTGCGCCCCGAACGACTCACGACCAAAGCACGAATTTTCCAGAAGATAGTTGGAATCACACAAAAATTTTGGAATGACGTGGCCGTTACTTGATGGAAATCCATAGTTATGACACGATTAACATTTCCACAAAATTTATTGTCTTTGCGACATGTTTCAATACACAGTATCTTTTTCAAGCGAATGTAGTACATTCAATTATTCTTGATTGAAAAATACTTAAATACGTTTTTTATCCATCAACATAATTAGGGACTACCCACATATAATTATCGCTAATACCTAGACTCATACAACTTATAAAATTGACAATAACAATGAACCTACCTGGAAATCTCAAAACAAATGGGAACTGTTCAGGTCCAATTGATCATTTAATAAACAAAGTGATTTTTTCATTTTATTAATTTCCAAGAATTCTAAATAATTAAGCCTAATGCCCTTATTTTCCACATGAAGAATTTCGAAGTTTTCATCGAAGTCATGGCCTTCCTCCAAAATATGATTGGCGTATGATAAGTGTGTTTTATTGTTTTCATAATTCATACGGTGTTCACGTATGCGGCTGATAAATAAAAAAAAAGATTTCTGATGATATTCAGAATAAGAAATTATCTTATTACTGACACTATTTCGAATATAGTTTCATAGTAGATTTCCGCCTTCCCGCCTCTTTTTCGTCACCCTATAGACTTATTTAGCATAACTTGCACAGGAATAGTTCTCACAACGAAAAGTAAAGCAATTTTCTTGGACTGTTTTTTCGAAATAACAAGTTTCTAGGCAGAATTTTTCAGAGGTTGACAACGTTCTAAACTACTCACTGTTCAGCATTGTGATATACCGATTCTGAATGCTTGCTAATTCAGAACCGACGTCTGACAGATCGACGTATAATAAATCAATACACTAATTTCGTTCTTCGAGCAAATCCATTAGGAATCGCCACATTTATTAATCAAACCCCCGTTTATTATCACATGAAATGAACGCATAATAATTTAGGTTCCAAGTTTCAATCCATCCAACTCTGATTCATTTCAGACGACAGCTCAGAAAAGTTAGGCTCATTAATCTTAACATAATCACATCTCCCGAAATTGGGCTTGTAACGTCAGCAGAATTCCGTTTTATGTCCTATTTGAAAAAATGTTTCTCCAAAATACTTTCACTTTGCTTCAAAGAAACTTTAACAATTCACTCCAACAATAATTCTGTGAAAGCGTTGTTCAAGTATTTACAAATCATTTTATCCCAAGTTGCTTCATTCGCAAGACAGGGCCGTCGCCAATGAGAGTAGGAGAGGGGTCGAACTAATATTGATTCTGTTATTTGGATAAGACGTACTTTTTCGAAATATGCAACTGTCAAAATAAAGTTCAGATTTTTGATGGATATTTACTCATCAAAATAGCAGACGACAATTTTATTACAACTAAGTAGGAAGAACATAATATTTCAAATGTATCTTTTTATTCTTTATTTCTAAATACCTTATCTTTTTTCCCATAACAAAGTTATTATAACAATTTCGATTATTGACAGTTCAAGACATACTCAGCAGGATTTTTAACCACTAACACAAAACATCAACCCTAATGATATACATATTTGCAATATGGAGTTGTTATCGTAATATAAAAAAAAATTGATTTAAAAACATAATAAGTTTATAAGTTTGCATCGAGGTGTAGTACTTTCCTACACCTGGTGTAATTTACACTCGAGTTTAGTATTCGTTTGCAGATTAATTTGTCATATTCCTTTGTATGAACTGCACTCAGCTACACTCGATTCAAAATGTGGTGTAAATCACACTACACTACACTACACTAGACTACCCTACGCGACGCTATACTACGATACACTGCACTGCACAGCACTGCACCGCACCTCACCCGGCACCACACCACACCACACCACACCACACCACACCACGACACGACACGACAGGACACGACACCACACCACACCAAACCACACCACACCAGACTACACTACACTACACTACACTACACTACACTACACTACACTACACTACACTACACTACACTACACTACACTACATTACACTACACTACGTTACACTACACTACACTACACTACGTTACACTACACTACACTACACTACACTACACTACACTACACTACACTACATTACACTACACTACACTACACTACACTACACTACACTACACTACACTACACTACACTACACTACGTTACACTACACTACACTACACTACACTACACTACACTACACTACACTAAACTAAACTAAACTAAACTACACTACACTACACTACACTACACTACACTACACTACACTACACTACACTACACTACACTACACTACACTACATTACACAACACTACACTACACTACACTATGCTACACTACACTACTGAAATTCTTACTTGTTCAATTAAGTTTCACTTACTCAAGTATCTAATAGTCCGAGAAGTGCTTAGTGCTCGAAATTTTGGAGCACTTTTTCAAGAGTGCTTAGTGCTTAGTGCTCGACTTTTTTTATCGTAGACTCTAGTGTGTTCAGCTTGCAAATGTCGCTTTAGTGAAGATATTCCGCAGTTTTTCATTTTCAAAACCATCGTGCATAGCGTTTGTCAGTATTTTTATTACTCTTAAGGATCTTGCTCGACTAAGAAATAATCCGTAATTTTTTTCGTATTATTAGATTCATTTTATCATTTTGTCTTTGATAGCACCGACCCCACACTTTCTACGTCTGTTTCGATGTCATCAAATTCCTTTTCATCTGAGATATATTCTGAGTCGCTGCTTTGAAAAGGTTCCGATTCCGTTACGGACAAATCACTTAAATTAGATATAAACAATCATTCTCTAGCCGTCAATGTTTATCCTTGATCAACGCTGCTCTACTATTTAACAGAACGTCGTCAATCCCATATTTTAACGCTTCGGTGTGCATTTCACGGATCGCTATCAAGTAATATCAAGTAATTTGATTTTACTTGATATCAAGTTAAGTAGTTCACACCGTAAATCGAGTCAAATATAAAGTTTTTAAAAGCTTGAGTTCAAGTTAAGTATTTAAGAAAAACTTCAAGCTACTTGGCTTGATAAATCCCTGTCTTGTACCATCGATTTCTTGTTAGGGTTTATTTTCAATAAATGCTGAGAAAATTCGGAAAATTGTTTCTAGATCAGTATTACTTGCGTGTAGTACTTCATCTAGCTAAGGCGGTTCAAACAAGTAGTAAAGCTGAGTATCGTCAGCATAGAAGTGACAGTTACAGTGTTTTATTGCGTCAGTGAAATTAGAAGTATAGCATGTGACTTTACATGAACCTTAAAGAGCAAATGTATTGGTGTTCTGCATAATCGCACAGCATATTGCGTAACCTCTAGTACCTACGCCTCTGAAGTCACTTCCTTTTACCGTCGATATTGACAAAGCCTCCGATGCGGTTATTGAAATGGTGAAGACCGCCCGTGGTCCAGATCATAAGGATGTTGTGACAATTTAAAACCTTGCGGAAGTCATCGGATCAATTATTGTCAACACCCTTACGTCCAGCTGTGATGTAATGATTATTTCTGTTACTGGACAATTTCGAAGCGACCGTTAGGCTGGACATTCAATGATTTGTTGTATTGTGATAATGTTTATAGCTGTAGAATCTGACTCGGTATTTGTTGGGAGCAAGAGGGAACAGAGTTTGATGACTTGAGTTATGGGCGGGTGTAGTCGGAAAACTGGAGAAGATAATTTGTAAGAGCTTGTATACAATGAGCACGTAAGGTTGAATTTACTTAAGAAAGTGGGAACATTCTCCATGAGAATTGAAAAATGAAAAATGTGATTTATTTGTAATATCTAACAGAAAACAACTACTTCCCGGCTAAAGCCACGCTGAACATTGAACTACATCTGATAGATATTGTGAAAATGCTCTAACTGAAAAGTAAAAAAAAATTCATTCAGATAGTTGATTTTCTTAATTTTCTCTAGTTTTCATTGAAAATTCATTGAATAAATTAGATAGGGAAAGTGCTATCAAAAAATATCACTCACAGAAATCGCTCATTTCATTGAGGCAAGGTTTGCTTTTCTCGTATTTCCACAATAGATTCCTTGAATATCCTTTTCATATTTTCGAACAAATATCGAATTTACTGATATTGGACCAAGCTGTAGAAGTTTTTTCAACCACAAAATAATAGACGCAAACGGCCTATGCTAATTTTTATAAAATAGTTCGTAAATTGCCACAGCAAAATCGCTTTGTGAATTTTTTTAAATAAGCAATAGTGAAAAAAATTACAACTTTTTTGGTTTTTTGCAAATATTCCCAAAACTATTGCAGGAATCTTTTGACAGTCGATAGAACTTTTGTAGATACCCGTAAGAGAACTGGATCGTGCAAAAAGGTAAGTTTAGAGGACTTTTTGAAAATTAAAGAAAATGTGATGCTACTAACACAGCTTTGATTTTCAGTCAAAAATTTCAAAAAGTCGATTATGAAATATCAGTTATGAGATATCAGTTATTCAGTAGATTATAATTCATTGGGCTGGGGGCAGGACGACTCTAATGTCCGACCTACCCTGTCACTGATGAAGGATAATCTGCTGTATAATTACAATAAGCAATTGCAACTGGGTCTTCTTGGAATAACCTTGCACAAATATCCGTCAAATGTAATTCAATGTCCATCGTGGTATAATAATCTTCTCTCTCTCTCTCTCTCTTGTTCTTTTCTCTCAGTTTTTTTCTTTTCCTTTCATTTTGATTGTGTCTACCAATCAATCTTATTTTTGAAGTAAATATACATTTAAATTTAAGTCAAGACTTTTTTCTTTGTAAAATAACCCTCTAGCACGGAGGTGAGTTGTAATACAAGCCATAAGGTTCAGACAACGCACCTAGTGCGATTCATAAAAAAATGCTGTTGTAAACATGTCTGTCTGAATAAATAAATCGAATATATATCACATCATATCACCTATAATTTATCAACCCTAAATTTTCCGACCACTTGAAAATGCGTTTGCACCTGGTCTAATACTACAGAGGCCGGTAATACAAGCCATAAGGTTCAGACAACGCACCTAGTGCGATTCATAAAAAAATGCTGTTGTAAACATGTCTGTCTGAATAAATAAATCGAATATATATCACATCATATCACCTATAATTTATCAACCCTAAATTTTCCGACCACTTGAAAATGCGTTTGCACCTGGTCTAATACTACAGAGGCCGATAGCTACGGGTGATTCCACTGCAACGTAAAACTATTCATTGATCAGTTTCATTCAAAATATTCGATGTCGCCTTTCGTGTTGGTTACTGAAAAAATTATCAAAAATGTCCCTGGGAACATTATCCGCTCATGTTAAACCCGTGTAGGTCGAGTCCATTTGTATTGATATATTCAAATGACATTGGATCACAGTATTCATTTTCTACGAGTTTCGGATGATCGAGCTATTATTCGTGTTTGGAACAAAGAACTCATGGAATGACACATTTTTTCCAATATAAAACTAACGATTGTATAGGATACACCAACTATCAGGATGTAGTGCTGTACATTTTTCCGCATTTCCACCGGAAATAAAGCAAACATCCAGCGTGGTCCAGAGCGTCACGGCTAATAATAATAGTAGCCTTTACTCTCCCACAACAATTAATCAATCCAAGTTCATTCATTCATCACGAAAATATACATGTAAACTGAATCAACAAGAACCAAAGATAGATGCATATCTATGACAACCCAAAAGTGAAGTATAAATATACAATACTACAATTAAATTTAAATAAACTTTGAAAGTTAAGAAAGTCTTCATCACTATATTATATTTGTTCCGCCAACAAAAAATTACCAGTAAATTCAAGTAGTGCTTTGCCTCAGATCAAACTCATGAAAGAACAAATGAAAGAAATAGTAAACTTGAAGTTGAAGACAATACCTAATAGTTTACTGTATAGCTTGTTGAAAAAAATATAATGAATAAAAATAAATTTTCAATCAATAGATTACCAAAAATATGAAATATAAAATAAAACTAAAAGTGATCACAAAGTTGTGATCAAGTGCCTTCCTGTTCATAGAATAGAACATAGGCCTTACTGCTCACGAGGGATTTAGATGAAATTTGGGACACATTTGAATCATTATACTCATGCCACGTTCTCGTATATTCTTATGGATGTTTTACAGTAGGTTGTGTAGTGTCCGCTGATTAGACAATGCATACAGACTATAACGACAAGGCGCTACATTGTCTGCTGCATAATTACTCATGTCCAATCCTTCTAAAGGAAGATCAATGGCGACATTAAATTTTCCTTGAATTCTATCTGTTAGAAAAAAACATTTTAAATGAAATACTAAAACTTTCGGGAATTTTTTGATTGCTAAAGGTTTCATGCACTTCCTTCTCATCTTGCACTTCGCACATGTTGGCTTCTCGTCACCACCCAAAGATTCTTCTTTTCTGAATGAATCCAAACAATGTGAAAATCCTAATTGGCCTGTTCTTTGAGGTATCGATGAGGAAACGTTCCAGAATGGATCGAAGGATATTGAACAGTGACCACAATGAGTACATTTCAATGTAGATTTTAACAGACCAACGAAGGTATCTGCAATTTTGGAATTGCCCGTTATTAAATATCTTGACCATGACTCTTGAGATCGAGAATTTTGAAAGTACTATGTGTTTGAGCTACCGTTATCGTCCGTTCGAGTTTCGTTGTTGACGTGAAATTCAGCAGATTTTTGACGTCGAAAGAAAATTTCATCTAAATGTTGGGAAATCGAAGGACTTTTGGGTTTATCAACAAAATTAACTGTTGCCTGGATGGGATTAGTGGGAGCGAGAAAATTTCATTGTTGAAATGAAAATTGTTTGTTTTCACATGATGGATCATCAAAGATTTCATAATTTTTTTTAGATCCACGACTGTGGACCTTTTCATGAAACTTTCGGATTCTGGGATAGTAAAATTTATAAGTAAAGTTTCCTACCATCTACATTTTTCATTGAATATAAAATGTTTTGAACGATTCACTGAACTCGAACGACTTCAATAAAAAAGCAATTGTAACAAACTGAAGATTATTTTATTTGTACCTCCCACACTCAGACTCAAAAATATGTAAGACGAATTCTCCCCAGATGCGAAAAAAAATGAATAGCTCGGTATTGTCAATTTCACTAAAAGACTCAGTTCCTGTGGAAAAATCGAATTGCATAACAGTTCTCACGATCATGAATGAGATATTTCTTCTTTTTTATTGTGAAAGCTTGTATACAGGTGCAGAATTCATTGTCGACCCGACAATTGTGTAGTTTGAACGGGGGCGTGTACGCCAAGTCAATACTGAATAGGAAGTTAATGTAGGAATTTACAAAAGGCATTGTCTGCAGGTGCTTGGGGATTATATGTATCTGAGTTCTAGTATTTCAACATAACCCTGTAGTTATTGAGCCTTCAACTTTAACGAAAAATATTCTTGTCAACTTTTTCATGAAATTCATTTCATATTTGCGAAAAAATATGAATTGGTTGTTTTTTTGACAGTTGTAGAAAAAATACTGTATGAAACTTGAGTAAAGTGTTTTTTCCTTTATACTCGTAGGAATGCCGCAACATTTACTACTTTAAAAAAAGTATCACTTTACTCACTTGATACATAAAATACTATTTGGGTACTCAGATACTCAGATATTATATTTGCATGAGGAAGTAGAAGTCTTCAGGAACGATATACACTTTTTCTTTTCCTTCTACTATAATTTTTGGCAGTGGCGGGTTATCACGAGCCTGAAATTTGATATCGGAATTCAATCAGGTTTTCTGAGAAAACAAACGCATTTTGTGAGAAATTACTAGGTATATTTCTTGTGCAGAATTGAATTATCTTTAACCTTGTTGAAATTGTTTCTTGATAAATCTTATACTTTCCGAAACAACACCAAAAAAATATTTAAATAATAATACATGATGCCAAGAAGTCATGTCCCAAGTTTCAGAGTGCTACGATTTATTCTTCACTTGTGATACATTTGTCTGTGGTTACTGTACTATAACTATATCCCAATGCGACAATAAACATATTCAATAGTTCTGTCAGTTGCAAACTATGTCTACCCTTTCTACAATAATAATTCAAAATAGGCACACTTCATAAATTGGAACAACTCCTATCTGTTCCTGTTCCCGAGCATACATTTCACCGGCAAATCCAATTATACGAATAGGAAATGGCGACGTGTGAACGCAAATGCTTCATTCATTTGCATGGCAGCCCCATCAAAACTATACCCTACAATGAAAAATGCGAGTACCCCGATTACTTTGTGTGGTCTCTATTCAGTTATTTGCCTGTGACTTATTCACTTCTACTGACAAGATATTTAGCAATCGCTATGGGGTGTCCGTATCATCCCTTTATGGGGTAACCGCAAATATTTCCGGCTTTCATTAGATTACAGTGTATTGCGTTAGTGCCTGACAATATTTTGTATGAAATTGGATAGGGGACCGTACATGGCCATTGTACGATAGCTTGGGAAAAGTAATTTCTTCTAAAATTCAAACTGAGTGCTATTTGTGAAATATTAGTACGACTATAATATAAAGGGGGTGTTTTGAATCAGGGTGAAAAGGTGTGGATCCAACAGACAGACATTCTATAAATAAAATTATGTTTTAAGTCCTTGTATTCATTCAGAAAAACCGATTTATGCGAACTAATAAATGACCATTACGCTATTTTTCCCAATCTAGCCGACTGCAATTACGAGCTTTACGCAGTCATTGTTCACTTTGGTTCTCGAGCAGATTTTGGCCACTATTACACCTCAGCCAAGGATAAAACGGGCTGGTACAAATTTGATGACAATTGCGTAAATAGAATACCTTCTTTGAAACTGGACCTTTGGAGCCTTCGAAGACACCATACATCCTATTTTACCGTAGAGCAGATTGTCACAATTCGTCGGACCTCTTTAGAAGTTCTCTATCAAGGAATTCCAACTCTTCAGATGATGTGGTGTTGCAGGTTTTTCCGGGTTTCCTTGCAGCTCTGAAAGCGAATGCGCCACCAATACCATTTAAGCCGCCCCGGAGCGCCGTCAATCATTTTGATGTTTTTACTTTGTTCTTGTTAGTTTCGCTATGTTAATAAAGTTTCTTTATTATTTTTCCACATTCCCTATTCAGTTTCCTAGCATATTAATCATGAAATTAACCGTAATTCTATTAGACCAGGATCGCACGCCTATTTTCAAAAATGACTAATAACACACTGAATCCTCCTGAATAGCTTCATTTTGAAGAGACGCCGAACTTTGTCCCTGTAGGACAAAAGTTTTTTCGAGTACTTTGGCGAATTATCTCGAGGTTCAACTAAAAAACTAACGGTTATTAATGACTTTTTTGCACTCACCAAATCGACATTATTAACGCCTGCGCAGTTTATTAGCTAACACTATCGAGAAATTTCGTAGAGGAAAAAGTTGGGCGTCCCGGCAAAATGAAGCTACTCAGGAAGATTCAGTCTGTTATTATTCATTTTCGAAAATAGGCGTGGGATCCTGGTCTATATGTTGTTTAGTCAGATCCATACTAGAACATGCATTAGAGGTTAAGTGGTAGACCAAAAACTACGATTTTTTTATATAATATGTTATGTAATCAACCCTTACAATTTTTTTCATCCCTTAGGATTATACCAATGGGGCCCTATCTCCGAAGCCCCGATACATCCAGAGGGCGCGCTGATCTCGGATCTTTGAATGAAATAATTTTTAAAACCTTTTCATAAAGTACTTGAGGGCTTCGTCCTAGCAATTATAGCATTTTCAGATGATCAAATGATAATATAATTCTGATGTATTTGAATGTAAGTAGTAGAATGGTACCTGGTACGTTTTTCCATGACTTTTGTACCCAAGACAATTAACAAGTCAGTATTTGCCTTAAAGATTTATGAGTTGAATCAGTAAACAAGTTGCCAAATCGTGGAAAAATATAGTTATAGATTTTTTCTTGTAAATGCTCAGAAGACTGATATGTGATAATTTAAACAAAAGGATTAGCTTTTTTACTCTGTGCGTTGTCATATTGTGCCAAATAATTCTAAAAAGAACAATTTTCATTCCAAATTTGCGACGATTTAAAAATAAACAGATAACGAGTTTTATATTATTTTAAGTAAATTTCCACAACTACTTCATTCATTGGGTCTTCCACAAGGTTCTCTCGACGACAGAAAAGAATTGTCGGTAGAAAATGTATCTGAAATATCGTTACCTAACGCATCTGATGTTCTCAACAATGATAGCTGACAAATTTTTATTTATGAAAGTGGTGTGATGTCCATGCGTTTCAGACCACACACCATATGTGCCTATCTCCTCGAATTATATCGCAATAAATTATGTAATGTCCTTTATGAATGTATACAGTCCCGAATTTCTCTACAATGGGGCATATCTCTTCAGTGCAATCGCCATTGTGAACTGAAGTTATACTATAAAAGCTCAGACTGCTATTCGGATGCGAATAAATTAATGAATGACGTGACGTGGGTATGGAAACTCATGATATACGGGGCGTTGAAAACTTTGCTTCAATAGTTGGAAGTACTACCGCAATAAACTAAAAGGTAGAGTTAACAGTTATTGCCCTCAGGCAACAAATATGTGCTCTTTTTCAGTCAATGTTCACAAAATTACATACATACAAATACATTACGTTGACAATATTGTGCTGCTGTGAAAGTTATTTTAATCACTAGGTTTCACAATGGAAAACAACACCAAACTATCATGGACTCATCAGTTTTATCAGGCACTTGTTGTGAAATTCACAATGAAAAGGGTCCTACATGAAAAGTCGCCTTTAGTAATGTCAACGACTGAATCCTATGAAGACGCCATCTCTTGATCCAATTACTGAAGCACACCACTAATTCATTTGTTTTGTCTTGAAATAAAGTTTTACGTATAAAGTGCAAATTTCAGGTCGATGTGACGACTTAGTATTTTTCATGATTTTTAGGGGTAACCCCTTGCAACATTTTTCGGTTTTTTTTTCGATTGACTCGATATTTGCAGTACATACTAATTCGACAATTCTGAATCGATTGGCGTTCGCAGAATTTGTCTATCTCTAACCGTTCTCGAGTTGGTCAGCTCTAAATCAGTTTTTAGATGTTTTTTTTGCCGCCAAAAATATTTCTGATGAGTTTTCGACATTTTCGTTCAAAGATTCGGAATCAGCACGTCAAAATACGTTCAAAGACAAAAATTTGAAAATCGAAAAATGAAAAAAAAAAATCTCAGAAATTTGGATTTTTTACCTTAAACAGCCTTTTCCGGTTAAATCTTATATCTGAGCAAATAAAAATCATACATTTTCGGAAAGAGCATGAAATTTTACGTATATAGTGCAAATTTCAAGTCTATGTGACGGTATTTTTCATGATTTTTAAGGGTAACCCCTTGCAACTTTTTTTGGGTGTTCGGGAAATTTAAATTTTTTCCGATTGACTCGAAATTCTCAGTACATACTAATTCGACCATTCTGAATCGATTGGCGTTCGCAGAATTTGTCCATCTTTAACCGTTCTCGAGTTGGTCAGCTCTAAATCAGTTTTTAGATGTTTTTTTTGCCGCCAAAAATATTTCTGATGAGTTTTCGACATTTTCGTTCAAAGATTCGGAATCAGCACGTCAAAATACGTTCGAGGACAAAAATTTGAAAATCGAAAAATGAAAAATAAAAAATCTCAGAAATTTGGATTTTTCACCTTAAACACCCTTTTCCGGTTAAATCTTATATCTGAGCAAATAAAAATCATACATTTTCGGAAAGAGCATGAAATTTTACGTATATAGTGCAAATTTCAAGTCTATGTGACGGTATTTTTCATGATTTTTAAGGGTAACCCCTTGCAACTTTTTTTGGGTGTTCGGGAAATTTAAATTTTTTCCGATTGACTCGAAATTCTCAGTACATACTAATTCGACCATTCTGAATCGATTGGCGTTCGCAGAATTTGTCCATCTTTAACCGTTCTCGAGTTGGTCAGCTCTAAATCAGTTTTTAGATGTTTTTTTTGCCGCCAAAAATATTTCTGATGAGTTTTCGACATTTTCGTTCAAAGATTCGGAATCAGCACGTCAAAATACGTTCGAGGACAAAAATTTGAAAATCGAAAAATGAAAAATAAAAAATCTCAGAAATTTGGATTTTTCACCTTAAACACCCTTTTCCGGTTAAATCTTATATCTGAGCAAATAAAAATCATACATTTTCGGAAAGAGCATGAAATTTTACGTATGAAGTGCAAATTTCAAGTCTATGTGACGACTTGGTATTTTTTATGATTTTTAAGGGTAACCCCTTGCAACTTTTTTCGGGTATTCGGGAAATTTTAATTTTTTCCGATTGACTCGAAATTCTCAGTACATACTAATTCGACCATTCTGAATCGATTGGCGTTCGCAGAATTTGTCCATCTTTAACCGTTCGCGAGTTGGTCAGCTCTAAATCAGTTTTTAGATGGTTTTTTTGCCGCCAAAAATATTTCTGATGAGTTTTCGACATTTTCGTTCAAAGATTCGGAATCAGCACGTCAAAATACGTTCGAGGACAAAAATTTTAAAATCAAAAAATGAAAAATAAGAAATCTCAGAAATTTGGATTTTTTACCTTAAACACCCTTTTCCGGCTAAATCTTATATCTGAGCAAATAAAAATCATACATTTTCGGAAAGAGCATGAAATTTTACGTATAAAGTGCAAATTTCAAGTCTATGTCACGACTTAGTATTTTTCATGATTTTTAGGGGTAACCCCTTGCAACTTTTTTCGGGTATACGGGTAATTTTAAATGTTTTCGATTGACTCAAAATTCACAGTACATACTGATTCGACCATTATGAATCGATTGACGTTCGCAGAATTTGTCTATCTCTAACCGTTCTCGAGTTGGTCAGCTCTAAATCAGTTTTTAGATGGTTTTTTTGCCGCCAAAAATATTTCTGATGAGTTTTCGACATTTTCGTTCAAAGATTCGGAATCAGCACGTCAAAATACGTTCGAGGACAAAAATTTGAAAATCGAAAAATGAAAAATAAAAAATCTCACGGATTTTTTACCTTAAACACCCTTTTCTGGCTAAATCTTATATCTGAGCAAATAAAAATCATACATTTTCGGAAAGAGCATGAAATTTTACGTATGAAGTGCAAATTTCAAGTCTATGTGACGACTTAGTATTTTTCATGATTTTTAGGTAACCCCTTGCAACTTTTTTCGGGTATTCGGGTAATTTTTAATTTTTTTCGATTGACTCGAAATTCCCAGTACATACTGATTCGACCATTCTGAATCGATTGGCGTTCGCAGAATTTGTCTATCCCTAACCGTTCTCGAGTTGGTCAGCTCTAAATCAGTTTTTAGATGGTTTTTTTGCCGCCAAAAATATTTCTGATGAGTTTTCGACATTTTCGTTCAAAGATTCGGAATCAGCACGTCAAAATACGTTCGAGGACAAAAATTTGAAAATCGAAAAATGAAAAATAAAAAATCTCAGAAATTTGGATTTTTTACCTTAAACACCCTTTTCCGGTTAAATCTTATATCTGAGCAAATAAAAATCATACATTTTCGGAAAGAGCATGAAATTTTACGTATAAAGTGCAAATTTCAAGTCTATGTGACGACTTGGTATTTTTCATGATTTTTAAGGGTAACCCCTTGCAACTTTTTTCGGGTATTCGGGAAATTTAAATTTTTTCCGATTGACTCGAAATTCTCAGTACATACTAATTCGACCATTCTGAATCGATTGGCGTTCGCAGAATTTGTCCATCTTTAACCGTTCTCGAGTTGGTCAGCTCTAAATCAGTTTTTAGATGTTTTTTTTGCCGCCAAAAATATTTCTGATGAGTTTTCGACATTTTCGTTCAAAGATTCGGAATCAGCACGTCAAAATACGTTCGAGGACAAAAATTTGAAAATCGAAAAATGAAAAATAAAAAATCTCAGAAATTTGGATTTTTCACCTTAACCACCCTTTTCCGGTTAAATCTTATATCTGAGCAAATAAAAATCATACATTTTCGGAAAGAGCATGGAATTTTACGTATGAAGTGCAAATTTCAAGTCTATGTGACGACTTGGTATTTTTCATGATTTTTAAGGGGTAACCCCTTGCAACTTTTTTCGGGTATTCGGGAAATTTTAATTTTTTCCGATTGACTCGAAATTCTCAGTACATACTAATTCGACCATTCTGAATCGATTGGCGTTCGCAGAATTTGTCCATCTTTAACCGTTCGCGAGTTGGTCAGCTCTAAATCAGTTTTTAGATGGTTTTTTTGCCGCCAAAAATATTTCTGATGAGTTTTCGACATTTTCGTTCTAAGATTCGGAATCAGCACGTCAAAATACGTTCGAGGACAAAAATTTGAAAATCAAAAAATGAAAAATAAGAAATCTCAGAAATTTGGATTTTTTACCTTAAACACCCTTTTCCGGCTAAATCTTATATCTGAGCAAATAAAAATCATACATTTTCGGAAAGAGCATGAAATTTTACGTATAAAGGGCAAATTTCAAGTCTATGTGACGACTTAGTATTTTTCATGATTTTTAGGGTTACTTGCAACTTTTTTCGGGTATACGGGTAATTTTAAATTGTTTTCGATTGCCTCAAAATTCACAGTACATACTGATTCGACCATTATGAATCGATTGGCGTTCGCAGAATTTGTCTATCTCTAACCGTTCTCGAGTTGGTCAGCTCTAAATCAGTTTTTAGATGGTTTTTTTGCCGCCAAAAATATTTCTGATGAGTTTTCGACATTTTCGTTCAAAGATTCGGAATCAGCACGTCAAAATACGTTCGAGGACAAAAATTTGAAAATCGAAAAATGAAAAATAAAAAATCTCAGAAATTTGGATTTTTCACCTTAACCACCCTTTTCCGGTTAAATCTTATATCTGAGCAAATAAAAATCATACATTTTCGGAAAGAGCATGAAATTTTACGTATAATGTGCAAATTTCAAGTCTATGTGACGGTATTTTTCATGATTTTTAAGGGTAACCCCTTGCAACTTTTTTCGGGTATTCGGGAAATTTTAATTTTTTCCGATTGACTCGAAATTCTCAGTACATACTAATTCGACCATTCTGAATCTATTGGCGTTCGCAGAATTTGTCCATCTTTAACCGTTCGCGAGTTGGTCAGCTCTAAATCAGTTTTTAGATGGTTTTTTTGCCGCCAAAAATATTTCTGATGAGTTTTCGACATTTTCGTTCAAAGATTCGGAATCAGCACGTCAAAATACGTTCGAGGACAAAAATTTGAAAATCAAAAAATGAAAAATAAGAAATCTCAGAAATTTGGATTTTTTACCTTAAACACCCTTTTCCGGCTAAATCTTATATCTGAGCAAATAAAAATCATACATTTTCGGAAAGAGCATGAAATTTTACGTATGAAGTGCAAATTTCAAGTCTATGTGACGACTTAGTATTTTTCATGATTTTTAGGGGTAACCCCTTGCAACTTTTTTCGGGTATTCGGGTAATTTTTAATTTTTTTCGATTGACTCGAAACTCCCAGTACATACTGATTCGACCATTCTGAATCGATTGGCGTTCGCAGAATTTGTCTATCCCTAACCGTTCTCGAGTTGGTCAGCTCTAAATCAGTTTTTAGATGGTTTTTTTGCCGCCAAAAATATTTCTGATGAGTTTTCGACATTTTCGTTCAAAGATTCGGAATCAGCACGTCAAAATACGTTCGAGGACAAAAATTTGAAAATCGAAAAATGAAAAATAAAAAATCTCAGAAATTTGGATTTTTTACCTTAAACACCCTTTTCCGGTTAAATCTTATATCTGAGCAAATAAAAATCATACATTTTCGGAAAGAGCATGGAATTTTACGTATGAAGTGCAAATTTCAAGTCTATGTGACGACTTAGTATTTTTCATGATTTTTAGGTAACCCCTTGCAACTTTTTTCGGGTATTCGGGTAATTTTTAATTTTCTTCGATTGACTCGAAATTCCCAGTACATACTGATTCGACCATTCTGAATCGATTGGCGTTCGCAGAATTTGTCTATCCCTAACCGTTCTCGAGTTGGTCAGCTCTAAATCAGTTTTTAGATGGTTTTTTTGCCGCCAAAAATATTTCTGATGAGTTTTCGACATTTTCGTTCAAAGATTCGGAATCAGCACGTCAAAATACGTTCGAGGACAAAAATTTGAAAATCGAAAAATGAAAAATAAAAAATCTCAGAAATTTGGATTTTTTACCTTAAACACCCTTTTCCGGTTAAATCTTATATCTGAGCAAATAAAAATCATACATTTTCGGAAAGAGCATGAAATTTTACGTATAAAGTGCAAATTTCAAGTCTATGTGACGACTTGGTATTTTTCATGATTTTTAAGGGTAACCCCTTGCAACTTTTTTCGGGTATTCGGGAAATTTAAATTTTTTCCGATTGACTCGAAATTCTCAGTACATACTAATTCGACCATTCTGAATCGATTGGCGTTCGCAGAATTTGTCCATCTTTAACCGTTCTCGAGTTGGTCAGCTCTAAATCAGTTTTTAGATGTTTTTTTTGCCGCCAAAAATATTTCTGATGAGTTTTCGACATTTTCGTTCAAAGATTCGGAATCAGCACGTCAAAATACGTTCGAGGACAAAAATTTGAAAATCGAAAAATGAAAAATAAAAAATCTCAGAAATTTGGATTTTTCACCTTAACCACCCTTTTCCGGTTAAATCTTATATCTGAGCAAATAAAAATCATACATTTTCGGAAAGAGCATGGAATTTTACGTATGAAGTGCAAATTTCAAGTCTATGTGACGACTTGGTATTTTTCATGATTTTTTTCGGGTATTCGGGAAATTTTAATTTTTTCCGATTGACTCGAAATTCTCAGTACATACTAATTCGACCATTCTGAATCGATTGGCGTTCGCAGAATTTGTCCATCTTTAACCGTTCGCGAGTTGGTCAGCTCTAAATCAGTTTTTAGATGGTTTTTTTGCCGCCAAAAATATTTCTGATGAGTTTTCGACATTTTCGTTCAAAGATTCGGAATCAGCACGTCAAAATACGTTCGAGGACAAAAATTTGAAAATCAAAAAATGAAAAATAAGAAATCTCAGAAATTTGGATTTTTTACCTTAAACACCCTTTTCCGGCAAAATCTTATATCTGAGCAAATAAAAATCATACATTTTCGGAAAGAGCATGAAATTTTACGTATAAAGTGCAAATTTCAAGTCTATGTGACGACTTAGTATTTTTCATGATTTTTAGGGTAACCCCTTGCAACTTTTTTCGGTTATTCGGGAAATTTAAATTTTTTCCGATTGACTCGAAATTCTCAGTACATACTAATTCGACCATTCTGAATCGATTGGCGTTCGCAGAATTTGTCCATCTTTAACCGTTCGCGAGTTGGTCAGCTCTAAATCAGTTTTTAGATGGTTTTTTTGCCGCCAAAAATATTTCTGTTGAGTTTTCGACATTTTCGTTCAAAGATTCGGAATCAGCACGTCAAAATACGTTCGAGGACAAAAATTTGAAAATCAAAAAATGAAAAATAAGAAATCTCAGAAATTTGGATTTTTTACCTTAAACACCCTTTTCCGGCTAAATCTTATATCTGAGCAAATAAAAATCATACATTTTCGGAAAGAGCATGAAATTTTACGTATAAAGTGCAAATTTCAAGTCTATGTGACGACTTAGTATTTTTCATGATTTTTAGGGGTAACCCCTTGCAACTTTTTTCGGGTATACGGGTAATTTTAAATTGTTTACGATTGACTCAAAATTCACAGTACATACTGATTCGACCATTATGAATCGATTGGCGTTCGCAGAATTTGTCTATCTCTAACCGTTCTCGAGTTGGTCAGCTCTAAATCAGTTTTTAGATGGTTTTTTTGCCGCCAAAAATATTTCTGATGAGTTTTCGACATTTTCGTTCAAAGATTCGGAATCAGCACGTCAAAATACGTTCGAGGACAAAAATTTGAAAATCGAAAAATGAAAAATAAAAAGTCTCAGAAATTTGGATTTTTTACCTTAAACACCCTTTTCCGGTTAAATCTTATATCTGAGCAAATAAAAATCATACATTTTCGGAAAGAGCATGGAATTTTACGTATGAAGTGCAAATTTCAAGTCTATGTGACGACTTGGTATTTTTCATGATTTTTTTCGGGTATTCGGGAAATTTTAATTTTTTCCGATTGACTCGAAATTCTCAGTACATACTAATTCGACCATTCTGAATCGATTGGCGTTCGCAGAATTTGTCCATCTTTAACCGTTCGCGAGTTGGTCAGCTCTAAATCAGTTTTTAGATGGTTTTTTTGCCGCCAAAAATATTTCTGATGAGTTTTCGACATTTTCGTTCTAAGATTCGGAATCAGCACGTCAAAATACGTTCGAGGACAAAAATTTGAAAATCAAAAAATGAAAAATAAGAAATCTCAGAAATTTGGATTTTTTACCTTAAACACCCTTTTCCGGCTAAATCTTATATCTGAGCAAATAAAAATCATACATTTTCGGAAAGAGCATGAAATTTTACGTATACAGGGGAAATTTCAAGTCTATGTGACGACTTAGTATTTTTCATGATTTTTAGGGGTAACCCCTTGCAACTTTTTTCGGGTATACGGGTAATTTTAAATTGTTTTCGATTGACTCAAAATTCACAGTACATACTGATTCGACCATTATGAATCGATTGGCGTTCGCAGAATTTGTCTATCTCTAACCGTTCTCGAGTTGGTCAGCTCTAAATCAGTTTTTAGATGGTTTTTTTGCCGCCAAAAATATTTCTGATGAGTTTTCGACATTTTCGTTCAAAGATTTGGAATCAGCCCGTCAAAATACGTTCGAGGACAAAAATTTGAAAATCGAAAAATGAAAAATAAGAAATCTCAGAAATTTGGATTTTTTACCTTAAACACCCTTTTCCGGCTAAATCTTACATCTGAGCAAATAAAAATCATACATTTTCGGAAAGAGCATGAAATTTTACGTATAAAGTGCAAATTTCAAGTCTATGTGACGACTTAGTATTTTTCATGATTTTTAGGGTTACTTGCAACTTTTTTCGGGTATACGGGTAATTTTAAATTGTTTTCGATTGCCTCAAAATTCACAGTACATACTGATTCGACCATTATGAATCGATTGGCGTTCGCAGAATTTGTCTATCTCTAACCGTTCTCGAGTTGGTCAGCTCTAAATCAGTTTTTAGATGGTTTTTTTGCCGCCAAAAATATTTCTGATGAGTTTTCGACATTTTCGTTCAAAGATTCGGAATCAGCACGTCAAAATACGTTCGAGGACAAAAATTTGATAATCGAAAAATGAAAAATAAAAAATCTCAGAAATTTGGATTTTTCACCTTAACCACCCTTTTCCGGTTAAATCTTATATCTGAGCAAATAAAAATCATACATTTTCGGAAAGAGCATGAAATTTTACGTATAAGGTGCAAATATCAAGTCTATGTGACGGTATTTTTCATGATTTTTAAGGGTAACCCCTTGCAACTTTTTTCGGGTATTCGGGAAATTTTAATTTTTTCCGATTGACTCGAAATTCTCAGTACATACTAATTCGACCATTCTGAATCTATTGGCGTTCGCAGAATTTGTCCATCTTTAACCGTTCGCGAGTTGGTCAGCTCTAAATCAGTTTTTAGATGGTTTTTTTGCCGCCAAAAATATTTCTGATGAGTTTTCGACATTTTCGTTCAAAGATTCGGAATCAGCACGTCAAAATACGTTCGAGGACAAAAATTTGAAAATCAAAAAATGAAAAATAAGAAATCTCAGAAATTTGGATTTTTTACCTTAAACACCCTTTTCCGGCTAAATCTTATATCTGAGCAAATAAAAATCATACATTTTCGGAAAGAGCATGAAATTTTACGTATGAAGTGCAAATTTCAAGTCTATGTGACGACTTAGTATTTTTCATGATTTTTAGGGGTAACCCCTTGCAACTTTTTTCGGGTATTCGGGTAATTTTTAATTTTTTTCGATTGACTCGAAATTCCCAGTACATACTGATTCGACCATTCTGAATCGATTGGCGTTCGCAGAATTTGTCTATCCCTAACCGTTCTCGAGTTGGTCAGCTCTAAATCAGTTTTTAGATGGTTTTTTTGCCGCCAAAAATATTTCTGATGAGTTTTCGACATTTTCGTTCAAAGATTCGGAATCAGCACGTCAAAATACGTTCGAGGACAAAAATTTGAAAATCGAAAAATGAAAAATAAAAAATCTCAGAAATTTGGATTTTTTACCTTAAACACCCTTTTCCGGTTAAATCTTATATCTGAGCAAATAAAAATCATACATTTTCGGAAAGAGCATGAAATTTTACGTATAAAGTGCAAATTTCAAGTCTATGTGACGACTTGGTATTTTTCATGATATTTAAGGGTAACCCCTTGCAACTTTTTTCGGATATTCGGGAAATTTAAATTTTTTCCGATTGACTCGAAATTCTCAGTACATACTAATTCGACCATTCTGAATCGATTGGCGTTCGCAGAATTTGTCCATCTTTAACCGTTCTCGAGTTGGTCAGCTCTAAATCAGTTTTTAGATGTTTTTTTTGCCGCCAAAAATATTTCTGATGAGTTTTCGACATTTTAGTTCAAAGATTCGGAATCAGCACGTCTAAATACGTTCGAGGACAAAAATTTGAAAATCGAAAAATGAAAAATAAAAAATCTCAGAAATTTGGATTTTTCACCTTAACCACCCTTTTCCGGTTAAATCTTATATCTGAGCAAATAAAAATCATACATTTTCGGAAAGAGCATGGAATTTTACGTATGAAGTGCAAATTTCAAGTCTATGTGACGACTTAGTATTTTTCATGATTTTTAGGTAACCCCTTGCAACTTTTTTCGGGTATTCGG
The DNA here is from genome assembly GCA_958298965.1 of Chrysolina haemoptera. Lineage (NCBI taxonomy): Eukaryota > Metazoa > Arthropoda > Insecta > Coleoptera > Chrysomelidae > Chrysolina > Chrysolina haemoptera. The sequence goes on along the minus strand of OY282592.1, from coordinate 33,783,519 downwards.
GTAATTTTTAATTTTTTTCGATTGACTCGAAATTCCCAGTACATACTGATTCGACCATTCTGAATCGATTGGCGTTCGCAGAATTTGTCTATCCCTAACCGTTCTCGAGTTGGTCAGCTCTAAATCAGTTTTTAGATGGTTTTTTTGCCGCCAAAAATATTTCTGATGAGTTTTCGACATTTTCGTTCAAAGATTCGGAATCAGCACGTCAAAATACGTTCGAGGACAAAAATTTGAAAATCGAAAAATGAAAAATAAAAAATCTCAGAAATTTGGATTTTTTACCTTAAACACCCTTTTCCGGTTAAATCTTATATCTGAGCAAATAAAAATCATACATTTTCGGAAAGAGCATGAAATTTTACGTATAAAGTGCAAATTTCAAGTCTATGTGACGACTTGGTATTTTTCATGATTTTTAAGGGTAACCCCTTGCAACTTTTTTCGGGTATTCGGGAAATTTTAATTTTTTCCGATTGACTCGAAATTCTCAGTACATACTAATTCGACCATTCTGAATCGATTGGCGTTCGCAGAATTTGTCCATCTTTAACCGTTCGCGAGTTGGTCAGCTCTAAATCAGTTTTTAGATGGTTTTTTTGCCGCCAAAAATATTTCTGATGAGTTTTCGACATTTTCGTTCAAAGATTCGGAATCAGCACGTCAAAATACGTTCGAGGACAAAAATTTGAAAATCAAAAAATGAAAAATAAGAAATCTCAGAAATTTGGATTTTTTACCTTAAACACCCTTTTCCGGCTAAATCTTATATCTGAGCAAATAAAAATCATACATTTTCGGAAAGAGCATGAAATTTTACGTATGAAGTGCAAATTTCAAGTCTATGTGACGACTTAGTATTTTTCATGATTTTTAGGGGTAACCCCTTGCAACTTTTTTCGGGTATTCGGGTAATTTTTAATTTTTTTCGATTGACTCGAAATTCCCAGTACATACTGATTCGACCATTCTGAATCGATTGGCGTTCGCAGAATTTGTCTATCCCTAACCGTTCTCGAGTTGGTCAGCTCTAAATCAGTTTTTAGATGGTTTTTTTGCCGCCAAAAATATTTCTGATGAGTTTTCGACATTTTCGTTCAAAGATTCGGAATCAGCACGTCAAAATACGTTCGAGGACAAAAATTTGAAAATCGAAAAATGAAAAATAAAAAATCTCAGAAATTTGGATTTTTTACCTTAAACACCCTTTTCCGGTTAAATCTTATATCTGAGCAAATAAAAATCATACATTTTCGGAAAGAGCATGAAATTTTACGTATAAAGTGCAAATTTCAAGTCTATGTGACGACTTGGTATTTTTCATGATATTTAAGGGTAACCCCTTGCAACTTTTTTCGGATATTCGGGAAATTTAAATTTTTTCCGATTGACTCGAAATTCTCAGTACATACTAATTCGACCATTCTGAATCGATTGGCGTTCGCAGAATTTGTCCATCTTTAACCGTTCTCGAGTTGGTCAGCTCTAAATCAGTTTTTAGATGTTTTTTTTGCCGCCAAAAATATTTCTGATGAGTTTTCGACATTTTCGTTCAAAGATTCGGAATCAGCACGTCTAAATACGTTCGAGGACAAAAATTTGAAAATCGAAAAATGAAAAATAAAAAATCTCAGAAATTTGGATTTTTCACCTTAACCACCCTTTTCCGGTTAAATCTTATATCTGAGCAAATAAAAATCATACATTTTCGGAAAGAGCATGGAATTTTACGTATGAAGTGCAAATTTCAAGTCTATGTGACGACTTAGTATTTTTCATGATTTTTAGGTAACCCCTTGCAACTTTTTTCGGGTATTCGGGTAATTTTTAATTTTTTTCGATTGACTCGAAATTCCCAGTACATACTGATTCGACCATTCTGAATCGATTGGCGTTCGCAGAATTTGTCTATCCCTAACCGTTCTCGAGTTGGTCAGCTCTAAATCAGTTTTTAGATGGTTTTTTTGCCGCCAAAAATATTTCTGATGAGTTTTCGACATTTTCGTTCAAAGATTCGGAATCAGCACGTCAAAATACGTTCGAGGACAAAAATTTGAAAATCGAAAAATGAAAAATAAAAAATCTCAGAAATTTGGATTTTTTACCTTAAACACCCTTTTCCGGTTAAATCTTATATCTGAGCAAATAAAAATCATACATTTTCGGAAAGAGCATGAAATTTTACGTATAAAGTGCAAATTTCAAGTCTATGTGACGACTTGGTATTTTTCATGATTTTTAAGGGTAACCCCTTGCAACTTTTTTCGGGTATTCGGGAAATTTTAATTTTTTCCGATTGACTCGAAATTCTCAGTACATACTAATTCGACCATTCTGAATCGATTGGCGTTCGCAGAATTTGTCCATCTTTAACCGTTCGCGAGTTGGTCAGCTCTAAATCAGTTTTTAGATGGTTTTTTTGCCGCCAAAAATATTTCTGATGAGTTTTCGACATTTTCGTTCAAAGATTCGGAATCAGCACGTCAAAATACGTTCGAGGACAAAAATTTGAAAATCAAAAAATGAAAAATAAGAAATCTCAGAAATTTGGATTTTTTACCTTAAACACCCTTTTCCGGCTAAATCTTATATCTGAGCAAATAAAAATCATACATTTTCGGAAAGAGCATGAAATTTTACGTATAAAGTGCAAATTTCAAGTCTATGTGACGACTTAGTATTTTTCATGATTTTTAGGGTAACCCCTTGCAACTTTTTTCGGTTATTCGGGAAATTTAAATTTTTTCCGATTGACTCGAAATTCTCAGTACATACTAATTCGAGCATTCTGAATCGATTGGCGTTCGCAGAATTTGTCCATCTTTAACCGTTCTCGAGTTGGTCAGCTCTAAATCAGTTTTTAGATGTTTTTTTTGCCGCCAAAAATATTTCTGATGAGTTTTCGACATTTTCGTTCAAAGATTCGGAATCAGCACGTCAAAATACGTTCGAGGACAAAAATTTTAAAATCAAAAAATGAAAAATAAGAAATCTCAGAAATTTGGATTTTTTACCTTAAACACCCTTTTCCGGCTAAATCTTATATCTGAGCAAATAAAAATCATACATTTTCGGAAAGAGCATGAAATTTTACGTATAAAGTGCAAATTTCAAGTCTATGTGACGACTTAGTATTTTTCATGATTTTTAGGGGTAACCCCTTGCAACTTTTTTCGGGTATACGGGTAATTTTAAATTGTTTTCGATTGACTCAAAATTCACAGTACATACTGATTCGACCATTATGAATCGATTGGCGTTCGCAGAATTTGTCTATCTCTAACCGTTCTCGAGTTGGTCAGCTCTAAATCAGTTTTTAGATGGTTTTTTTGCCGCCAAAAATATTTCTGATGAGTTTTCGACATTTTCGTTCAAAGATTCGGAATCAGCACGTCAAAATACGTTCGAGGACAAAAATTTGAAAATCGAAAAATGAAAAATAAAAAATCTCAGAAATTTGGATTTTTTACCTTAAACACCCTTTTCCGGTTAAATCTTATATCTGAGCAAATAAAAATCATACATTTTCGGAAAGAGCATGAAATTTTACGTATGAAGTGCAAATTTCAAGTCTATGTGACGACTTGGTATTTTTCATGATTTTTAAGGGTAACCCCTTGCAACTTTTTTCGGGTATTCGGGAAATTTTAATTTTTTCCGATTGACTCGAAATTCTCAGTACATACTAATTCGACCATTCTGAATCGATTGGCGTTCGCAGAATTTGTCCATCTTTAACCGTTCGCGAGTTGGTCAGCTCTAAATCAGTTTTTAGATGGTTTTTTTGCCGCCAAAAATATTTCTGATGAGTTTTCGACATTTTCGTTCAAAGATTCGGAATCAGCACGTCAAAATACGTTCGAGGACAAAAATTTGAAAATCAAAAAATGAAAAATAAGAAATCTCAGAAATTTGGATTTTTTATCTTAAACACCCTTTTCCGGCTAAATCTTATATCTGAGCAAATAAAAATCATACATTTTCGGAAAGAGCATGAAATTTTACGTATAAAGTGCAAATTTCAAGTCTATGTGACGACTTGGTATTTTTCATGATTTTTAAGGGTAACCCCTTGCAATTTTTTTCGGGTATTCGGGAAATTTAAATTTTTTCCGATTGACTCGAAATTCACAGTACATACTGATTCGACCATTATGAATCGATTGGCGTTCGCAGAATTTGTCTATCTCTAACCGTTCTCGAGTTGGTCAGCTCTAAATCAGCTTTTAGATGGTTTTTTTGCCGCCAAAAATATTTCTGATGAGTTTTCGACATTTTCGTTCAAAGATTCGGAATCAGCACGTCAAAATACGTTCGAGTACAAAAATTTGAAAATCGAAAAATAAAAAATAAAAAATCTCAGAAATTTGGATTTTTCACCTTAACCACCCTTTTCCGGTTAAATCTTATATCTGAGCAAATAAAAATCATACATTTTCGGAAAGAGCATGAAATTTTACGTATGAAGTGCAAATTTCAAGTCTTCGTGACGGTATTTTTCATGATTTTTAAGGGTAACCCCTTGCAACTTTTTTCGGGTATTCGGGAAATTTTAATTTTTTCCGATTGACTCGAAATTCTCAGTACATACTAATTCGACCATTCTGAATCGATTGGCGTTCGCAGAATTTGTCCATCTTTAACCGTTCGCGAGTTGGTCAGCTCTAAATCAGTTTTTAGATGGTTTTTTTGCCGCCAAAAATATTTCTGATGAGTTTTCGACATTTTCGTTCAAAGATTCGGAATCAGCACGTCAAAATACGTTCGAGGACAAAAATTTGAAAATCAAAAAATGAAAAATAAGAAATCTCAGAAATTTGGATTTTTTACCTTAAACACCCTTTTCCGGCTAAATCTTATATCTGAGCAAATAAAAATCATACATTTTCGGAAAGAGCATGAAATTTTACGTATAAAGTGCAAATTTCAAGTCTATGTGACGACTTGGTATTTTTCATGATTTTTAAGGGTAACTAACCCCTTGCAACTTTTTTCGGTTATTCGGGAAATTTAAATTTTTTCCGATTGACTCGAAATTCTCAGTACATACTAATTCGACCATTCTGAATCGATTGGCGTTCGCAGAATTTGTCCATCTTTGACCGTTCTCGAGTTGGTCAGCTCTAAATCAGTTTTTAGATGTTTTTTTTGCCGCCAAAAATATTTCTGATGAGTTTTCGACATTTTCGTTCAAAGATTCGGAATCAGCACGTCAAAATACGTTCGAGGACAAAAATTTGAAAATCGAAAAATGAAAAATAAAAAATCTCAGAAATTTGGATTTTTCACCTTAAACACCCTTTTCCGGTTAAATCTTATATCTGAGCAAATAAAAATCATACATTTTCGGAAAGAGCATGAAATTTTACGTATGAAGTGCAAATTTCAAGTCTATGTGACGGTATTTTTCATGATTTTTAAGGGTAACCCCTTGCAACTTTTTTCGGGTATTCATGAAATTTTAATTTTTTCCGATTGACTCGAAATTCTCAGTACATACTAATTCGACCATTCTGAATCGATTGGCGTTCGCAGAATTTGTCCATCTTTAACCGTTCTCGAGTTGGTCAGCTCTAAATCAGTTTTTAGATGTTTTTTTTGCCGCCAAAAATATTTCTGATGAGTTTTCGACATTTTCGTTCAAAGATTCGGAATCAGCACGTCAAAATACGTTCGAGGACAAAAATTTGAAAATCGAAAAATGAAAAATAAAAAATCTCAGAAATTTGGATTTTTCACCTTAACCACCCTTTTCCGGTTAAATCTCATATCTGAGCAAATAAAAATCATACATTTTCGGAAAGAGCATGAAATTTTACGTATGAAGTGCAAATTTCAAGTCTATGTGACGGTATTTTTCATGATTTTTAAGCCCTTGCAACTTTTTTCGGGTATTCGGGAAATTTTAATTTTTTCCGATTGACTCGAAATTCTCAGTACATACTAATTCGACCATTCTGAATCGATTGGCGTTCGCAGAATTTGTCCATCTTTAACCGTTCGCGAGTTGGTCAGCTCTAAATCAGTTTTTAGATGGTTTTTTTGCCGCCAAAAATATTTCTGATGAGTTTTCGACATTTTCGTTCAAAGATTCGGAATCAGCACGTCAAAATACGTTCGAGGACAAAAATTTGAAAATCGAAAAATGAAAAATAAAAAATCTCAGAAATTTGGATTTTTCACCTTAAACACCCTTTTCCGGTTAAATCTTATATCTGAGCAAATAAAAATCATACATTTTCGGAAAGAGCATGAAATTTTACGTATGAAGTGCAAATTTCAAGTCTATGTGACGGTATTTTTCATGATTTTTAAGCCCTTGCAACTTTTTTCGGGTATTCGGGAAATTTAAATTTTTTCCGATTGACTCGAAATTCTCAGTACATACTAATTCGACCATTCTGAATCGATTGGCATTCGCAGAATTTGTCCATCTTTAACCGTTCTCGAGTTGGTCAGCTCTAAATCAGTTTTTAGATGTTTTTTTTGCCGCCAAAAATATTTCTGATGAGTTTTCGACATTTTCGTTCAAAGATTCGGAATCAGCACGTCAAAATACGTTCGAGGACAAAAATTTGAAAATCGAAAAATGAAAAATAAAAAATCTCAGAAATTTGGATTTTTCACCTTAACCACCCTTTTCCGGTTAAATCTCATATCTGAGCAAATAAAAATCATACATTTTCGGAAAGAGCATGAAATTTTACGTATGAAGTGCAAATTTCAAGTCTATGTGACGACTTGGTATTTTTCATGATTTTTAAGGTTAACCCCTTGCAACTTTTTTCGGGTATACGGGTAATTTTAAATTGTTTTCGATTGACTCAAAATTCACAGTACATACTGATTCGACCATTATGAATCGATTGGCGTTCGCAGAATTTGTCTATCTCTAACCGTTCTCGAGTTGGTCAGCTCTAAATCAGTTTTTAGATGTTTTTTTTGCCGCCAAAAATATTTCTGATGAGTTTTCGACATTTTCGTTCAAAGATTCGGAATCAGCACGTCAAAATACGTTCTAGGACAAAAATTTGAAAATCGAAAAATGAAAAATAAAAAATCTCAGAAATTTTGATTTTTTACCTTAAACACCCTTTTCCGGTTAAATCTTATATCTGAGCAAATAAAAATCATACATTTTCGGAAAGAGCATGAAATTATACGTATAAAGTGCAAATTTCAAGTCTATGTGACGACTTGGTATTTTTCATGACTTTTTTCGGGTATTCGGGAAATTTAAATTTTTTCCGATTGACTCGAAATTCTCAGTACATACTAATTCGACCATTCTGAATCGATTGGCGTTCGCAGAATTTGTCCATCTTTAACCGTTCTCGAGTTGGTCAGCTCTAAATCAGTTTTTAGATGTTTTTTTTGCCGCCAAAAATATTTCTGATGAGTTTTCGACATTTTCGTTCAAAGATTCGGAATCAGCACGTCAAAATACGTTCTAGGACAAAAATTTGAAAATCGAAAAATGAAAAATAAAAAATCTCAGAAATTTGGATTTTTCACCTTAACCACCCTTTTCCGGTTAAATCTTATATCTGAGCAAATAAAAATCATACATTTTCGGAAAGAGCATGAAATTTTACGTATGAAGTGCAAATTTCAAGTCTATGTGACGGTATTTTTCATGATTTTTAAGGGTAACCCCTTGCAACTTTTTTCGGTTATTCGGGAAATTTAAATTTTTTCCGATTGACTCGAAATTCTCAGTACATACTAATTCGACCATTCTGAATCGATTGGCGTTCGCAGAATTTGTCCATCTTCAACTGTTCTTGAGTTGGTCAGCTCTAAATCAGTTTTTAGATGTTTTTTTTGCCGCCAAAAATATTTCTGATGAGTTTTCGACATTTTCGTTCAAAGATTCGGAATCAGCACGTCAAAATACGTTCGAGGACAAAAATTTGAAAATCGAAAAATGAAAAATAAAAAATCTCAGAAATTTGGATTTTTCACCTTAACCACCCTTTTCCGGTTAAATCTTTTATCTGAGCAAATAAAAATTATACATTTTCGGAAAGAGCATGAAATTTTACGTATGAAGTGCAAATTTCAAGTCTATGTGACGGTATTTTTCATGATTTTTAAGGGTAACCCCTTGCAACTTTTTTCGGGTATTCGGGAAATTTAAATTTTTTCCGATTGACTCGAAATTCTCAGTACATACTAATTCGACCATTCTGAATCGATTGGCGTTCGCAGAATTTGTCCATCTTTAACCGTTCGCGAGTTGGTCAGCTCTAAATCAGTTTTTAGATGGTTTTTTTGCCGCCAAAAATATTTCTGATGAGTTTTCGACATTTTCGTTCAAAGATTCGGAATCAGCACGTCAAAATACGTTCGAGGACAAAAATTTGAAAATCGAAAAATGAAAAATAAAAAATCTCAGAAATTTGGATTTTTTACCTTAAACACCCTTTTCCGGTTGAATCTTATATCTGAGCAAATAAAAATCATACATTTTCGGAAAGATCATGAAATTTTACGTATAAAGTGCAAATTTCAAGTCTATGTGACGACTTGGTATTTTTCATGATTTTTAAGGGTAACCCCTTGCAACTTTTTTCGGGTATTCGGGAAATTTAAATTTTTTCCGATTGACTCGAAATTCTCATTACATACTAATTCGACCATTCTGAATCGATTGGCGTTCGCAGAATTTGTCCATCTTTAACCGTTCTCGAGTTGGTCAGCTCTAAATCAGTTTTTAGATGTTTTTTTTGCCGCCAAAAATATTTCTGATGAGTTTTCGACATTTTCGTTCAAAGATTCGGAATCAGCACGTCAAAATACGTTCGAGGACAAAAATTTGAAAATCGAAAAATGAAAAATAAAAAATCTCAGAAATTTGGATTTTTCACCTTAACCACCCTTTTCCGGTTAAATCTCATATCTGAGCAAATAAAAATCATACATTTTCGGAAAGAGCATGAAATTTTACGTATGAAGTGCAAATTTCAAGTCTATGTGACGACTTGGTATTTTTCATGATTTTTAAGGGTAACCCCTTGCAACTTTTTTCGGGTATTCGGGAAATTTTAATTTTTTCCGATGGACTCGAAATTCTCAGTACATACTAATTCGACCATTCTGAATCGATTGGCGTTCGCAGAATTTGTCCATCTTTAACCGTTCGCGAGTTGGTCAGCTCTAAATCAGTTTTTAGATGGTTTTTTTGCCGCCAAAAATATTTCTGATGAGTTTTCGACATTTTCGTTCAAAGATTCGGAATCAGCACGTCAAAATACGTTCGAGGACAAAAATTTGAAAATCAAAAAATGAAAACTAAGAAATCTCAGAAATTTGGATTTTTTACCTTAAACAACACCCTTTTCCGGCTAAATCTTATATCTGAGCAAATAAAAATCATACATTTTCGGAAAGAGCATGAAATTTTACGTATAAAGTGCAAATTTCAAGTCTATGTGACGACTTAGTATTTTTCATGATTTTTAGGGGTAACCCCTTGCAACTTTTTTCGGGTATACGGGTAATTTTAAATTGTTTTCGATTGACTCAAAATTCACAGTACATACTGATTCGACCATTATGAATCGATTGGCGTTCGCAGAATTTGTCGATCTCTAACCGTTCTCGAGTTGGTCAGCTCTAAATCAGTTTTTAGATGGTTTTTTTGCCGCCAAAAATATTTCTGATGAGTTTTCGACATTTTCGTTCAAAGATTCGGAATCAGCACGTCAAAATACGTTCGAGGACAAAAATTTGAAAATCGAAAAATGAAAAATAAAAAATCTCAGAAATTTGGATTTTTTACCTTAAACAACCTTTTCCGGTTAAATCTTATATCTGAGCAAATAAAAATCATACATTTTCGGAAAGAGCATGAAATTTTACGTATGAAGTGCAAATTTCAAGTCTATGTGACGGTATTTTTCATGATTTTTAAGGGTAACCCCTTGCAACTTTTTTCGGGTATTCGGGAAATTTTAATTTTTTCCGATTGACTCGAAATTCTCAGTACATACTAATTCGACCATTCTGAATCGATTGGCGTTCGCAGAATTTGTCCATCTTTAACCGTTCGCGAGTTGGTCAGCTCTAAATCAGTTTTTATATGGTTTTTTTGTCGTCAAAAATATTTCTGATGAGTTTTCGACATTTTCGTTCAAAGATTCGGAATCAGCACGTCAAAATACGTTCGAGGACAAAAATTTGAAAATCAAAAAATGAAAAATAAGAAATCTCAGAAATTTGGATTTTTTACTTTAAACGCCCTTTTCCGGCTAAATCTTATATCTGAGCAAATAAAAATCATACATTTTCGGAAAGAGCATGAAATTTTACGTATAAAGTGCAAATTTCAAGTCTATGTGACGACTTAGTATTTTTCATGATTTTTAGGGTTAACCCCTTGCAACTTTTTTCGGGTATACGGGTAATTTTAAATTGTTTTCGATTGACTCAAAATTCACAGTACATACTGATTCGACCATTATGAATCGATTGGCGTTCGCAGAATTTGTCTATCTCTAACTGTTCTCGAGTTGGTCAGCTCTAAATCAGTTTTTAGATGGTTTTTTTGCCGCCAAAAATATTTCTGATGAGTTTTCGACATTTTCGTTCAAAGATTCGGAATCAGCACGTCAAAATACGTTCGAGGACAAAAATTTGAAAATCGAAAAATGAAAAATAAAAAATCTCAGAAATTTGGATTTTTTACCTTAAACACCCTTTTCCGGTTAAATCTTATATCTGAGCAACTAAAAATCATACATTTTCGGAATGAGCATGAAATTTTACGTATAAAGTGCAAATTTCAAGTCTATGTGACGACTTGGTATTTTTCATGATTTTTAAGGGTAACCCCTTGCAACTTTTTTCGGGTATTCGGGAAATTTAATTTTTTTCCGATTGACTCGAAATTCTCAGTACATACTAATTCGACCATTCTGAATCGATTGGCGTTCGCAGAATTTGTCCATCTTTAACCGTTCTCGAGTTGGTCAGCTCTAGATCAGTTTTTAGATGTTTTTTTTGCCGCCAAAAATATTTCTGATGAGTTTTCGACATTTTCGTTCAAAGATTCGGAATCAGCACGTCAAAATACGTTCGAGGACAAAAATTTGAAAATCGAAAAATGAAAAATAAAAAATCTCAGAAATTTGGATTTTTTACCTTAAACACCCTTTTCCGGTTAAATCTTATATCTGAGCAAATAAAAATCATACATTTTCGGAAAGAGCATGAAATTTTACGTATGAAGTGCAAATTTCAAGTCTATGTGACGACTTGGTATTTTTCATGATTTTTAAGTGTAACCCCTTGCAACTTTTTTCGGGTATTCGGGAAATTTTAATTTTTTCCGATTGACTCGAAATTCTCAGTACATACTAATTCGACCATTCTGAATCGATTGGCGTTCGCAGAATTTGTCCATCTTTAACCGTTCGCGAGTTGGTCGGCTCTAAATCAGTTTTTAGATGTTTTTTTGCCGCCAAAAATATTTCTGATGAGTTTTCGACATTTTCGTTCAAAGATTCGGAATCAGCACGTCAAAATACGTTCGAGGACAAAAATTTGAAAATCAAAAAATGAAAAATAAGAAATCTCAGAAATTTGGATTTTTTACCTTAAACACCCTTTTCCGGCTAAATCTTATATCTGAGCAAATAAAAATCATACATTTTCGGAAAGAGCATGAAATTTTACGTATAAAGTGCAAATTTCAAGTCTATGTGACGACTTAGTATTTTTCATGATTTTTAGGGGTAACCCCTTGCAACTTTTTTCGGGTATACGGGTAATTTTAAATTGTTTTCGATTGACTCAAAATTCACAGTACATACTGATTCGACCATTATGAATCGATTGGCGTTCGCAGAATTTGTCTATCTCTAACCGTTCTCGAGTTGGTCAGCTCTAAATCAGTTTATAGATGGTTTTTTTGCCGCCAAAAATATTTCTGATGAGTTTTCGACATTTTCGTTCAAAGATTCTGAATCAGCACGTCAAAATACGTTCGAGGACAAAAATTTGAAAATCGAAAAATGAAAAATAAAAAATCTCAGAAATTTGGATTTTTTACCTTAAACACCCTTTTCCGGCTAAATCTTATATCTGAGCAAATAAAAATCATACATTTTCGGAAAGAGCATGAAATTTTACGTATAAAGTGCAAATTTCAAGTCTATGTGACGACTTGGCATTTTTCATGATTTTTAAGGGTAACCCCTTGCAACTTTTTCCGGGTATTCGGGAAATTTTAATTTTTTCCGATTGACTCGAAATTCTCAGTACATACTAATTCGACCATTCTGAATCGATTGGCGTTCGCAGAATTTGTCCATCTTTAACCGTTCGCGAGTTGGTCAGCTCTAAATCAGTTTTTAGATGGTTTTTTTGCCGCCAAAAATATTTCTGATGAGTTTTCGACATTTTCGTTCAAAGATTCGGAATCAGCACGTCAAAATACGTTCGAGGACAAAAATTTGAAAATCAAAAAATTAAAAATAAGAAATCTCAGAAATTTGGATTTTTTACCTTAAACACCCTTTTCCGGCTAAATCTTATATCTGAGCAAATAAAAATCATACATTTTCGGAAAGAGCATGAAATTTTACGTATAAAGTGCAAATTTCAAGGCTATGTGACGACTTAGTATTTTTCATGATTTTTAGGGTTAACCCCTTGCAACTTTTTTCGGGTATACGGGTAATTTTAAATTGTTTTCGATTGACTCAAAATTCACAGTACATACTGATTCGACCATTATGAATCGATTGGCGTTCGCAGAATTTGTCTATCTCTAACCGTTCTCGAGTTGGTCAGCTCTAAATCAGTTTTTAGATGGTTTTTTTGCCGCCAAAAATATTTCTGATGAGTTTTCGACATTTTCGTTCAAAGATTCGGAATCAGCACGTCAAAATACGTTCGAGGACAAAAATTTGAAAATCTAAAAATGAAAAATAAAAAATCTCAGAAATTTGGATTTTTTACCTTAAACACCCTTTTCCGGTTAAATCTTATATCTGAGCAAATAAAAATCATACATTTTCGGAAAGAGCATGAAATTTTACGTATAAAGTGCAAATTTCAAGTGTATGTGACGACTTGGTATTTTTCATGATTTTTAAGGGTAACCCCTTGCAACTTTTTTCGGGTATTCGGGAAATTTAAATTTTTTCCGATTGACTCGAAATTTCCAGTACATACTAATTCGACCATTCTGAATCGATTGGCGTTCGCAGAATTTGTCCATCTTTAACCGTTCTCGAGTTGGTCAGCTCTAAATCAGTTTTTAGATGTTTTTTTTGCCGCCAAAAATATTTCTGATGAGTTTTCGACATTTTCGTTCAAAGATACGGAATCAGCACGTCAAAATACGTTCGAGGACAAAAATTTGAAAATCGAAAAATGAAAAATAAAAAATCTCAGAAATTTGGATTTTTCACCTTAACCACCCTTTTCCGGTTAAATCTTATATCTGAGCAAATAAAAATCATACATTTTCGGAAAGAGCATGAAATTTTACGTATGATGTGCAAATTTCAAGTCTATGTGACGGTATTTTTCATGATTTTTAAGGGTAACCCCTTGCAACTTTTTTCGGGTATTCGGGAAATTTTAATTTTTTCCGATTGACTCGAAATTCTCAGTACATACTAATTCGACCATTCTGAATCTATTGGCGTTCGTAGAATTTGTCCATCTTTAACCGTTCGCGAGTTGGTCAGCTCTAAATCAGTTTTTAGATGGTTTTTTTGCCGCCAAAAATATTTCTGATGAGTTTTCGACATTTTCGTTCAAAGATTCGGAATCAGCACGTCAAAATACGTTCGAGGACAAAAATTTGAAAATCAAAAAATGAAAAATAAGAAATCTCAGAAATTTGGATTTTTTACCTTAAACACCCTTTTCCGGCTAAATCTTATATCTGAGCAAATAAAAATCATACATTTTCGGAAAGAGCATGAAATTTTACGTATGAAGTGCAAATTTCAAGTCTATGTGACGACTTAGTATTTTTCATGATTTTTAGGGGTAACCCCTTGCAACTTTTTTCGGGTATTCGGGTAATTTTTAATTTTTTTCGATTGACTCGAAATTCCCAGTACATACTGATTCGACCATTCTGAATCGATTGGCGTTCGCAGAATTTGTCTATCCCTAACCGTTCTCGAGTTGGTCAGCTCTAAATCAGTTTTTAGATGTTTTTTTTGCCGCCAAAAATATTTCTGATGAGTTTTCGACATTTTCGTTCAAAGATTCGGAATCAGCACGTCAAAATACGTTCGAGGACAAAAATTTGAAAATCGAAAAATGAAAAATAAAAAATCTCAGAAATTTGGATTTTTCACCTTAACCACCCTTTTCCGGTTAAATCTCATATCTGAGCAAATAAAAATCATACATTTTCGGAAAGAGCATGAAATTTTACGTATAAAGTGCAAATTTCAAGTCTATGTGACGACTTGGCATTTTTCATGATTTTTAAGGGTAACCCCTTGCAACTTTTTCCGGGTATTCGGGAAATTTTAATTTTTTCCGATTGACTCGAAATTCTCAGTACATACTAATTCGACCATTCTGAATCGATTGGCGTTCGCAGAATTTGTCCATCTTTAACCGTTCGCGAGTTGGTCAGCTCTAAATCAGTTTTTAGATGGTTTTTTTGCCGCCAAAAATATTTCTGATGAGTTTTCGACATTTTCGTTCAAAGATTCGGAATCAGCACGTCAAAATACGTTCGAGGACAAAAATTTGAAAATCAAAAAATTAAAAATAAGAAATCTCAGAAATTTGGATTTTTTACCTTAAACACCCTTTTCCGGCTAAATCTTATATCTGAGCAAATAAAAATCATACATTTTCGGAAAGAGCATGAAATTTTACGTATAAAGTGCAAATTTCAAGGCTATGTGACGACTTAGTATTTTTCATGATTTTTAGGGTTAACCCCTTGCAACTTTTTTCGGGTATACGGGTAATTTTAAATTGTTTTCGATTGACTCAAAATTCACAGTACATACTGATTCGACCATTATGAATCGATTGGCGTTCGCAGAATTTGTCTATCTCTAACCGTTCTCGAGTTGGTCAGCTCTAAATCAGTTTTTAGATGGTTTTTTTGCCGCCAAAAATATTTCTGATGAGTTTTCGACATTTTCGTTCAAAGATTCGGAATCAGCACGTCAAAATACGTTCGAGGACAAAAATTTGAAAATCTAAAAATGAAAAATAAAAAATCTCAGAAATTTGGATTTTTTACCTTAAACACCCTTTTCCGGTTAAATCTTATATCTGAGCAAATAAAAATCATACATTTTCGGAAAGAGCATGAAATTTTACGTATAAAGTGCAAATTTCAAGTGTATGTGACGACTTGGTATTTTTCATGATTTTTAAGGGTAACCCCTTGCAACTTTTTTCGGGTATTCGGGAAATTTAAATTTTTTCCGATTGACTCGAAATTTCCAGTACATACTAATTCGACCATTCTGAATCGATTGGCGTTCGCAGAATTTGTCCATCTTCAACCGTTCTCGAGTTGGTCAGCTCTAAATCAGTTTTTAGATGTTTTTTTTGCCGCCAAAAATATTTCTGATGAGTTTTCGACATTTTCGTTCAAAGATACGGAATCAGCACGTCAAAATACGTTCGAGGACAAAAATTTGAAAATCGAAAAATGAAAAATAAAAAATCTCAGAAATTTGGATTTTTCACCTTAACCACCCTTTTCCGGTTAAATCTTATATCTGAGCAAATAAAAATCATACATTTTCGGAAAGAGCATGAAATTTTACGTATGATGTGCAAATTTCAAGTCTATGTGACGGTATTTTTCATGATTTTTAAGGGTAACCCCTTGCAACTTTTTTCGGGTATTCGGGAAATTTTAATTTTTTCCGATTGACTCGAAATTCTCAGTACATACTAATTCGACCATTCTGAATCTATTGGCGTTCGTAGAATTTGTCCATCTTTAACCGTTCGCGAGTTGGTCAGCTCTAAATCAGTTTTTAGATGGTTTTTTTGCCGCCAAAAATATTTCTGATGAGTTTTCGACATTTTCGTTCAAAGATTCGGAATCAGCACGTCAAAATACGTTCGAGGACAAAAATTTGAAAATCAAAAAATTAAAAATAAGAAATCTCAGAAATTTGGATTTTTTACCTTAAACACCCTTTTCCGGCTAAATCTTATATCTGAGCAAATAAAAATCATACATTTTCGGAAAGAGCATGAAATTTTACGTATGATGTGCAAATTTCAAGTCTATGTGACGGTATTTTTCATGATTTTTAAGGGTAACCCCTTGCAACTTTTTTCGGGTATTCGGGAAATTTTAATTTTTTCCGATTGACTCGAAATTCTCAGTACATACTAATTCGACCATTCTGAATCTATTGGCGTTCGTAGAATTTGTCCATCTTTAACCGTTCGCGAGTTGGTCAGCTCTAAATCAGTTTTTAGATGGTTTTTTTGCCGCCAAAAATATTTCTGATGAGTTTTCGACATTTTCGTTCAAAGATTCGGAATCAGCACGTCAAAATACGTTCGAGGACAAAAATTTGAAAATCAAAAAATGAAAAATAAGAAATCTCAGAAATTTGGATTTTTTACCTTAAACACCCTTTTCCGGCTAAATCTTATATCTGAGCAAATAAAAATCATACATTTTCGGAAAGAGCATGAAATTTTACGTATGAAGTGCAAATTTCAAGTCTATGTGACGACTTAGTATTTTTCATGATTTTTAGGGGTAACCCCTTGCAACTTTTTTCGGGTATTCGGGTAATTTTTAATTTTTTTCGATTGACTCGAAATTCCCAGTACATACTGATTCGACCATTCTGAATCGATTGGCGTTCGCAGAATTTGTCTATCCCTAACCGTTCTCGAGTTGGTCAGCTCTAAATCAGTTTTTAGATGTTTTTTTTGCCGCCAAAAATATTTCTGATGAGTTTTCGACATTTTCGTTCAAAGATTCGGAATCAGCACGTCAAAATACGTTCGAGGACAAAAATTTGAAAATCGAAAAATGAAAAATAAAAAATCTCAGAAATTTGGATTTTTCACCTTAACCACCCTTTTCCGGTTAAATCTCATATCTGAGCAAATAAAAATCATACATTTTCGGAAAGAGCATGAAATTTTACGTATAAAGTGCAAATTTCAAGTCTATGTGACGACTTGGCATTTTTCATGATTTTTAAGGGTAACCCCTTGCAACTTTTTCCGGGTATTCGGGAAATTTTAATTTTTTCCGATTGACTCGAAATTCTCAGTACATACTAATTCGACCATTCTGAATCGATTGGCGTTCGCAGAATTTGTCCATCTTTAACCGTTCGCGAGTTGGTCAGCTCTAAATCAGTTTTTAGATGGTTTTTTTGCCGCCCAAAAATATTTCTGATGAGTTTTCGACATTTTCGTTCAAAGATTCGGAATCAGCACGTCAAAATACGTTCGAGGACAAAAATTTGAAAATCGAAAAATGAAAAATAAAAAATCTCAGAAATTTGGATTTTTTACCTTAAACACCCTTTTCCGGTTGAATCTTATATCTGAGCAAATAAAAATCATACATTTTCGGAAAGATCATGAAATTTTACGTATAAAGTGCAAATTTCAAGTCTATGTGACGACTTGGTATTTTTCATGATTTTTAAGGGTAACCCCTTGCAACTTTTTTCGGGTATTCGGGAAATTTAAATTTTTTCCGATTGACTCGAAATTCTCATTACATACTAATTCGACCATTCTGAATCGATTGGCGTTCGCAGAATTTGTCCATCTTTAACCGTTCTCGAGTTGGTCAGCTCTAAATCAGTTTTTAGATGTTTTTTTTGCCGCCAAAAATATTTCTGATGAGTTTTCGACATTTTCGTTCAAAGATTCGGAATCAGCACGTCAAAATACGTTCGAGGACAAAAATTTGAAAATCGAAAAATGAAAAATAAAAAATCTCAGAAATTTGGATTTTTCACCTTAACCACCCTTTTCCGGTTAAATCTCATATCTGAGCAAATAAAAATCATACATTTTCGGAAAGAGCATGAAATTTTACGTATGAAGTGCAAATTTCAAGTCTATGTGACGACTTGGTATTTTTCATGATTTTTAAGGGTAACCCCTTGCAACTTTTTTCGGGTATTCGGGAAATTTTAATTTTTTCCGATTGACTCGAAATTCTCAGTACATACTAATTCGACCATTCTGAATCGATTGGCGTTCGCAGAATTTGTCCATCTTTAACCGTTCGCGAGTTGGTCAGCTCTAAATCAGTTTTTATATGGTTTTTTTGCCGTCAAAAATATTTCTGATGAGTTTTCGACATTTTCGTTCAAAGATTCGGAATCAGCACGTCAAAATACGTTCGAGGACAAAAATTTGAAAATCAAAAAATGAAAAATAAGAAATCTCAGAAATTTGGATTTTTTACTTTAAACGCCCTTTTCCGGCTAAATCTTATATCTGAGCAAATAAAAATCATACATTTTCGGAAAGAGCATGAAATTTTACGTATAAAGTGCAAATTTCAAGTCTATGTGACGACTTAGTATTTTTCATGATTTTTAGGGGTAACCCCTTGCAACTTTTTTCGGGTATACGGGTAATTTTAAATTGTTTTCGATTGACTCAAAATTCACAGTACATACTGATTCGACCATTATGAATCGATTGGCGTTCGCAGAATTTGTCTATCTCTAACCGTTCTCGAGTTGGTCAGCTCTAAATCAGTTTATAGATGGTTTTTTTGCCGCCAAAAATATTTCTGATGAGTTTTCGACATTTTCGTTCAAAGATTCTGAATCAGCACGTCAAAATACGTTCGAGGACAAAAATTTGAAAATCGAAAAATGAAAAATAAAAAATCTCAGAAATTTGGATTTTTTACCTTAAACACCCTTTTCCGGCTAAATCTTATATCTGAGCAAATAAAAATCATACATTTTCGGAAAGAGCATGAAATTTTACGTATAAAGTGCAAATTTCAAGTCTATGTGACGACTTAGTATTTTTCATGATTTTTAGGGGTAACCCCTTGCAACTTTTTTCGGGTATTCGGGTAATTTTTAATTTTTTTCGATTGACTCGAAATTCCCAGTACATACTGATTCGACCATTCTGAATCGATTGGCGTTCGCAGAATTTGTCTATCCCTAACCGTTCTCGAGTTGGTCAGCTCTAAATCAGTTTTTAGATGTTTTTTTTGCCGCCAAAAATATTTCTGATGAGTTTTCGACATTTTCGTTCAAAGATTCGGAATCAGCACGTCAAAATACGTTCGAGGACAAAAATTTGAAAATCGAAAAATGAAAAATAAAAAATCTCAGAAATTTGGATTTTTCACCTTAACCACCCTTTTCCGGTTAAATCTCATATCTGAGCAAATAAAAATCATACATTTTCGGAAAGAGCATGAAATTTTACGTATGAAGTGCAAATTTCAAGTCTATGTGACGACTTGGTATTTTTCATGACTTTTTTCGGGTATTCGGGAAATTTAAATTTTTTCCGATTGACTCGAAATTCTCAGTACATACTAATTCGACCATTCTGAATCGATTGGCGTTCGCAGAATTTGTCCATCTTTAACCGTTCTCGAGTTGGTCAGCTCTAAATCAGTTTTTAGATGTTTTTTTTGCCGCCAAAAATATTTCTGATGAGTTTTCGACATTTTCGTTCAAAGATTCGGAATCAGCACGTCAAAATACGTTCGAGGACAAAAATTTGAAAATCGAAAAATGAAAAATAAAAAATCTCAGAAATTTGGATTTTTCACCTTAAACACCCTTTTCCGGTTAAATCCTATATCTGAGCAAATAAAAATCATGCATTTTCGGAAAGAGCATGAAATTTTACGTATAAAGTGCAAATTTCAAGTCTATGTGACGACTTGGCATTTTTCATGATTTTTAAGGGTAACAACCCCTTGCAACTTTTTTCGGGTATTCGGGAAATTTTAATTTTTTCCGATTGACTCGAAATTCTCAGTACATACTAATTCGACCATTCTGAATCGATTGGCGTTCGCAGAATTTGTCCATCTTTAACCGTTCGCGAGTTGGTCAGCTCTAAATCAGTTTTTAGATGGTTTTTTTTGCCGCCAAAAATATTTCTGATGAGTTTTCGACATTTTCGTTCAAAGATTCGGAATCAGCACGTCAAAATACGTTCGAGGACAAAAATTTGAAAATCGAAAAATGAAAAATAAAAAATCTCAAAAATTTGGATTTTTTACCTTAAACACCCTTTTCCGGTTAAATCTTATATCTGAGCAAATAAAAATCATACATTTTCGGAAAGAGCATGAAATTTTACGTATAAAGTGCAAATTTCAAGTCTATGTGACGACTTGGCATTTTTCATGATTTTTAAGGGTAACCCCTTGCAACTTTTTTCGGGTATTCGGGAAATTTTAATTTTTTCCGATTGACTCGAAATTCTCAGTACATACTAATTCGACCTTTCTGAATCGATTGGCGTTCGCAGAATTTGTCCATCTTTAACCGTTCGCGAGTTGGTCAGCTCTAAATCAGTTTTTAGATGGTTTTTTTGCCGCCAAAAATATTTCTGATGAGTTTTCGACATTTTCGTTCAAAGATTCGGAATCAGCACGTCAAAATACGTTCGAGGACAAAAATTTGAAAATCGAAAAATGAAAAATAAAAAATCTCAGAAATTTGGATTTTTTACCTTAAACACCCTTTTCCGGTTAAATCTTATATCTGAGCAAATAAAAATCATACATTTTCGGAAAGAGCATGAAATTTTACGTATAAAGTGCAAATTTCAAGTCTATGTGACGAATTGGTATTTTTCATGATTTTTAAGCCCCTTGCAACTTTTTTCGGGTATTCGGGAAATTTAAATTTTTTCCGATTGACTCGAAATTCTCAGTACATACTAATTCGACCATTCTGAATCGATTGGCGTTCGCAGAATTTGTCCATCTTTAACCGTTCTCGAGTTGGTCAGCTCTAAATCAGTTTTTAGATGTTTTTTTTGCCGCCAAAAATATTTCTGATGAGTTTTCGACATTTTCGTTCAAAGATTCGGAATCAGCACGTCAAAATACGTTCTAGGACAAAAATTTGAAAATCGAAAAATGAAAAATAAAAAATCTCAGAAATTTGGATTTTTCACCTTAACCACCCTTTTCCGGTTAAATCTTATATCTGAGCAAATAAAAATCATACATTTTCGGAAAGAGCATGAAATTTTACGTATGAAGTGCAAATTTCAAGTCTATGTGACGGTATTTTTCATGATTTTTAAGGGTAACCCCTTGCAACTTTTTTCGGTTATTCGAGAAATTTAAATTTTTTCCGATTGACTCGAAATTCTCAGTACATACTAATTCGACCATTCTGAATCGATTGGCGTTCGCAGAATTTGTCCATCTTCAACTGTTCTTGAGTTGGTCAGCTCTAAATCAGTTTTTAGATGTTTTTTTTGCCGCCAAAAATATTTCTGATGAGTTTTCGACATTTTCGTTCAAAGATTCGGAATCAGCACGTCAAAATACGTTCGAGGACAAAAATTTGAAAATCGAAAAATGAAAAATAAAAAATCTCAGAAATTTGGATTTTTCACCTTAACCACCCTTTTCCGGTTAAATCTTTTATCTGAGCAAATAAAAATCATACATTTTCGGAAAGAGCATGAAATTTTACGTATGAAGTGCAAATTTCAAGTCTATGTGACGGTATTTTTCATGATTTTTAAGGGTAACCCCTTGCAACTTTTTTCGGGTATTCGGGAAATTTAAATTTTTTCCGATTGACTCGAAATTCTCAGTACATACTAATTCGACCATTCTGAATCGATTGGCGTTCGCAGAATTTGTCCATCTTTAACCGTTCGCGAGTTGGTCAGCTCTAAATCAGTTTTTAGATGGTTTTTTTGCCGCCAAAAATATTTCTGATGAGTTTTCGACATTTTCGTTCAAAGATTCGGAATCAGCACGTCAAAATACGTTCGAGGACAAAAATTTGAAAATCGAAAAATGAAAAATAAAAAATCTCAGAAATTTGGATTTTTTACCTTAAACACCCTTTTCCGGTTGAATCTTATATCTGAGCAAATAAAAATCATACATTTTCGGAAAGAGCATGAAATTTTACGTATAAAGTGCAAATTTCAAGTCTATGTGACGACTTGGTATTTTTCATGATTTTTAAGGGTAACCCCTTGCAACTTTTTTCGGGTATTCGGGAAATTTAAATTTTTTCCGATTGACTCGAAATTCTCAGTACATACTAATTCGACCATTCTGAATCGATTGGCGTTCGCAGAATTTGTCCATCTTTAACCGTTCTCGAGTTGGTCAGCTCTAAATCAGTTTTTAGATGTTTTTTTTGCCGCCAAAAATATTTCTGGTGAGTTTTCGACATTTTCGTTCAAAGATTCGGAATCAGCACGTCAAAATACGTTCGAGGACAAAAATTTGAAAATCGAAAAATGAAAAATAAAAAATCTCAGAAATTTGGATTTTTCACCTTAACCACCCTTTTCCGGTTAAATCTTATATCTGAGCAAATAAAAATCATACATTTTCGGAAAGAGCATGAAATTTTACGTATGAAGTGCAAATTTCAAGTCTATGTGACGACTTGGTATTTTTCATGATTTTTAAGGGTAACCCCTTGCAACTTTTTTCGGGTATTCGGGAAATTTTAATTTTTTCCGATTGACTCGAAATTCTCAGTACATACTAATTCGACCATTCTGAATCGATTGGCGTTCGCAGAATTTGTCCATCTTTAACCGTTCGCGAGTTGGTCAGCTCTAAATCAGTTTTTAGATGGTTTTTTTGCCGCCAAAAATATTTCTGATGAGTTTTCGACATTTTCGTTCAAAGATTCGGAATCAGCACGTCAAAATACGTTCGAGGACAAAAATTTGAAAATCAAAAAATGAAAACTAAGAAATCTCAGAAATTTGGATTTTTTACCTTAAACACCCTTTTCCGGCTAAATCTTATATCTGAGCAAATAAAAATCATACATTTTCGGAAAGAGCATGAAATTTTACGTATAAAGTGCAAATTTCAAGTCTATGTGACGACTTAGTATTTTTCATGATTTTTAGGTAACCCCTTGCAACTTTTTTCGGGTATTCGGGTAATTTTTAATTTTTTTCGATTGATTCGAAATTCCCAGTACATACTGATTCGACCATTCTGAATCGATTGGCGTTCGCAGAATTTGTCTATCCCTAACCGTTCTCGAGTTGGTCAGCTCTAAATCAGTTTTTAGATGGTTTTTTTGCCGCCAAAAATATTTCTGATGAGTTTTCGACATTTTCGTTCAAAGGTTCGAGGACAAAAATTTGAAAATCGAAAAATGAAAAATAAAAAATCTCAGAAATTTGGATTTTTTACCTTAAACACCCTTTTCCGGTTAAATCTTATATCTGAGTGTTGGATAATATGAAACAACATGGTTTGTTCATCAAGTGTTCCTGTTTTTATTAAAGTTGAATGTAATCACTCAGTATTTTATGTTGATAAAAAATGTCAGTATTTTGTATTTAATGTCAAATATATATTTCAAGTTTCTGTGAAGTTAATCAAGTTAATATCATTTTTTCTCAGTATAACTAACAGGTTATGGGCCCAGGCCATTTCTAGACACAGTTTTCAGTATATTCTGTTCAAAACCGAATAAATATGACGTCGTCATTCTCGCAAATCGAGAAGTTGAACAAGAATAATTATGAAACTTGGCGTATGCAGATGGAAGCAATTCTTATCAAAAATGACCATTGGTCGTATGTAAATGGCGAAATAAAAGAGCCAGAAGACCTGGGAGAAAAGGAAACTTGGAAGAAGACAGATCAGAAAGCGAAAGCGGATATCGTTTTGGCAATGCAACCGTCAGAACTTTGCATCATAAAACATTGCACTACATCGGAAAAAGTATGGCAGAAATTGAAAGAAACATATCAATCTCGTGGGCCAGCCAGAAAAGCTACGTTATTGAAGCAGTTACTGTTTACAAAAATGAAAGAAGGTGACACTATGACAGATCATCTGAAAACCTTTTTCAACGTTGTCGATCAGCTTAGAGAAATGGGAATAGAAGTTGGAGATGACCTTTTATCAATCTTAATGTTATATTCCATTCCCAGTACTTATGAAAACTTCAGATGTGCAATCGAAGCACGAGATGACTTACCGAAGCCTGATGTGTTAAAAATCAAACTTTTTGACGAATATAACGCAAGAATGGGGTCTGAAAGCGGAGAAACATCCCAAAATGCCTTACATACCAAATCCAAGTTTCAGTGGAGTAATCGAAATAGCAGATATAATAAAAACAGACCCAAGTCAGACAAAAAGTTCGTTCAACAAGATAAAAAATATTTTCCATTCAAGTGCAATACCTGCCACAATTTTGGTCACAAGGGTTCTGATTGTAAATATCGAGCAAGTAACAAAAAGCACGAAGCTTCAAATGTAGAACAAGTTTCCAGTACCGAAGAAGATGCATTCATGATGAGAACTCAAGAAACTAGTGTAGTGGGGACATACCAGGTAGAACAAATGAATAGAGATGAATGGTGTTTAGATAGCGGCGCATTTTCCCATATGTGTAACGACAAAACAAAATTTTCAAGCTTTCATAATTTAATTAATCAGAAGGTATGCCTAGCAACTGAAAAAACAACAAATGTTCTTGGGAAAGGAACCGTTAGAATAATGGTGGATAATGGACCATCAGGAAAAAGAACAATCAATTTAGAAAATGCTTTGTTTGTACCCGAACTGAAAACTAACTTGATTTCTATATCAAAGGCAGCTTCAAATGGAAGAATCACCAAATTTTTCAAGAGCCATGCTGAAATCGTCAATCAGAAGGAAGAAATCGTCCTTCGAGCAGAACGAAGAGGTGAACTCTATTATATCCAAGAAGTTGGAGAGTCAGCAGTAGTAGCAAACGAAAATCTTAGCGAACTCAAGAAATGGCATTATCGTTATGGCCATCTTAATGAAAATCAATTGAAAATCATCTTGTCAAAGAACTTGGTCGAGGGAATTAAATTCAATCCTCACGAAATCTTGAATGATTGTGAAGTATGTATTAAAAGCAAACAAACTACTTCATCATTTCCGAAGTCATCAAGTTCAAGAGCAGAAGGAGTTCTAGATTTGATACACTCCGATATTTGTGGTCCCATGAAAATCAAATCTCTTGGAGGTGCCCGATATTTCGTCACTTTTATAGATGATAAGTCGAGATGGGTACAAGTATATTTCCTAAAATCCAAAGATGAAGTGAGAGAAGTTTTTCTGAAGTTTAAAAACTATGCAGAGACACAAATGCAAAGAAAAATTAAAATTTTGAGGACAGACAATGGACTAGAGTATCACGGAAAGGAATTTGACAAGATATTAGAGCAGAATGGAATTAAAAGAGAATTTTCAACGGCTTACACTCCTCAGCAGAACGGCGTTGCAGAGCGCATGAACCGAACACTGGTAGAAATGTCTCGATGTATGTTACAGCATTCCAATTTGCCACAATATTTTTGGGCAGAAGCTGTATCAACAGCAGCTCATATAAGAAATCGATGCCCAAGTCGTAGTTTGGAAAACAGTACTCCATATGAAATTTGGAATAAAAGAAAGCCAGTGGTATCACATTTTAGAATTTTCGGTTCAAAAGCGTTTGCATTGACAAAATCTCATAAATCAAAATTTGATCCAAGATCGAAGGAATGCACGTTTATAGGATACTCAAGCGAATCGAAAGCCTATCGTTTGTGGGATCCAGAAGCTAGAAAGGTTATTACTAGTAGAGACGTGAGATTCATTGAAACAGCAACAATGAGGATTGAAGAGGAGAAGGAATTGAATGATTTTATGTTCATCGATATTTCTGAACCAAACAAGTTATTAGAAGAAAATCAAAGAAAACTTCCAGATCAAGATGGGATATACGAACAAGAAGAAATACCTCAGATTGAACACAGAGATGAAGACAATAGAAATTCAGTAGTGTCATTCAAGAGGGGGGCAGGTAGACCAGCAATAATAAGAGATGGTTCAAGAGGTAGACCACGAAAGAAATACAACATAATAGAGACCTTGGAAGAAGTTCAAATGACAACCGAAGATATGTCAAATCCCAGTGTTGAGGAAGCTTTGAACGGAGAAAATGCCAGAGAATGGAAAAATGCCATGAATGATGAATTTCAAGCACTTATAAGAAGTAAAACTTGGAGTTTAGTTGAGAGACCTCAAAATAGAAACATTATAGGATGCAAGTGGATTTTGCGAACAAAATATACTGCAGACGGAAATGTAGAACGCAGAAAGGCACGACTAGTTGCGAAGGGGTTTGCTCAGCAGCCAGGTGTTGACTTCCATGAAACAAGCTCACCCGTCACAAGACAAGGATCTATAAGAATTTTGCTCTCCTTGTCAGTTGAACTAGGACTGACCTTGTATCAGATGGACGTGGTCATGGCATATATCAATGGAGACCTGGAAGAAGATATTTTTATGCACCAACCAGAACCATTCGTGCAGCCAGGGGATGAAGACAAAGTTTGCCATCTTCATAAATCGCTTTATGGTTTGAAACAATCGGAAGACAATGGTTCAAGAAATTAGACCACTACCTCCGAACCATCATAAACCTCAAGCATTAGAAACTGATAAATGTGTTTATGTTTCACGAAGAAACAGAGATATTTTAGCCATAGCTGTTTATGTAGACGACCTAATCGTTGCTACGAATAATGTGGATAGATACTTGAAATTAAAAAATGACTTGGCTGTGGAATTTCAAATAAAAGATCTTGGTTATCTACATTATTGCCTTGGTATCGAATTCAATCAAAACGAATCATTAAATTCGATCACCATGTCCCAGAAGAAGTACACAACGGACATACTGAAAAAGTACAATATGCTGAATTGTAATTCTGTGTCTACACCCATCGATGTCAATATCAAATTTACAAAAGAGATGAGTCCAAATACGGAGGAAGAAAGAAAAGAAATGACTGAGGTACCTTATAGACAGGCAATTGGATCATTACTATACCTAGCCATTTCTACACGTCCTGACATAGCTTTTCCTGTCAGCGCACTAAGTCAGTTCACTAATAATCCCGGATCAGCACACTGGCGTGGAGTCAAACGTTTATTACGGTATCTGAAGAGAACAGCAAACTATTCTCTAACATTTCAAAAATCAGGTAAACCTCTCTTTGGATATGTTGATGCCGATTGGGGCGGAGACCCAAATGATAGAAGATCATACACCGGATTCGTTTTTATTTTGTCTGATTGTCCAATT